>CM024638.1:34966319-35401121 GCA_014182715.1 Eucalyptus cloeziana
TTAACCCAAATATCTCCATAATTTCCCGAGTAATCTCATACATCTTTAGATCTGTGGACCTTAATACCTTGGTCAATTAATATATAAACTAATGACACACCTTGGGCTGCCGTCTTTGGCAACCAAAATAAAGCAAATTTGAAGATAGCGTTGGCCATGGTACTTCATTTGACAAAAGAGGAAGAAATTGCAATGTGTCTTCTAAACTTTCCATGGATGAGAACCTTTCGAGCTTTGACATATGCTTCCACGGGTCCAAGCTAGGTCATTATTGGGGGTCTATTAAGCAAGAGCTATGAGCATGGAAGGGTATTCGAGATCACTTGTCACAAGATAAAATGGCTTGCCTCAATTCCCATTTCTGTTTGCCGGTGGCCTAGAAAGACCAAAACAAGAGGCCCTTTGAAGGGAAAAACCTACTATCCAAACAACGATTGAAAATTGCTTTGAAACCATATACTTACGGAATTGTGGGGGAATAGGTTGATTTGAATTAGGGGTATAGTGGGGATCTACTCTTGACACAAATGCTAGAAATTATGCCATATATTTATTGTCTTGTATAAGAGCTCTCATTTGGCTTTGATCTTTTCTCACAAGGGTTAGCATCTTCTTGATGCAATTAATTTTCTTGAGTTACGGGGGAAAAAAATGTAATCCTATGATTCTTCAAATGGCATAGAGGGTGCATCGTAGCACATTCCTTCTAGAAGTAAAACAACTTTGAGAAGTTCAACTAAGTTAAATATTAGGATCAGCTTTTCTATTTCTTAAACGATTCAAAGACACGAGGGATTAGTTGCAGCAAGATAGGAGGCAGTTTGCAATTACCACAGTTGAGAGGGGAGTTACGTACAATTTTCCCCAATTATGGAAAATAAAAGCGATCTCAAAGGAAAATGTTAAATATAGAACTACAGGTCTTTTCTTTTGGCAGGGCTTCAGAAATACCAATCTTTCAAAGACTATTTGAAATGCCATGATTTTCTTTACTTGATTTTCCCTTCTTATGTTCAACTTTATTCTTATCAGTCATTGTGCGCAAACAAGTCCAAAGTTACTACTGCAGATATGTCATATCAAAAACCAGCAGTTCGCCTACTTAATCCTCTAGGGCCCAAATAACTGAATTTCCTTCCCTTATTGATCAGTTGGATCTAAAACTCATAATGATGAGTGTAATCTCACAAAAAGTTCATAGCGATTATTAATAGAGTTGAAACAACCAAATTCTGACAGGTCAACATAAATTTATACCTAATTGCTCCATGTATAGTTCCTCTAATCACCTTTATTAAACAAACTAGAGCCAACCTGGAGTAAATTGAAACTATCTAAGAGCCTGCGAGGAAGTGAACGAAAAAGGACTTGTTACATCCTTCTCATCATAGTTTACTCTCTTGTCAAATGGTGGACAATCCTACTGCTTATGGGACTGTGATCGAATCTGTTATAATTGTAATTTTGAAAAATCATGTACGAAAAATCCCAGATGATAATTATTTCATGTTTGCAGCATTAATGTTGAATAAAGGTCAAAGTCAAATGCTCAATTAAAAGCCAAAGAGTAAAGACATCCCAATCACCTCACCTCTAAATTTGGTTCAATAAGCAAGCTCAACCACTAGTCTAAAGCAATAGAGGAACTGCTTAAATAATGCCACTACGTCCATCACAATGGAAAATTTCCCATTCTCTCTTCACTTCTTGTAAAGCAGGAAGTTCAATTTTATAGTTCTAGTTTATTGGAAATGTTAGAAACAGTGATGATAATTTTTCATGTTTTGCAGCATTAATGTTGGATAAGGTCAAAGTCCATATGCTCAATTAAAAAGCCAAGAAGTAAAGACATCCCAATCACCTCACCTCTAAATTTGGTTCAATAAGCAAGCTCAACCACTAGTCTAAAGCAATAGAGGAACCGCTTAAATAATGCCTACGTCCATCACAATGGAAAAATTCCCAATCTCTCCACTTCTTGTAAAGCAGGAAGTTCAATTTTTTATAGTTCTAGTTTATTGGAAATGTTAGAAACAGTCCTTTGTGCATAACTTTGTATATGGGTGGCTTCTACTCAAAGCCATTTTGTATAGGGTGGCACCCCCTTGGTAGCTACATAATGAAATCTCATTAATCATTCAAACAAAAGATTCTAGACCTGGGCCACTACTTAAACCAAAATGCAAGAAAAGTAAACACAAAAATAACATTCGAGCAAGCTTAAGTTTCATGTCATTTGTCTTGAGACAAGTCCACAGAAAGTAGGAAACATATCAGACTGAAATTCATACAGAAATCTGAACATCAAAAAGACATACAAAGGACTTCAATTCCAAAATGTTTCTCCCAGGTAAAATGAGCACAACAAAAGCTCTAGAATTTAGACAGAAGGTCTTACCTCGGCACATTTTTGGCAGCACTAAACGTCCAATTTTACCTGCATCACTAGCACTCAACATTTTCTCGAACAGAGGAGTGATTACAGAGTTTGGGCTTATAAAAGTTAAGGAATAGGATCATGAATGCTAATTATTAGCAGAAGTGAAACTGAACCTTCCACCCTGCTGATATTGTACTGAACAGGTAATAGAAGAAAAATACATGATGAGGTAAAGAGTTGGATTTTGAATGACGAACAGTTGCTAAAAGTCATTTTCATCCTATCTATTGAAATTGTAACCCTGTTCTATTGATGCATGATAATTACTTTCTTGGGGAAAACACCAAACACAATAACATAGAGAATGGAATAAAATTCACCTTTCTAGGAGTTGCTATAAATCAATCAAAACACATAGAACAAAGGATACTCTCCAGAGATTTGTTGTAGCTCTTGATCTGTTATCTTGGGCAAGTAACGAGAAATTATTTGTCTACTTCCCCTGGCATCTCCTCGTGGCCTTCCATTACGTGTATGACTTTCACCAGATGAGTTAGTATCATTGAGCATACTTCCGTAGTAATGCTTCATAGGGGTGGAGCTGGCCGAAAGGGTGGCCCCACAAGTCCTATGTGACCATTTGGTTCATTGCCTGAAGCATGTGGCACAGCCAATCCATATGGTGGAGTAGATGGGTCCTCTTTCACATAGGTCGACTGTTGAGGATTGATCTTGCATGGATTTAGGTGCTCATTGCTGTTAGGTCCTGTAAGAAAATGTCGAATGTGGAGTTTATCTCAAGAACCCTCTAGATTGTCCTCGCATGGTCATCGGAGTATGAGAAGCAATACCTGCAATGCCATTTTCAAGTTTCTCGACTGGACCAAGCTTCATATTTCCATTCATAAATCTGTTGGAGAAATTGTCCATGGAAGAAATAGGATACCGTTCACCAACTCCAAATCGATCATTGCTTGAGGATGCATCATGTGGCGGCCTAGGCTGCAGCTCAGGACGGAAATAGACGTATTGAACAGAGCAGTTGCCTGCCTCCAAGGTACAGGACCTGATCCAGCCAATTGATTCCAATTTTTCACAGGAAGTCTATCAGAAAAAGGTGGATGGAAAAGCAAAGGTGGCCATGCTGGATTTTGAGGAGTCTGAAAAGGTAAACATGAATTGGTACTTCAGTTAAAGGAGGAATCATCATCTCCATGTCATGTCACACGAGTGAAGGATGGTGAATAGGACGAATTATATCATGCACATATGCTGGTCAAATGGTACAAAAAAATGACCATATACCAATCTCATGCCAGAAACAAAGCTCCACTAAGGTTGGAAGTCTATGGAAATAATACTTCTAGCTTTACCCGAGGACAGTGAAGAGAAGTGGAGCAGGAGACAGGTAGTAAAGTCCAAGCAGGAACAATAGCTTAGTAGTTTTTTTTTCTCATCACCAAAGAATAAGGACCTTATTAATTGTTACATAAAGCTAAAATAACTATTGCAAAGAACAATGTGTCCAATATTCGCTGTAGGCACGTGAACTCATAGATAACAGAATTTTGGCTTCATCCTTAGTCATATAGCAAGAAACATGTTTATAAATGACATCTTGTGATGGCAAGATAATCACTGTACAACAAAGCACAATATTGGAAAAGCTTCACATGTTAAGCTACAAATAGACATTCATAATATAATTCAACAAATTTATCAAACTGTAACTGACACTCGTGGTTTATCTTGCTAAACTCTTCTTTTCTTTTGCAACTGTATTCAGTTTCATTTTGTGTACTTTGTGATGCTCAATGAAACTGCTAGTTATTTATACCAACATTGCATTGAATCCGACCTCCAAGACCAGGCATATCCCACCAATTTGAGGAACTTCAGTCTCTGTAGTTTCAACTATTATGCTTTATTTGGGAACTCGAGAGGTGGGAAAATTTAGGGATTAATGAAAATTGGCAAATACTAAAAAAATTTCCCTCCACATCTCTCTCACAAAAATTTTGAAAACATGCATATTTTCCTCATCCATTTCATTCCGTCCTCTTTCCTTAGTTTACCAAACACAGTCTTTGTGCATCCATAATGTTCAATTCAGCTCTCTCACAGATACACCTCAAAGGACATTGCTGATCAAAAAACAACTCATCTCAACATCTGCACTCGGCAAAACACTAACAAAGAAAGCACACACCAATCATAACAACCACACAACATGATCAAAACTTGAGTACTTTTCCATTTTTAGGTGGATAGACGAGAAGATGAAGGTTCATAAGTTAGACTTGCCCAAGATACCCAATAATAGTGAGATTCATAATTACCAAGACTAAGTTTTCCGAGCACATGACATGCACTCAATTCCTCCAGGATCCAACAGGGCAAATGCAAGAGCTGAGACAATACATCCACAATGTACCTTCTGCAAAAGAATTTTAGTGATTATGGTGACATCTAACACAACAGAATGAAACCATGATTTGACATAACTTGTATCAACTAAATAGCATACATTATTGGGTTTAGTTTTCTCCTCACCTTCCCACATGATTCACAATTTCTCCAACCAGAAGCACTTGGGTGAAAAATTTCGCAAAATCTGCCTTCCTCATAAAGAGTCACGACGAGAGAGAGTAAGATCTTTAACAAAGCCATTATTTGAGATATCCAAATTGCTGAAATAAAGACAACCTTAACTATAAAGTGCCCCCAAATATTAGAAGGGAACTTCAATTAGAAAAGTTCTTTCAAGATACCTTAATTCAGGATCAAGATTACACATTTACTATTAGGCTTTTGTGACTAAATCTTACATAGATCACGGTAGAACTTGTTCACTCCCAATTCACACCCTCCAGTCAATTTTTTATATAGCAACCAATCAAATCATACAGGTAAAATTTATAAAGTTCAAGTTTACAACATGAAAAATTTTACAATTAATCAAGACAAACATCATAAATCTAAAGCGAAAAATCTATTTGTAGTCCTCAGCTGAATAGAGGAAAGAAGTTAAGGAAAGAAAATCCTCATAGCAAGACTATGCATGATTAAGATATCGAGTACACAAACTGAATAGCAGAAAGAAATTAAGGAAACAGAGAACTGTTTTAATCAAGAAAGTGATTTAAGGTAAGTTTGGCAAAACATTTTAAAAGGAGCTTTGAGCCCACTAAGCTCTTTGGGACAACAATGAGGTGTTGCGAATATCCTTGAAAAATAACAATGAGTTGTTGGAAACACCATGCGAAAGACCATGAGCCTCAAAGACACTTTGATAATGCCCCAAGTGCAAGCAGGTCTCCCCATGCCTTGGCTTTAACGCATTCTAGGGAAGGTCACTCCAATTGGCAATGAAGTTTCAATATTCCCATTTCACCCATAGTGAAAAGTGATTATTCCAAATGTCAAGATAGGATGTACAATATTACTGCGGTTGGGATATGAGGATTGGGTAACGAACCAAGTCAAAATCACATTTCGTGAATAAGAAGATTAATGAACGAGGATAATACAATTATTTTCCAAATTATTTGAATCAATTCCCTGATTCTCTTGGGGCCAAAGGAAAAAAATTCCCTGTTTTTCCAATCTCACAATATTGCATGAGCATCTTAGCCAAATAACATCGCGGAATTCATTAACATTGTATATCTGTAGAAGGTATTCAAAGTCATAATAGTACAACAGAAAAGTTCATGATTGAGCAAGCAATAGGACCTGCATAAAAACTAGCACAAAAGTTTCTGGTTTGCATGAGCAAATCAGAAACTGTCACCCTTCTCTATTTTGCAATGGATGTGAATGCCATCAGAATACACAGAACGGCAATTGGCCAAGGCATGTCCCTAAGCAGGATGTACATTAACAAAACACACTTGACATATCCAAGAATGCCATCAGAATACACAGAACGGCAATTGGCCAAGGCATGTCCCTAAGCAGGATGTACATTAACAAAACACACTTGACATATCCAAGAATGCCATCAGAATACACAGAACGGCAATTGGCCAAGGCATGTCCCTAAGCAGGATGTACATTAACAAAGCACACTTGACACATCCAAGAGCAGCCTCAATGACGGTGGCCACAGGTCGGAACCTGGGGTCTACATCAAGCGCTTCCATCCTAACTGTTTTGAGCAGTCCGTAGAAACGCATGATTTTTGCACACTAGAGCTCCGTACTTCAATGACACTTTCCATATTAGACTCCATTGCCACAAAGGCACTGAATCTCCCACAATCCTTTTGCGAAAATCAACATCACCGCGTGACCAGACCAGCGCGCACGAAAGCGCCGCCGCAGCAATAACTCCAACCCGAGTCAACGAACGTAGTAAAACCAAGAACTCCCGTCACTCCCCAGCTCAGCCGCCGCACGTACACTGACCCAAAACCGAACGAACAGAAAACGCCCCGACCACAAGACGACAGTCAACAACACCGAAACGGGTCAACACTGGAGTTAAGCTAGGCTAGAGAAAAGGAAGGAGAGAGAAGCGCCCGGGACTTACGCGCATCGATCGCAGAGCTCGGCGAAGTCGCCGGCGCGGAGCCGCCAGCCCTTCCGGGGCCTCTCCGGCTTGGCCTCCGAGCACTCCGGGTTGAAGCAGGCCTTCGCCGGGGCCGAGCTCAACGCCGGAGCGGGGCCGGCGCCGCCATCGCCGCGGCGGCGGAGGATGCGGTCTTCTACGACGGCCGGGCGCAATGCATAAGCCCCCGCGAATTTTCGCGACGGGACAGTGGCCGCGTGGAGAGAGGAGGTCGGAGATGCGCGAATGGAGTGGCGTGGGAGCCTGATCTGCAATCACAGATGAGAGAGAGAGAGATCGAAAGAGAGAGAAAGGGTTTTCGAAGAGAGAGAAGAAGGAATTCAAGCGTGCGTGGTGCGTTGTGCGTATGCGAGAGGCTTAAAAAGCACGTCGGGTCGTGCCTCCAGTTTTGGCGTCTCTCTCTCTCTCCTCCTCTTTCTCGCTCTTCTTTCTCTCTCTATCTCTACTCTCTCTCTCTCTCTCTCTCTCTATCTCTTCTTTCTCTCTCTATCTCTGTGTCTATCTCTCTCTATCTCTACTTTCTCTCTCTTCTGATGCGTTTCTTGTTTCGGTTTTTTCTTCTCTCTCTATTTCTTATGTCTTTTTTCCAAAGTCGCTCTTTCTCTCTCTAGGCGACGACGCCGTCTGCCCTTGACGTTGGAGCGAAATTCATTATTATCCGCACCCACCAATAAAATAGGACTCGCCTCGCTGTGCGCTTTGCCCTGAGCATTTTTATTTTAAATGAATATTAAAAAAATTCTTCAGTTAGCATCTCACGGTACATTTATCCCGAATTAATTTTTGCCTCACGAAAAATCCTGATGCACTCATTTCACGCATGTTAGACATGATTGGTGTATTTAGCAGCTCTTGTTGTGTTAGGTTTTCTTGATAACCTATAGTTTGATCTCATACCCGCATGATAGACTCGTCAATTGTTATTACCTCATTCTTCTCGAACCGATATGCTCGGCCTGAATCGAAGATGAACCCTCCTCAAAGACCATCCATGATCTCTAAACCTTATGCGGATGGTCTCTTATGATGATTTTCAAAAATATCTTACAGTCATAGCTCGATCTCTAGCTAACTAAACCACCATTTGTAGGGCGATGAGCCGTACTAGGGGATTGTCGACGCCATGTTGAAATTTGGGAATGGCGAGGCAAACATTGCTCAGGACACTGAGAGTAGTTTAGACTCTTCCAATACATGCATAGCGATAGTAGTAGTCAAGTAACCAATTTGGGTTCGAGATGCCAGTTGGATGTTTTTCGTCAAACTAAAATTAGTTTTATGTAAATATGTCATAAAACGATTGTGTTTAGAATTTTTATGAAATGAAAATTAATATGAGATAATTATATTATGGTATGCGATGTGAAATTTCTAATTATATTACCCTATGTTATGGAATACTTACCAATTACAAAAATATTTAACTCAATTATTTAAGCATACAGTTACACTAATGAGAGAAACGCTAATATATAAAAACATATTAAATTTTCTTAATTGGTTACTAAAACACTCTATGAGAATCTCTTTCTAATTTGACTAATTAATAAGTACCATACCCTATTCATTTTCACATAAAGCATGTTTGTTTTTGCTTAATTCAAAGCTGAAGACAACTTCTTTTTATCGTGACAAGGTGCATGTGGATTAACATTCACTTTTCTGTTCAATTTGAAATTTGTGGCGTATGCATTTTTATTTTTTAATAAAAAAAAAACATGCAAAGTATTCATATCATGTGAATGTCGACCTATTGATTTGCATGTAATCTTTTTCATAATTTTGTCGAAATTTTGGACAATATTTAAACTTTTTGGTGGAAAGTCAAAGAGATAGTTTTGCTTGAATTTAATTGAAAACAAGCAGGCATATCGATCTTGTAAATATATATGGATGTATATTATTATTTTAAAAGTATGTATAAACTTATGTGTCAACATTAACATAATATGGAAATATTTGGCATTTTAAACTTAAAAAGGCATAGCGCATGAGCCGAAGACTAAGGGAAGAAAAATGATAAAAAAAACTTAAAATCAATCTACAGAAAAGATATAGATCACTCGACAAGACTTATTTACAGAAAAAGGAAGTATCATTTCGGATGTCTTAAAAGCATTTATTAAGTACACTTAATTAATTCAAAACATTTATTAACCAAAATGATAATAAAAAAAAATCTATCCGCGGAGGTTCGAGCAGTTTTTCTTCGGTTGCCCGTACGCATTTTCCAACCATAAACATCCAACCAAAAAACGGATCCAAGGGCATTCTCGTAATTTCGTCCAGAGCAGGAATGGCGTTGAACGGCTATTTACCGAAAATGCCCCCTCCCCCCGGGCCCCCTCCCCCACGCAAAACTCCCACTCCACGTGGTGCAGCGACACGCGCGGCGAGACCGAAGAAGGGACGGCGAGCGTGCGCACGGGCGCGAGTGGGCGGAGGGCCACGCGCGCTGCGAATGTCCTTGCGGGCGTTAACTGCGTGGGGCCCGCGAGGAGGAGGAAGGAAAGAGAGCGTGGGGCCCGTCGCGCGGATCACACGCAAGCGGCGACGCCTTTGCTTCCGCAGGTGGGAAACGCACGCGCCCACGCGGCGGCGGGCGTCGACGTCCGTCCCCGACTTCCCACGCTTCGGTTTCACACCGGCGAAGCGACAAACGACGAGTCGTTTCGCGGCTTCTGCGCCTTACGTGAGATTGGGGTTATGCCTCGTTTGGACGGACGCAGAAAGGGGTAGAGAGCACAGCACGAGTCAGGCTTTCGCACTTTAAACGTGGGAACATTAGTCTCCTCGTAATTGGAGGCCATGAATGCTTCCGATTTGTTTGGTTCTCCTGAGGCGACGTCGATGTGCCGTCCACGAAGAAAAGCGGTTCCCGATCCATGTGCGGAATGCGGCCTGTGGGACGGTGGTGCTTCACGGGCGACTCGACGTGATTACGTTCCGGCGGGACTTGCTTGATATGACACGACGGAATTGATAATGAGTTCAGCGAAAACTTAAGATAAAACGTGAGGTAAATGCGGCTTTCTAAAAAGAAAGACTTGGATTCGATCTTTTCTCGTTGAATTTAACAAATTTAATCTCGAATAAGGATATGAAATGAAGTTATCTCCAATGAAAAGATGGGCTTGGAGTTGACTTCATCTTAAACGAGGACTTGAGTTTGCCAACTTAGGGGATGTATGACAACCAGCGTATTTTTGTTGAAATAATTTTTCTATTCCAGACTTGTTTTTAAATAGAAATCAGTTTGAAAAAAATTATTTTAATTTTTATTTTGAAATAGATTTTTGTTCAAAAAATAGGTTTGGAATAAAAATCGAAGTAAAAATTTTATATTTCTCATTTTGGAACAGAAATGAGAAATAAAAATTATTCTTATCGTTCGTCAACTAAAGCCTTCATTCGTCGCCGCCAACCACCGTCTGTCGATCGCCCGCGGCGGTGCCGGTCCCGCCGTCCATTTGGTCCCTTTGCCATCCGAAATGAATAAATTTTGTGTCGTTATTAAATGAATTTTTATTTTTAGAGTAGAAATTTTGTTTGTTATCAAACAGTTATTTTTGTTTAGAAACTCTTCAAAAATAGAGATAGAAAAATCTATTTCTCTTGAGAAATCGATTTAAAATGAGAATAGTTATTATTCACCCCCTTAATGTCAAAATCTTTATTTAAGGTAAAGTCCATTATTGACTTTCTTATGAAAAAAACAACTCCACTCTAGGCCATTCTTTAAAATTTTCAGTTAAATTGAGGATAAGGTGAACCAACCTCAGGGTTGTTGAATTTTGCAGCCAAAGATCACAAGTTCAAATACCATCGATTAGTGAAAGGTCTAGACTTAATCGATCCAAAGAATTTCAAAGGGTGTCCAACCAGTTCATACATACATGGACCTCCGCGCTCATGCTCTTGGACCATACAAACGAGAACATAGAGATACAAGTTCCCGGAGGCGTGGCAATCTCCACGATAGTGGTTGAGGACGACCGCGACGACCACCTAACAAGGACAAAATAAGAGCAAGGGCAGGAGAGGAGATGTCGCCGTCTTGATGGCGCGAAAGGCGTAAATTACTTGAGCAAAACGCCCTTGACTCGTCCGGTGCACGCAAGCAATCGTGTTCGAGGAGCAAAACGCCTTCTACTTTGCCAGGTATCGTCCAAAGATTCATGCAAGACTAATCCTCCCCACACAAAGAAATTGTGATGGTGACTGATTTTTTTATTGAGAGGTAGTCTGGTTTTGCATATGGGAATAGGGATGACAACTTGAACCGGATTTTGGACCCATGTCAGTTCCATAAGATGGTAATCGCGTTTGGTACAGTGAGACAAGTTTAAGGTCCCGTCTCAAATGGGGAAAGTTGTCCAAAATTTTTTACTATTATTATAATTTTGTTAATTAAGTCATAAACCTTTTAATTTTAACAATTGAGTCATAAATATTTTCATAATTTTACTAATTGAGTTCATTTGATCAATATTGACCAGAAGTTACTGACATAAATGTTAGCCATCTTACGTGGCATGGTCAAAGCCAATGTAGAGAAATTTTAATAATATTTTTCAATTTTTATTTTTTATATTCTTTTTTTTTTTTCCCCTCCCTTCTTCTTCGTGCAGTCAGTCATCAAGCTTGGGCAATGGCCAACGATCAGCCAAAAAAACAACCAATGAGGTCGCTCTCGTCGAGATCCAACAAGAGGCAACCTTGTTGATTTTGGTGAGGGTTGCCGTCATTAGAGGCTAATGAGGCCAACCCTCCTGGCCTTCGGCGAGGTTGCCCCTCATTGACGGTTGCCTTTGGCCAGTCATTGACCATTGCCCAGGCTTAGCGACCAATTGGAGGGAAAAGAAGCGAGGAAAAAGAAAAAAAAAAGGAAAAATAAAAAATTATTAAAAAATTATTGAAATTTGTCCTATGACCGTGTCATGTAGAATAACCAGAGTATCTACATTAGCGATTTTTGACCAAAATTGACCAAACGGACTTAATTGGCATACTTAAAAAGTTGCCAAAAATGTAATAAGTTTAGGACTTTTTAAATAAATTTCTCGTTCAAATTGCCCTATGGACTATAGAGTTAGAGGTTGATTTAGATTAGAGTTGGCTAGTAACTTAGACACCCAACAAATTATAATCCCGAAACTACTCTTATAGTATGTCCAACTCATAAAATTGAGCCAACGAGTGGAGGGAGACCAAGAGTATATAAACCCAATAGATAGGCAATGCAGGATATTTTTTTTTGACATCCACTCTCACACACAAGCCAGATTAAAAACTACATGTGCAATTTGAGGAATAGGATGGGATAGGTTCCCATATGGATAAGACCGATCGTGTTGCAGATGGTAGAAGGTGGCCACCCAAGAGCCGCATTTGTAAAATCATATCCTAAAATGTTCTTTCCTTTCACCTTGTGAAAGCCGTGAGTCAACATAGAAGGCATCAGCTACTCGAAAAAACCACGTGTTTTATTCACTTGAAGACGACAACATCAACCAAGCGTGTTCATGCACGACACGCCAACATACTTGTCGACTGAAGAAATCGAAGTAGAGAGGCCTAGGGAAGAACTTCGAGGACCCAAGAAAGGATTGAAGATCGAGAGCATGCGCGATCAGTTTTGTTGCTTCCGCAACTCGTCGGGAAAGACTAGATTAGGGTTTGGACAAAGCAAGACAAAGATCAAGAACTGCCATGCAAGTTTTGTAGTTACCGGTAACTGCTAAACTCGAATGTGTCCAGGCCACACCATGAATATCGAGAGCACGCAATGTGATGACCCGTTAAGATCTAGCGCGATCAATTTGTTGCTTCCGCAACCATCGGGAAAGACTTGATTAGGGTTTAGACAAAACAAGACAAGATCAAGAACAGCCATGCAAGTTTTGTAGTTACTGATAACTGCTAGACTCAAGCGTGTCTAGGTCACGCTATGACGATCGAGCATGCGATGTGATGATCCGTTAAGATCTAGTGCGATCAGCTTTGTTGCTTCTGCAATCCATCGGGAAAGACTAGATTAGGGTTTGGACATGCATCGTGCACAGGACAAAAAGCGAGGCAAGACAGACGTGGAATCGATCAAGAAGTGCCATGCACGTTTCGGAGTTACTGGTAACTGCTGAACTCGAACGGGTCTAGGCTACGCCAAACGATGCTTTTGGGTTTTCTTGGTTTTCCCCAAATGAGGAGAGTCGAACAAGGGCGAGCAGCGAGCTCTCTTCGATGACGGACGCCTCCGCAATGATTGCAAGTATCGACGGTTCCTATCATCTTCCGTTTCTTGCTTCTTTTGTCTTCTGGGAAAAGACGCGACAGGTGACAGTTGATGCAGTTGTTGAATATATCTAGATGCTTGTGCAAAGCTATTGGTGACAATGCCGAGACGGGCCTCCGAATTCTAAGCCGATACTTGATTCAATTGTCTGAATATTCATCTCGGCCGACTTGGTCCTAGCATGGACTCGGCCATTTAAACCGACTTGGTCGTTCAAGATGACTTGGTCGCATGACCATCATTTGCGGACGTGACTACTAACATGTACACGGCCACCTCAGCAAAAAGGTGGAGCGATCCTCATTGGTTTGAGAGTATTGTCGATTTTAACTCCCGAATGATAAGCTTTTCAACATTAATTTTTATACTACGCTTGCTTTAATATCATGGTTTTTTAATTAATTACTTGAAGTTCGTAAATTTTTAGTCGATTACTTAAATATCATAATTTTAAGAAAATGTACTAGAAGTGCTATAAAATTTAAAATAGATCAAACTTTTCAGCTAGGAAATTGCGGACCTCGTTCCAATGAACAATTGTTAACTGTTAAGATGCCCATGTAATTGATTGAAAAATTAGAGCACTACAATGAGCACCGTATGAGAGTGTCTTTTTCCCGAGAAAAATGTTTAAGTGGTCTTGAGAAGTACTTGAAACTACGAATTTGAGTGCGTTTGTTTCACGGAAAATAAATAATCTGAAAAACATATTCTTAAAAATAATCATATGTACCATTTGAAATAATTACTTAATAAAAAATATTTCTATTATTGACGACAACTAATATATAATTATTTCAGTGAATGATGAAAATATATTTTGATCATTCGCAAAATGATATAAGCCATCATTTTTAAGAAAATATTTTGTGTATTATCTATTTTTATGAAACAAACATGGTCGAAATTCAAGATTGGGTTATATCTATGGAACAATGAGTCTCTCAGTATTTATCCTAAATATTTTCATCGTCCCATCACCCGTGGAATCACACACATTGTACGCGTGGGCATAAAATCATAAGTCTAAAGTTTAGAAATGGTAATAAGAAAAACTTTTGGGTGATGCTTTGGAGAGTCCGAAAGAGATAGGAAGAAGGCATGAGCGCATGCACGATGGCGTGTACGGCCTTCTAGTTTGACAAGACCTATAAATCTTGTGTAAATCTCAGGCGATTTGATCTTTGTGGATTTAACCATCGATGACTTCGTTGACTTTTGAACTGGGTTGGACTGAATGATGTCACTCTTTGGTTTTCTTCCACTTCTGTCTATCGAGAATTCCACCCACAAAAGTCATGGAAAGTATCTTGATTCGAATAAGACATCAAATACTTAAAATAAAGTTGAGAAAAAAGAGGAGAGAAAAAATCACCTTTGAACTTCGTAATTATAATTTATGCTTTACAAATATGGATATATGCCGCTACATCTATCGTCGTTAACTTTCTCTAACCAGAGATGGAAAATAATGCAATCCTTTATTTTTATCCAAGGTCTAAATGGTCAACGAATGAATTGCAAGATTTAGAATAAGCAAAAAAAAAAAAAATGTTTGATATCACGAAAAACCATAAAGTGGTATGTATGTGGCAAATTTGTCCAGAACTAATTTTTGGATAAACAAAAACCCTATATTAATATATTTATAGCAAATTTACCTTGAACTAATTTTTGGATTTCCAAAAACTCTAAATTGGTACACACATAATACATTTTATTTTCTATTAGTTTTCATCAAATTTTACCGTATAATTGCTAAAAATGGAAGACGCGTGACAACAACTCAATTTACGTATAAGTCAATGTGGAAATCCATAATTCTCTCTCTTTGATTCTTCAATTATTCATAATTTGAAAACAAATAGGGCTCATTCTTTGTCTCCCTCAAAACATGAAAAACCCTAGATCATCTTTCGAACTTTGTTGAGGGACATTAACAATGATGCACTTCTCTTCGAACCACTTCCAATTAAAGCCATTGAACATCCTAATTTGTTGATTCGGATAAGTTAGCCAAACAAGCTAAAAAAAAAAAAATCAAAGGCGAGAAGATTATTAGAGATAAAAGTGTGCTCAATGAAAAGGGAGATGAAGAAAAATTAGAATGCTCTGAGGGGAAAGAGAATGAGCCATATTTGTTTTCAAATTGGAGAGAGAAAGAGAGAGAGGAGTTTTCACATCAAGTAGGATATTGCCATGTGCCCTAAAACTCCATAACTTCAAGGTAAAATTCGACAAAAGTTAATAGAGGGTAAATACTTCCCGTATATACTAATTTGGGTCTTTTAGTGAACCAAAAATTAGTTTGAGCACATATATTCCAATTTAAGATTTTTTGGGATGCAAAAATTAGTTTAGGATAAATTTGTCTCGAGTGTACCGGTTTCGAGTTTTCATGATATTAACCCAAAAAATAAAAAGTGAAAATCAATTTAGAAGATTGAAGTGAAAAGAAAAATTCTTCCAATTTCATGGTGATTCTATTAATTAAGGCCATATCTTTTTTAACCATTTTTTAATAAATAGATTACAAATATGGATATAAATTACATTTGGCTGTGTTTGTTTCATTGAAAACTAAATGATAAAGGAAAATATTTTCTACGAAAATCATTTTAAAAAAATTAGTTATTTTTCATTCGTTTAGTATTTTAGGGAAAGCGATTTACTTCTTACGACAATGGAAAGCCATTTTCTCCCCGGTCTATGCTCCATGCTCGTTGCTTTTAGTCAACAAAACTTTTCCATAAATTGATTAGTTTTCTATCATTCAAACATCGAAAAATTGAAAAAAGAATAGCTCGAAAATAGTTTTTCTTTAAATTGATTGACCCCTAATTTCAATATTAACAAGTTTCATTAGTCTACTTGTGTCAATGTAATGTGCTTGCGCCATCGGAGGTCGACCCAATCTAATGGTGAATTCACATGACTCGACTTCATGTTACAAGTTTCTGCACTAGGATTTACATTCCTTGGTTCATCAATGGCCCTCGCTTTTAATTTTTTCGAAGAAATTATATATTATAGATAATACAATTGCAAAGTAATTAATTTCTGTCCATTTGCTTAAGCTAATCCTAATTTTTACTCGAGTCTCGAATACATATTTCATCAAGTTTGAGAAAATCCGTGTAATTATTTTGAAAGGTTTTCAGTATTTCCTGTTAAGTAAGAGCTAAATTGCGCGAGCACAAAAGTTAAAAATAAATGGGGAAAAATCTTACCCGTAGTCAACGGAGAACTTTCCGAAAAGTCAAGATGCGACAAAAAGAGCACTCGACGACGTGGAGCAAAAGTCAAAAGCGTAATCACATGGAGATGTTCGAAGGTGCAGAGGGATGGATTGGGTCATTTTCCACTGCGCTCTGTTTCGGTTACTATATCTCGATCAGTTCTCCGCCATCGAAATTTCCATTGATAGATTGAGATGTTTGTGAGAGTACATTGAGCGATGGAGAGTCCACGGCCGCACAAGGGACAAGACCCGCTAATCTTCGCATGCCTAGGAAGAAATGCATGTACCATAAAGATAGGTGAAAAGATAGACGACATGATGCCAAGACAATCATTGAAGAAATTTGCTCACCTAACCTCGTATCGCATGATATTGGAGTACATCAATTGTCAAATTATGCGGGATTACAAGTGAAATTCACATAACTTGACGGTTAAAATTGATATGCTCATATACGCCAAATTGGCTCAATTTTTCCTATGGAAAGATGAGCTAAAGTCATGAAATGACCTGTTCCTAGACGATACTGACAAGTTAGAATATTCAAATACTCTAATGTTTTTCCTAACCTAACCTAACCTATGAATTGATGGCCTATAGTTACGGCGTGAAAACTATGAAAAGTGGAGAAACTAATCATGAATTCTGAAAGAATTAAACACATACATCCTATTGGAATATTGTATAGATTTAGTGAGATCATTGTCAAATGATTTAATTAAAATATTTAAATAATTAGATGAATGCAAGATTTCAAAGGCTTTAATGGGATGTGATTCATTTAAGTCACATTGAACCCCACTCAAAGTTGACTCAATGCAAATTAGGGGTGAACATCGGTCTAGGGTTAACCTTGGGTCGACCACGAACCGATCCAACCCCTGTCGATCCTAATCCGATTTCAGGGAGGCGGGTCGGTTCTTGGTCCTAAGATTCCGAACCAAGATCTTGTGTGGATTGGTCCTCTATTTTAAGAATTCAGGATCGGTTCAGCCCGGACCAACCCTAATTATATTTATTATATATAATATAATATTTATAAATTTCTTATATAGATAAAACCTTAAAATAAACGGCATCAACAACATTAAATAACTATTTAGCGAGTAGTTCAAGTAATTTTACATTGTTATTTAATAACTTAGATTTTGAATGTCATTTACAACGTCAATAGTCATAATTTACGATGGAGGAAAGTATTTTTGTGAGGAGTCCTCTGGGCGTTCAAAAGGACATAAACAACTCCTTACGGCATCCTTCTCTAATACTTATTATCTTTTGTCTTATTTGTCTTCTTAGTCTTTAATTTGCTAAAATCGAGAGAAACAACTTCTCCGCTCGCCACTCAACATTTGCCCTTATCGCTTTGGGTCATTCGTGCTGCTCGACACTTGATGCTCACCCCACTCAACCCTCATCGCTTGCCTTTCTTAACCGACCTCGCTTATCATCAAACCCATTGGGTCGATCCAGTCCTCGGTTGACCCTTTCAAAGAGTACAAAAAATGAAATAAAAAATTATTGATTAGCCTCGGATTGACCTTGGAATCGGATCGAACCCATTGGGTTGATCCAGTTCTCAATCGCTTTTTCAAGAAGTATTGAAAATGAAATAAAAAATTATTGGTTGGTCCCGAGTTGACCTTGGAACCGGACCAAACTCACTGGGTCGGTCCGGTCCTCAATCAAAAAAATCGAAAATCAGCACTGTGCGGGTTAGTTCTAAGATTAGGGGGTGGACGGGCCCAACCCAGACCATGCTCACCCCTAATGTGAATGCTCAAGAGCTTGATTCTCGATTTGAACTTGTTGTAACTTGATTTTTCTAGAGCTTTTAGCATGATGAAGAAGTTCATTACAGTTCAAGCTTAATTTTAGTTTCAAGAGCTCAAGCTCATTTTTTTTTTCTTTTGAAAGTATGAATCAAACTAGTCTTTGCAATGGAAGTACAACAAGGCAAGTTAAAACAGCTAGGCTGATCGATCAATGCATGATATCGAAATTTAACCGACACCCAATCAATGCGGACGAGCTATCATGGGACGTGCCGAGAGTGATTGAGATTTCCCGATATTTGATACTGCTAGCCTGATCGCAGAGCTCGGCGAAGTCGCCGGTGCGGAGCCACTAACCCTTCCGGGGCCTCTCCGGCTTGGCCTCCGAGCACTCCGGGTCGAAGCAGGCCTTCGCCGGGGCCGGCGCCACCATCGCCGCGGCGGCGGAGGATGCGGTCTCCTACGACGGCCGGGCGCAATGCATAAGCCCCCGCAAATTCGGGCGACGGGACAGTGGCCGCGTGGAGAGAGGAGGTCGGAGATGCGCGAATGGAGTGGCGCGGGAGCCTGATCTGCAATCACACAGGAGAGAGAGACAGATCGAAGAGAGAGAAACAGAAGGAGAGAGGAGGAATTCGAGCGTGCGTGGTGCGTTGTGCGTGTGCGAGAGGCTTAAAAAGCACGTCCAGTCGTGCCTTAGTTTTGGCGTTTCTCTCTCCTCCCCTTTCTCTCTCTCTCTCTTCTTTCTCTCTCAATCTCTGTCTCTATCTCTCTCTATCTCCACTTTCTCTCTCTTCTGATGCTTTTCTTGTTTCGGTTTTTTCTTTTCTCTCTTTCCTATGATTTTTTTCAAACTCACTCTTTCTCTCTCTAGGCGACGACGCCGTCTGCGCTTGACGTTGGAGCGAAATTCATTATTATCCGCACCCACCAATAAAATAGGACTCGCCTCGCTGTGCGTTTTGCCCTCAGCAATTTTATTTTAAATGAATATTAAAAAACTTATTTTATTAGTATCTCATGAGGCATTTATCCTGAACTAATTCTTACTTCACGAAAAATTCACGAAAAATCCTGATGCACCCATTCCATGCATGTTAGGTATGGCCGATGTATTTGGCGGCTCCCGTTGTGTTAGGTTTATTAGTAACCTCATACCCCACACAACAGACTCGCCAATTGCTCTAACCTAATTCTCCCCGAACCAATAACCTCGGCTCACATCTGAAGATGAACCCTCCTCAAAGACCATCCATGATCTCTAAACCTTCCGCGGATGGTCTCTCATGATGATTTTCGAAAGTATCTTCCCGCCATAGTTCGATCTCTAGCTAACTGAACCACCATTTGCAAGGCGATGAGTCGTTTTGGAGGATTTGCAAAGGCCATGTTGAAATTTGGGATTGGCGAAGCAAACACTGTTTGGGATACTGAGAGTACTTTAGGCTCTTCCAATACATGCATAGCAATAGTGAAGTAATTAGTTTGGGTTCAAGATGCCAGTTGGATGTTTTTCGTCAAATGAAAATTAGTTTTAGATAAATATGTACGGAATGACTGTGGTTAGAATTTTTTATGAAACGAAAATCAATTTGAGATAAATATATGATGATATACTAATTGTATTACCCTATGCTATAGAATACTTACCAATTACAAAAATATTTAACTCAATTGTTTAAGCATCCATTACGCTAATGAGAGGAATGCTAATATATATAAAAAAATATTAACTTTTCTTAATCGGTTACTAAAACACTCTATGAGAATCTCTTTCTAATTTGACTAATTAATAAGTACCATATCCTATTCTTTTTTTCACATAAAGCATGCGAAGTATTCATATCACGTGAATGTCAACCTATTGATTTGCATGTACTCTTCTTCATAATTTCGTTGAAATTTTGGACAATATTTAAACTTTTTGGTGGGAAGTCAAAGAGATATTTTTGCTTGAATTTAATTGAAAACAAGCACGCATATCGATCTTGTAAAAATATATATGGTTATATTTTATTATTTAAAAAATGCATAAATTTATGTGACAACATTAACATAATATGAAAATATTTGGCATTTCAAACTTAAATAAGGCATAGTGCATGAGCCGGAGATTAAGGAAAAAAAGAAAGATAAAAAGTTAGAATCAATCTATAGAAAAGATATAGGGAGAAGTACACTATCAGTACCATAAGTTGTGTATGGCGCTCACTTTGGTGTCAAAAGTTTCCGTCGGATAACTTAAGTGCCAAATCGGAGGAAAAACGATCACTTTTGTGCCACTGGCAAGAGATTCCGACCAAAATGATTACGTGGGCTTTTTATAAAAAAAAAAAAATCGACATGGCTTGAGAAACGACGTCGTTTTTGTCTTCCTTAAGAAAACGACATCGTTTTGTTGTCTTAAGTGGATGGCCTCACAAAAATGACGCCGCATAACTCATTTTGGGATTTTTTTTTTTAAATTATTATTTGGAGATTGAATTGAAATTAGGGTTCCGATCCTCGTCGGCCGCCGACCTAGCTCGCTTGGCCGTCGTTGCTCGGCCGTTGACCTAGCTCGCTCCGCCGTCGTTGCTCGGTGACGTAAGGTTCGCACTTGAGCGAGATCACGGCCATCGACTTGGCTACCAAGTGATCATCATCGGGGTCGAGGTCGAAGTCACGACCGTCGAGTGCGGAGGCCATTGAGGACAGCGATTGGCCCATCATTGGCGGAGGCAGAGTTGAGGTGGAAGAGCGCGAGGTCGGCAAGTAGGCCGAGCTCCTCGGGGAGGTACCTGACGATGTCGCCATGGTTGAGGTCGACACCAACAACAGTGCGGACACCGGGGTCGTCGGGGGCGGGGGAGCAGAAGACGTTGGAGTAGTCGCAGACGTCAGGGCCAACCCAGTTGGCGGTGAAGTTGTTGGGGTTGGAGAGGATGGCCTGCTTCAAGGCTTGGAGGGCGACGTAGGCGTTGCGGAGGCGCGGGTTCTCGAAGGAGATGGAGGGGTCGACGGCGACTTGCTCGCCGTGGTCGCCGAACTCATCGAGGTAGTGGAGGAGGTGGCGGTGCTTGGTGGCGCCATGGCCGGCGGCAGAGAAGACAACAAGGGAGGAGAAGAGGATGAAGAGGGTGGCGGTGGCCGAGATTATTCGGCAGATTTAGGGTTTAGAGTTTTGAATTGGGGGAGAGACACCAAACGACGTCGTTTTGTTGTTTAAATTTTGACTGTCTCTCCCGGCGAGTCACATCAGCTTCAAAAACTAAAAGAAAAATGACACATCGGATTCCAGACCAATCGGATCGAAGTTGACACAAAAGTGAGCGTTTTCAAAATTTTTAGTACTTAAGTGATCCAGATGAAAGCTTTTGGACCAAAGTGAGTGTCATATACAACTTATGGCATTGATAGTGTTCATCTCTCAAAAGATATATATCCCTCGACAAGACTTATTTGCAGGAAAAGAAAGTATCACTTCAGATGTCTCGAATGCATTTATTAAGTACATTTAATTAATTAAAAACATTGGTTAACAAAAAAAAAAAACAAAAATCTATCCGCGGAACTTCGAGCAGTTTTTTACTCGGTTGCCCGTACGCATTTTTCCAACCATAAACATCCAACCAAAAAACCGATCCAAGGGCTTTCTCGTAATTTCGGCAGGAGCCGGACTCGCGTTGCTATTTCCCGAAAATGCCCCCTCCACCCTAAACTCCCACTCCACGTGGTGCAGCGACACGCGCGGCGAGACCAGAGAAGTGACAGCGAGCGTGCGCACGGGCGCGAGTGGGCGGAGGGCCACGCGCGCTGCGAATGTCCTTGCGGGCGTTAACTGCGTGGGACCCGCGAGGAGGAGGAAAGAGAGCGTGGGGGCCGACGCGCGAATCACACGTAAGCGGCGACGCTTTGCTTCCGCAGGTGGGAACGCACGCGCGGCGGCGGGCGTCGACGTACGTCCCCGACTTCCCACGCTTTGGTTTCTGACCGGCGAAACGACAAACGACGAGTCGTTTCGCGGCTTCTGCGCCTTACGTGAGAGCGGGATTATGCTTCGTTTGGACGGACTTGAAAAGGTATACAGAGCACGAGTCAGGCTTTCGCACTTTAAACGTGGGAACATTAGTCTCCTCGTAATTGGAGGCCATGAATGCTTCCGGTTTGTTTGGTTTTCCTGAGGCGACGTCGATGTGCCGTCCACGAAGAAAAGTGGCTCCCGATCCATGTGCGGAATGCGGCCCGTGGGACGGTAGTGCTTCACGGGCGACTGGACGTGATTACGTTCTGGTGAGACCTGCTTGATATGACACGACGGGATTAATATTGAGTTAAGCGAAAATTTCAGATAAAATGTGAAGTAAATGTAGCTTTCTAAAAAGAAGACTTAGAGTCGATCTTATGTCGTATAAGGATTGAATTTGTGAAGTTTATCTCAAATAAATATCTCAAATGAAGTTGTCTTCATGAAAAGATGGCTTGGAATTGACTTCACTCGAACGAGGGCCTAAGTTGCCAACTTAATCTTAAGATCTTTATTTGAGGTAAGGTCCATTATTGACTTTCTTATGAGAAAAACGGCTCCACTCTAGGTCATTCTTTAAAATTTTCAGTTAAATTGAGGATAAGGTGAACTAACCTCAGGGTTGTCGAATTTTGCAGCCAAAGATCACAAGTTCAAATCCCATCGATTAGTAAAGGTCTGGACTTAATCGGTCCAAAGAATTTCAAAGAATTTCAAAGGGCGTCCAATGAGCTCCTACATACTCGGACCTCCGCGCTCATCCTCTTGGACTATACAAACGAGAACATAGAGATACAAGTTCCCGGAGGCGTGGGAGTCTCGACAATAGTGATTGAGGACTACCGCGACGACCACCTAACAAGGACAAAATAAGAGCAAGGGCAGGAGAGGAGAAGTCGCCGTCTTGATGGCGCGAAAGGCGTAAATTACTTGAGCAAAACGCCCTTGACTCGTCCGGTGCACGCAAGCAATCGTGTTTGAGGCGCAAAACGCCTTCGATTTTGCCAGGTATCGTCCAAAGATTCATGCAAGACTAATCCTCCCCACCAAAGAAATTGTGATGGTGACTGATTTCTTTATTGACAGGTAATCTGGTTTTGCATATGGAATAGGGATGGCAACTTGAACTGGATTTTGGACCCATGTCGGTTCCATAAGATGGTAACCGTGTTTGGTATAGTGAGATGAGTTTAAGGTCCCGTCTCAAATGGAGAAAGTTGTCCAAAAAGTTTTACTATTAGTACACTTTTGTTAATTCGATCAGAAGCATTTTAATTTTGATTGAGTCAAAAATATTTTCATAATTTTCTTAATTGAGTTTATTTGATCGATTTTATTTGGAAGTTCTTCGACGTAAATGTTAGCCATCTTACGTGGCATGTGTTCAAAGCCAATGTAGAGAAATTTTAATAATATTTTTCAATTTTTCAATTTTTATATTCTTTTTTTCTCTCCCTTCTTCATGTAGTTAGTCATCAAGCTTGGGCAATGGCCAATGATCAGCCAAAGAAAACAACCAGCGAGGTCACTCTCGTTGAGATCTAACAAGGGGCAACCTTGTCGATTTTGGGTGAGGGGTCGCCGTCATTAGAGGTTAATGAGGGCCAACCTTCTTGGCCTTCAGCGAGGTCGCCCCTTATTGATGGTTGCCTTTGGCCAGTCGCTGACCATTGCCCAAGCTTGGCAACCAATTGGAGGGAAAAGAAGTGAGGGGAAAAAAAAGTAAAGAAAAAAAAAGGAAAAAAAGTTATTAAAATATTATTGAAATTTGTCCTATGCCCATGACCATGTAGGATAACCAAGATATCACGTTAGCGATTTTCGATCAAAATGGGCCAAATGAACTTAATTGGCATACTTAAAAAGTTGCCAAAAATACAATAAGTTTAGGACTTTTTAAATAAACTTCTCATTCAGATTGCCCTATGGACTATAGAGTTAGAGGTTGATTTAGATTATAGTTGGCCAGTAACTTAGACACCCAACAAATTATAATCCCGAAACTACTATTGTAGTATGTCCAATTCATAAAATTGAGCCAACAGGTGGAGGGAGACCAAGAGTATATAAACCCAATAGATAGGAATGCGGTATATTTTTTTTAACATCCACTCTCACACACAAGCCAGATTAAAAACTACACGTGCAATTTGAGGAATAGGATGGGATAGGTTCCCATATGGATAAGACCAATCGTGTTGAAAATGGTAGAATGTGGCCACCCAAGAGCCGCATTTGTAAAATCATATCCTAAAATGATGTTCTTTCCTTTCACCTTGTGAAAGCCGTGAGTCAACATAGAAGGCATCAGCTACTCGAAAAAACCACGCGTTTTATTCACTTGAGGACGACAACATCAACCGAGCGTGTTCATGCACGACACGCCAACATTCTTGTCCGAAAAGACCGAAGAAATCGAAGTAGAGAGGCCTAGGGAAGAACTTCGAGGACTCAAGAAAGGATTGAAGATTGAGAGCATGTGATGTGATGCCCCTTAAGACCTAGCGTGATCAGTTTTGTTGCTTCCGCAATCCATCAGGAAAGACTAGATTAGGGTTTAGACAAAGCAAGACAAGATCAAGAACAGCCATGCAAGTTTTGTAGTTACTGATAACTGCTAGACTTGAGCATGTCTAGGCCACGCCATGACGACTGAGCATGCGATGTGATGATCCGTTAAGATCTAGCGCGATCTAACTTTGTTGCTTCTGCAATCCATCGGGAAAGACTAGATTAGGGTTTGGACATGCATCGTGCATAGGACAAAAAGCGAGGCCAGACAGACGAGGAATTGATCAAGAAGGGCCATGCACGTTTCGGAGTTACTGATAACTGCTGAACTCGAACGTGTCTTGGCCACGCCAAACGATGCTTTTGGGTTTTCTTGTTTTTCCCCAAATGAGGAGAGTCGAACAAGGGCGAGCAGCGAGCTCTCTTCGATGACGGACGCCTCCGCAATGATTGCAAGCATCGACGGTTCCTATCATCTTCCGTTTCTTGCTTCTTTTGTCTTCTGGGACAAGACACGACAGGCGACGGTTGATGCAGTTGTTGAATATATCTAGATGCTTGTGCAAAGCTATTGGTGATAATGCCAAGACGGGCCTCCGAATTCTAAGCCGATGCTCGATTCAATTGTCTGAATATCCATCTCCGCCGACTTGATCCTAGCTTGGACGCGGCGATTCAAACCTACTTGGTCATTCAAGATGACTTGGTCGTATGACCATCATTTGCGGACGTGACTACTAACATGTACACGGCCACCTCAGCAAAAAGGTGGAGCGATCCTCATTGGTCTGAGAGTATTGTCGATTCCAACTCCCAAATGATAAGCTTTTCAACATTAATCGTTTACTTTATAAACATCATATATGAGAAAGATGGGGAGAGAATGCTACAAGTACTATAATTTTTATACGACACTTACTTTAACATCATAACTTTTTAATTAATCACTTGAAATTCACAACTTTTTTGTTGATTACTTAGACGTCATAATTTTAAGAAAATGGATTACAAGTGCTATAAATTTTAAAATACATTGATTTTTTTAACTAGGGAAATTGCCGACCTAGTTCTAGTGAACACTTATTAACCATTAAGACTCCCAAGTAATTGATTGAAAAATTAGAGCACTACAATGAGCACTGTATGATAGTGTCCTTTTCTTGAGAAAAATGTTTGAGTGGTCTTGAGAAGTACTTGAAACTATGAATTTTGGTGCAATTGTTTTACAAGAGATGACTAATTTGAGAAACATATTCTTAAAAATAATCGCATGTACCATTTGAAATAATTAGTCAATAAAAAATATTTTTATTATTGACGACAACTTATATATAATTATTTTCGTAAACGATGAAATATATTTTGATCATTCACTTTTGCAAGCAATATAAGTGACCATTTTCAAGAAAATATTTTCCGCATTATCTATTTTCATGAAGCAAACACGGCCGAAATTCAAAATTGTGTTAAATCTATGGAACGAGATAAGTACACTATCGTCCAAAAAGTTATGTACAGCGCTCACTTTGGTGCCAAAAGTTTCCGTCAGATCACTTAAGTGCCAAAAACTTTGAAAAACGATCATTTAAGTGCCAATGCCGATGAAATTGGCCAGAAATCCGACGTGGCCTTTTTTTTTATTAATTTTGAAGGCGCGTGGCTCGTTGGAGAGTTGAGTCGGCATTCAAACACCAAAACGACGCCGTTTGGCATCTTTCCCCCAACTTCGAAACCCTAATCCCCAAATTGAGAGAGAGGGAAGGCTTGTCTTTGTCTTCTTCTTCCTCGAAGACCCACACCAGCAACGGCACTAGCATGGCACCAGCAGCAGCACCGGCGGCACGCACAGCGCGACACCAAGCAACGCACCCGCAGCGGCGCGGCGAGTGCACCAGCGGCACCTTCAACCCATCTTCTTTCTCCTCCTCTACCCTCGCCTTCGATTTTTCCTGCAACTTATTGCTCAAGCAACAATCTCAGTCTCTCCTCGCTCACTTGGTCGAGCAACTACAATGGTGGCTGAGCGACGGTGGCCGAGCGACGGCGGACGAACGACGGTGGCCGAGCAGCGAAAACCCTAATTTCAATCCCCATGTGAGCTAAACGGCGTCGTTTCCGTGAAGCCATCCACGTAGGACAACAAAACAACGTCATTTTCTTAAGGATGACTGAAAACAACGTCGTTTAGAGGCTCTATCGATAAAAAAAAAAGCCACGTAATCATTTTGGCCGGAATCTTTCGCCGGTGGCACCAAAGTGATCGTTTTTCCTCTGATTTGGCATTTAAGTAATTCGACGGAAACTTTTGGCACCAAAGTGAGTGCCGTACACAAGTTTTGGCATTGATTGTGTACTTATCCCCTATGGAACAGTGAGTCTCTCAATATCTATTCTAAATATTTTCATCGTCCCATCACCCGTGGAATCACACACGTTGTACGCGTGGGCATAAAATCATAAGTCTAAAGTTTAGAAATGGTAATAAGAAAAACTTTTGGGTGATGCTTTGGAGAGTCCGAAAGAGATAGGAAGAAGGCATGAGCGCATGCACAATGGAGTCTACGGCCTTCTAGTTTGACAAGACCTATAAATCTTGTGTAAATCTCAGGCGATTTGATCTTTGTGGCTTTAACCATCGATGACTTCGTTGACTTTTGAACTGGGTTGGACTGAATGATGTCACTCTTTGGTTTTTTTCCACTTCTGTCTATCGAGAATTCCACCCACAAAAGTCATGGAAGGTATCTTGATTCGAATTAGACATCAAATACTTAAAATAAAGTTGAGAAAAAAGAGGAGAGAAAAAATCTAAGGTACGGATATCTGGAGTGCTAAAACTTAACACGGAGGAATACTTAAGTGGCAAAAGTTTGGAAAGTGATACTTATGGTGCATTTGATAACGTTTCTGTTAATAAATTATTCCAGAGAACAGAATTAGAAAAAACTATTTCTGTTCCGAGAATAATTTTTAAACAAAAAAAACGTATTTGGTAAACTTGTTTCTGGAATAAAAAAAGAAAAAAAAAACATGTTTGGTAAATTTGTGTTCTTTTTTTGTTTCTTTTAATTTATAGTATTTTTATTTTTTTTTCCTATTTTTCTTTCTTTCTTTCTTTCTTTTTTTCTTCTTTTTGGCCGGTCGCCGGCCCTCGACCAGCGGCCGACGAGGGGCGGTGGCCTTGCCCGGCCACGGCGAGGGCTTGCCCAGATCCGGCGAGGCCGAGCTCACCCGGCCAAGGCGAGGCCGAGCCTCGCCGGGGCCATTGACACTCTAGCGAGGTCGTCGGCCCTTAACGGCCGGTCACCGACCATGGCCGAGGTCAGCCACCAACCAAAAAAAAAAAAGAAGAAAAAAAAAGAAGAAAAGAAAGAGAAGAAAAAAACGATGAGAGAGAAAAATTATTTCTCGGAAGTGTTCTAGAAATAAGAAACAATTTATTTATTTATTTATTGTTTCGTTCCAAATTTGTTTTTGGGAACAAAAAATTGATTTTGAACAAAAACCCAAACAAACGCGTTTCTTTTTTTTTTAATTCCCGAGAATAAAAAATAGAAATTGTGTTCATAAAAAGAAATAGGAACACAAACAAACGGGGCTTTAAGTGCTAAAATCGGAAAAAATGGATTACTTAAGTGCCACTTTGACCAAAATGCCGATGTGGCGATTTTTGGCAAAGGAAGTGCAAAACGACGCCGTTTTGATGCGCGTGGTAAAAAAAATTAATATATAAATTAATAAAATTCAATTTAAAATATTTTTAAATAAAATAAAAATATTAAAAAAGGAGGGGCAAGTGGTGAGGCTGAGCCCTCCCCCTTTTAAAAAAAATTAGTTTTTAATATTTTTATTTTATTTTTAAATGTTTTAAATAAATGTAGTTTTAAATTTAATTTAATTAACTTTTATATTAATTTTTTACCACGTCGGCACCAAAACGACGCCGTTTTTATATTGTCTAGCCATGTTAGCATGTAAAATGGCATCGTTTTGCACTTCCTTCACCGAAAAATCGCCACATCAGCATTTTGGCCAGATTTTGGTCGGAGTGGCACTTTAAGTGATCTATTTTGCTCCGATTTTAGCACTTAAGTATCTCTTCGTGCCAAGTTTTGACATTTGGGGTGTACTTCTGCCGAAAAAATCACTTCGAACTTTGTAATTATAACGCAAATATGGATATATGCTGCTACATCTATCTTGGTTAACTTTCTCTGACTAGAGATGGAAAATAACGCAATCCTTCTAAATGGTCAACGAATGAATTGCAAGATTTAGATTTAGCAAAAAAATAGAGTTGATATCACAAAAAATCCTAAACTGTTATGCATCTGATAAATTTGTCCAGAACTAATTTCTGGATAATCAAAAACCCTACACTAGTATACTTATAACAAATTTACCTCGAACTAATTTTATAATTTCCAAAAACTCTAAATTGGTACACACGTAATATATTTATCTTCTGTTAGTTTTCATCAAATTTTACCGTGTAATTGCTAAAAATGGAAGACGCGTGACAATAACTCAATTTATGTATAGTCAATGTGGAAATCCATAATTCTCTCTCTTTGATTCTTCAATTATTCATAATTTGAAAACAAATTGGGCTCATTTTTTGTCTCCCTCAAAACATGAAAAACCCTAGATCATCTTTCGAACTATGTTAGAGCTTAACAATGATGCGCTTCTCTTCGAACCACTTCCAATTAAAGCCATTGAACATTCTAATTTGTTGATTCGTATAAGTTAGCCAAACAAGCTAAAAAAAAATAAAAATCAAAGGTGAGAAGATTATTAGAGATAAAAAGTGTGCTCGAACAAGTTCCAGTGCCTAATTAGGGAGATAAAAATGACGATGGAGTGTGCTCAATGAAAAGGAAGATGCTGAAGAATTAGAATGCTCTGAGGGAGAAAGAGAAGGGTTAATACCCTAAAAAACCCCAAACTGGTACACTTGTGACAAATTTACCCCAAACTATTTTTTTGACCACCAAAAATCCCAAACTGGTACATATGTGACAGATCTACCCTCTGTTAGTTTCCGTTCGATTTTCCGTTAATTTTGCTGATGTGGTTGCTGGACGTGGCAAGCCATGTGGAAATTCATAAGTTTAATACCATTAAAAACCCCCAAACTGGTATATTTATAACAAATTTACCCCAAACTGGTATATTTACGACAAATTTACCATAAATTAATTTTTTCGATCATAAAAAACCTAAATCGGTACACGTGCGGCACATTTACCCTCTTTCAATTTTCCCAAATTTGACTGAGTTGTGATGTCCAATCAATTTTATTTTCCGGATTACTCTAACATTGCCTCCATATCATTAATACTTGATTTTTTTTTCTTTTTATTGGAATCATTATTAGAAAATATTCAAAGACTACCAAATGTGCACTTCGTTCTTGTGCCGAGAGGATGCCCATTAACTAAAAAGATGGACAGATCGCTTGCGCACATATACAAAAGAAGTGCACATATTGTGGTTGCTTCACTCGTGTTAGTCTATGTCCTTATTAGCGTTACGTAGTCTTTCCTACCTTGAATCGTAAGTGTGTCAAAATTTTAACATGGAACTTGCATAGGTATGAGTGACTCGTACATCACATGCTCATTGAAATGCCGGAACCAAAATCACTTATGTTTGTCGCTAATTTTAGGTGTGCTTTGAGTGTGATTCTTTTGTATATGTGCGCAAAGCGATCTGCCCATCTTTTAGTTAATGGGCATCTTCTCGGCACAAGAATGAAGTGCACATTTGGTATCCTTTGAATAGTTTTCTAATAATGATTCCAATAAAAAGAAAAAAAAAATCAAGTATTAATGATATGGAGGCAATGTTAGAGTAATCCATAAAATAAAATTGATTGGACATCACAACTCGGTCAAATTTGGGAAAATTGAAAGAGGGTAAATGTCGCACGTGTACCAATTTAGGTTTTTTATGATCGAAAAATTAATTTAGGGTAAATTTGTCGTAAATATACCAGTTTGGGGTAAATTTGTCATAAATATATCAGTTTGGGGTTTTTAATGGTATTAAACTTATGAATTTCCATATGGCTTTGCCACGTCAGCAATCACGTCAGCAAAATTAACGGAAAAATTGAACGGAAGCTAACGGAGGGTAGATCTGTCACATATGTACCAGTTTGGGGTTTTTGGTGGTCAAAAAAATAGTTTGGGGTAAATTTGTCATAAGTGCCAGTTTGGGGTTTTTAGGTATTAACCCTTCTCTTTCTCCCTCAGAGCATTCTAATTCTTCAGCATCTTCCTTTTCATTGAGCACACTCCATCGTCATTTTTATCTCCTAATTAGCACTTTGGAACTTGTTCGAGCACACTTTTTATCTCTAATAATCTTCTCACCTTTGATTTTTATTTTTTTAGCTTGTTTGGCTAACTTATACGAATCAACAAATTAGAATGTTCAATGGCTTTAATTGGAGGGGGGTGGGAGGGGGACATGTGTGAAACTCTATTACTTCACGGTAAAATTTGACGAAAGTTAATAGAGGATAAATACTTCATGCATGTACCGGTTTGGGTCTTTTAGTAAATCAAAAATTAGTTTAAGCCAAATATGTCACACATGTTCCAATTTAAAAATTTTTGTGATACAAAAATTAGTTTATGATAAATTTGTCTCAAGTATCTGGAGTTTCGAATTTTTATGATATTAACCCAAAAAATAAAAAGTGAAAATCAATTTAGATGTTTGAAGTGAAAAGAAAAATGAAAAACACTTCCAATTTCATGGTGATTCTATTAATTAAGGCCATTTCTTTTTTAACCATTTTTAATTAATAGATTACAATAATGGATATAAATCACATTTGGCTGTGTTTGTTTCATTGAAATCTAAATGATAAAGGAAAATATTTTCTACGAAAATCATTTTAAAAAAATTAGTTATTTTCATTCATTTAGTATTTTAGGGAAAGTGATTTACTTCTTACTATAATGGAAAGCCATCCCCCCCCCAATCTATGCTCTATGCTCGTTGCTTTTAGTCAACAAAAACTTTTCCATAAATTGATTAGTTTTCTATCATCCAAACATCGAAAAATCAAAAAAGAATAGCTTGAAAACAGTTTTTCTTTAAATTAAAGGACCCTTAATTTCAATATTAACAAGTTTCATTAGTCTGCTTATGTCAATGTTATGCGCTTGCTCCATCTGAGGTCAACCCGATCTAATGGTGAATTCACATAACTCGACTTCATGTTACAAGTTTTTGCACAAGGAGGATTTACACTCCTTGGTTCATCAATGGCCCTTGCTTTTAATTTTTTCGAAAAAATTGTATATTATAGATAATACAATTGCAAAGTAATTAGTTTCTGTCCGTTCGATTAAGCTAATCCGAACTTTTTCTTGAATCTCGAATACATATTTCATCAAGTTTGAGAAAACCCGTGTAACTATTTTGAAAGGTTTTCAGTATTTTCTGTTAAGTAAGAGCTAAATTGCTTGAGCACAAAAGTCAAAAGTAAATCGGGAAAAATCTTACCCGTAGTCAACGGAGAACTTTCCGAAAAGTCAAGATGCGACAAAGAGAGCACTCAACGACGCGGAGCAAAAGTCAAAAGAGTAATCGGATGGAGATTTTCGAAGGTGCAGAGGGATGGATTGGGTCATGTTCCACTGCGCGTTGTTGCGGTTACTATATCTCGATCAATTCTCCGCCGTTGATATTTCGATAGATATGTATCGACGATTGAGATAGATTGAGATGTTTGTGAGAGTACGTCGAGGAATGGAGAGTCCATGGCCGCACAAGGGACGGGACCCGTTAATCTTCACATGCCTAGGAAGGAATGCATGTACGATAAAGATAGATGAAAACGATAGACGACATGATGTCCATACAATTATTGAAAAAATTCGTTTACCTAACCTCGTACTGCATGATATTAGAGTACAACAATTGTCAAATTATGCGGGATTACAAGCGAAATTCACATAACTCGATGGTTGAAATTGATGTGCTCATATACGCCAAATTGGCACAATAATTTTCGCATGGAAAGATGAGCTAAAGTCATGAAATGATCCGTTCCTAGTCGATATGGCAAGTTAGAATATTCAAATACTTTGATGTTTTCCTATCATGTGAATTGATGGCCTATAATTATTGCGTGAAAGCTATGAAAAGTAGAGAGACTAACCATCGAATTGCGACAAAACTAATCACATGCGTCCTATTGGAATATCGTATAGATTTAGTGAGATCATCGTCAATTGATTTAATTAAAATGTTTAAACAGTTGGATGAATGCAAGATTTCTAAAGGCTTCAATAGGATGTGATTCATTTAAACCACGTCGAACTCCATTCAAAGTTGACTTGACGCGAATGCTCAGAGTTTGATGCTTGATTTGAACTCGTTGTAACTTGATTTTTATTAAGTTTTTAGTAGGGAAAAGTGATAAAAAAAAAGTCCTAAACCTTTTGTCTTTGTCTTGAGATTTAATCCTAAACATTTTTACGTTGTCTTAATTCAATCCTTTTCAGCCAAATTTTAGTAGAGATTTTGTTATTTGGGCCATTTGGCCAGATTGACGTGGGCAACTTTTAATAATAGTTTAATATTTTTGAATTTTTTTTCCTTTTTCCTTTTTCTTTTTCTTTTTTTCCTCCAACTGGTCGTCGGGCCTCGGCGATTGGCCAAAGGTGACAGTTGGCAAGGTCGACCTCGACCTTGCCGGCCACCTCGCTAACGGCCGTGAGGGCGGCCTCGCGCCGGGCGATGAGGCTCACCCTTGCCGGATCTGGCTAGCGAGGGCGAGCCTCGCCAGCTCGGTGCGAGGAGGCGGCCTCAAGCTGGCCTCGCGCCGGGCCACCGGAGGCTTCTGACTAGACGACGAGCTCCACGTGCCTTCGAAGATCTCTCTCTCTCTAGCGTGACTATCAAGATTCCCTCTGTTTCGCGATCCTCTCGTTCTCCACGTCCCTCGCGTCTCCGAGGATGCGAGACGCTTCGTCTCGATCGCCTTTGTGATTATTGTTCCAGGTGGAGAAGCTTGGAACGAGCAGCTTCTTCTTTCTTAGTGGGTCATTTCCTTTCGATGAGCAGTGCTTTGGGAAATTGTCAGATTGTTTACCCTCCAAGAATTCGATGGTGGTATCCAAGTCTATCTCCTACGTTTTTCGCATGTGCCCTCCTGCCGATGTTGTATCGGATGATTTCCAAGCAGGAAAGGATCAAGGTTTCTTGAGAGTTGCAACTCACGAGGTGTAACTGATATTTGCGTCATTTCTTGAGAAATGAGACAATTAGTTGTCCTCCATGGTGCTTTGAGCTACCCCGTAGAGACGGAGAGAAGACAACTTAGATACCTGGGTTGCCAAGTGTGAAGAGCAGAAACATGACATTATATAACAATACTTGGTTAACTTTTATATTTGAATAAATTCGACCCCTCTTGCTTCATTAACCTTTCGGGAGAAAAATTGATTAGTCCATTTCATCTAAACAATTCATAGGCCACAATACAACTGGATTCAATTTTGAATATGTATTTTTATTTTCTTTTTTCAATTTTTTTTGTGCTTATTTAGGACGTGCCGTGTTTTTCTTGAGAAATGCAGGTCGAGCTTTAAGTTATGTGATGCTCAAAAGCTTTAGAACCTGAACTTTACTTTCTTCTATTCATGTTGAGGCTCGTATGAGGTGCGTTTATGGAAATTCGATTGATGTATAACATGGCTCAAATGGGTCGATGTTGCCTACTTCTCAATCAAACCCTTTAACTAATGCCTCATGGAGCCGATTCTTCCTAACAAATCAAATTAGGTTGCAAATATCTATTGCCTAAGAGCAATGGATTGTAGAAACCTACATCCTCTTGGTTTGACTTTTCATTCCATTGATTTTCTTTTCCAATATTACCTTTGTCTCGCACTTCCAACCTCTACTTTCCCACGATTTATATAAGATACTTTGGAGTCTTCACAAAGAGGATATAAAAACCTAATTCATCGATTACAAATATAGAGAGATGAAGACAAAAAACATAAAAAATAAAATATCAAGAAAGGCCATTCCACAAACCCTTATACTTCTATGTAACGTTCATAGGTTGTTTTTCTTTTTCACTTCTCGCTCTTTTTATTTTTGTATTTTCATTTCTACATGATAAAAGCCTAAGAAAAGGGAATATAAAGTAGTTCTGGACTGGTCCATCGTCTCCAAGAATATGAGAGAAGCTTGTAGTAGAACATATCCTTTTTTAACCCACCCTGGCCGGAGCTCACATGGGTATCATCAACACCACACACAAGATGGTGACTACTGATCCCTGAGTCCCCGTGGCAATTGAAAATTCTATCACGTGATGTGGTCATGTGGTACTAACCGAGACTGGCTTCCCACAACCCATCGCGAATCCTCTTGTTCCATCTGTCATGCGAGGTCCCGGAGGCTGCTTCGCCACAATTGCAGTCTCATTACTGGTGAGACTGTTCAAAGATTCTGATGGTATTGGCCTCCTCTACGTCCTCTTCCCTGGCCTCAGCCTCAGCTCCGCCCTTCCCTGCATCGTCATGGAATCCAAGTTTTCAAACTGATGCTCAACCAATAGCGCTCCCATACAGAAGTCTAACCAATGGTCCAAATTTGCGATTTAATATGGCATCATTTTAGTTTTAAGATTGAGACAACACTCACCATATTCCCCTGGAAGTGAGCATCAGATTGCTCAAAAGACTCCTCAAGTTGTTGCTCTGGTCGTTGCTCAGATATAGAAGCATCTTCTTCTTCCCCGGGTTCTTCTCCATCATGTCCGTTCTTCCCCGTGCTTGAGAGGGTTTTGCCTAGAAGCGGGAAAAACCAACAAAGATGAATTATCCCAGTTTAGCAGAGTGCATTAAACCCAAACAAATCTTCAATCAATATTTTATTAAAATCTCAAATGCATGCACATAACACAGTATGAAGTCTTTGTCACCCAGCTTTCAGCAAGACCGCAGTAGAAATTACCATGCATAGAATGAGAAGTGCCATTTAAATGATATCTCTGAGGGCTAGCATGTACACAAATAAAGCCGGGAAATGTCAATTATTGCGTGAGTCCTGACCTGATCAGATGGGGCCTTTCTGAATCCCATGACCAATTTTCCCTCTGGTTCTAGCCGACTAAATGTCACTGAGAGGGAACAAAATCAAATCTCAGTCCTAGAGCCAGAAGGATATGAAACTCAGAGTAATAAGGCAATGACATTTTGTCAGTAGCAGTAACCCTGGACAAAAGGTTTTGTCGACAGCAACATTGCTCCTACTCATTATGCCAGACAAATCTTAATAAGTGTAGCATCGCACTATCCAATCATGTACAATTCGTAGAGAGTAAAATATCGATTTGTTGCATCCTATTCCGCAAGTTTAAGTATTTTACCTATGTCTCCTGCTTGCAACTGCATGGACTGTATGCACGGCGTGACTCCTTCCAGAACATACATTCTACTGTTATTATTGGGCCAGAATCGAAATTGAAATATCCACTCCGAGCCTTTGGCATCCTGAACTTTGAGCGGCAATCCTTCAGGCTGAGAAATAGACGGAAAATTGGCCTGTACGGTTCAAAATTTCACTTGTAAACTTTTTTTGCAATGAGTAAAAACAAAAAATTTCAGAAGAGGCCTTACCAAAAAAAAAGTAAAAATCAGAAGAGGTTCTAAAGGAGAAACTACCCATTTTACAACTTCAGGAAAATGGAAAAACTATAGAAAGTTCAAAAAAAAAAAAAAAAATCTGAAATTGGATTGCAATGCCAACACCCAAGAACCTTGATGAAGATTCCTTCAAGATTCAAATCATAAACAAGAGATGATCCAAGTTTTTGAAATGCAAGAGACATTCCAAAGTTCTCAAAAGCCCTTATTTATTTAAATTTGAAACAAGCACAAACGTATAAATAAAAAATTGTATTCTCATAACTCAAGTTTAGTATCGTCTAAACCAGTTCTTTATCACATGGCCCAAGAATGGCTAAACCCTGCCGATTTTTCACATCGGTGTTTATCATGCTATCTGTTGGCGGCTTTAGCAATTTTGACATCCTTTGAATGGACGAATTAACAAAAACAACCCAGATAGAATTACAAAACTCTCTAACAGTGTATGAGAGCCTTTTCCAAAATAGCAGGTTTTCAAATCATCAAACTTCCATTGTGTGAGCACAAATCCCCACCTTAATTCTTTATGGTCAGACCTCATTGTAGCTTTTTTTTACAACTTGAATTCCATTGCCAGGGGGAAAAATGCCAAACCACCCTATCCAATTTTGGATCAATTGCTATTTTGCCCCCTGTTCTTTTAATTTTTCAGTTATCCATTGTTAAAATTTACTGCAAATAGGCACCCAGATCATTAAGGCCTTGTTTGTTTGTGTTCTTTTCTTCTATTCATGAACACAATTTCTGTTTTTTTGTTCCGGGGAACAAAAAAATAACAGAAACGCGTTTGTTTGCGTTTTTATTCCAAATTTATTTTTTTGTTCCCGCGAACAAATTTGGTTGTTTCTTGTTCCTGAAACACTTCTGAAAACCAATTTTTCTCCCTCTTATTTTTTTCTTCTCTTTATTTTCTTCTTCTTTTCTTTTTCTTTTTTCTTTGGCCGCCGCGGCCTCGGCCATGGCTAGCGATCGGCCGTCAAGGGCAGCGACCTCGCGAGCATCGCCGGCCCCCGGCGAGGCCGAGCGTCGCCGGCCCCCGGCATGGCGAGGCGAGGTGAGGCGCGGCGAGGCCCACCTTGCACGGCCGGCCAAGGCTTGACGTCATCGGGCCATCGCTAGGTCGGCATTACTGGCGGTAGCCGGCCATGGCCGAGGCAGTGACTGGCCAAAAACGAAGAAAAAGAAAAATAAAAAATAAAAAAGAAAAAAGAAAAAATAACAAAATAAAATAAAAATAAAAATATTAAAAAATTAAAAGAAACAAAAAAATTATACAAGTTTACTAAACGTGTTTTTTGTTTTTTCTATTTCAGAACAAATTTACCAAACGCGTTCTTACGTTCAAAAGTTATTCTACGAAACAAAAATAGTTTTTCTATTTCTGTTCCCTAGAACTTTTGAATAGAACGTTACCAAACACATCCTAAGTGTCAAAAGTACCCTTAAAGTAATTGCAAACTCCCTCTTGGACTATTAATTAGATGGAATCACCTCATGCCCCCTTCCTTAACCCAAATATCTCCGTAATTTCCAGTAATCTCATACATCTTTAGATCTGTGGACCTTAATACCTTGGTCAATTAATATATAAACTAATGACACACCTTGGGCTGCCGTCTTTGGCAACCCAAAATAAAGCAAATTTGAAGATAAGCGTTGGTCAACAGGTACTTCATTTGACAAAAAGAGGAAGAAATTGCAATGTGTCTTCTAAACTTTCCATGGATGAGAACCTTTCGAGCTTTGACATATGCTTCCACAGGTCCAAGCTGGGTCATTGTGGGGTCTATTAAGCAAGAGCTATGAGCATGGAAGGGTATTCAGATCACTTGTCACAAGATAAAATGGCTTGCCTCAATTCCCATTTCTGTTTGCCCAGTGGCCTAGAAAGACCAAAACAAGAGGCCCTTTGAAGGGGAAAAACCCTACTATCCAAACACTGATTGAAAATTGCTTTGAAACCATATACTTCTGGAATTGTGGGGAATAGGTTGATTTGAATTAGGGGTATAGTGGGGATCTACTCTTGACACAAATGCTAGAAATTATGCCATATATTTATTGTCTTGTATAAGAGCTCTCATTTGGCTTTGATCTTTTCTCACAAGGGTTAGCATCTTCTTGATGCAATTAATTTTTCTTGAGTTACAGGGAAAAAAATGTAATCCTATGATTCTTCAAATGGCATAGAGGTTGCATCGTAGCACATTCCTTCTAGAAGTAAAACAACTTTGAGAAGTTCAACTAAGTTAAATATTAGGATCAGCTTTTCTATTTCTTAAACGATTCAAAGACACGAGGGATTAGCTGCAGCAAGATAGGAGGCAGTTTGCAATTGACCACGTACAATTTTCCCCAATTATGGAAAATAAAACGATTTCGAAAGGAAAATGTTAAATATAGAACTACAGGTCTTTTTCTTTTGGCAGGGCTTCAGAAATACCAATCTTTCAAAGACTATTTGAAATGCCATGATTTTTCTTTGCTTGATTTTTTCCCTTCTTATGTTCGACTTTATTCTTATCAGTCATTGTGCACAAACAAGTCCAAAGTTACTACAATTCCAGCAAGCTTAAGTTTTTCGCGTCATTTGTCTTAGGACAAGTCCACAGAAAGTAGGGAAACATATCAGACTGAAAGTCATACAGAAATCTGAACATCAAAAAGACATACAAAGAACTTCAATTCCAAAATGTTTCTCCCAAGTAAAATGACAACAAAAGCTCTATAAGAATTTAGACAGAAGGTCATACCTCACATTTTTCTGGCAGCACTAAACGTCCACTTTTACCTGCATCACTAGCACTCAACATTTTCTCGAACAGAGGAGTGATTACAGAGTTTGAGCTTATAAAAGTTAAGGAATAGGATCATGCATGCTAATTATTAGGAGAGGTGAAAACTGAACCTTCCACCCTGTTGATATTGTACTGAACAGGTAATAGAAGTAAAATACATGATGAGAATGACGAACAGTCGCCAAAAGTCATTTTCCATCCTATCTATTGAAATCGTAACCCTGTTCTATTGACGCATGATAATTACTTTCTTGGGAAAACACCAAAAATCAATCAAAGCACATAGAACAAAAGGATACTCTCCAGATATTTGTTGTAGCTCTTGATCTGTTATCCTGGGCCAGTAACGAGGAAGTAATTGATTCCTTCCCCTGGCATCTCCTCGTGGCCAGTAACGAGGAAGAAATTGATTCCTTCGCCTGGCATCTCCTCGTGGAAGTAATTGATTCCTTCGCCTGGCATCTCCTCGTGGAAGTAATTGATTCCTTCGCCTGGCATCTCCTCGTGGAAGTAATTGATTCCTTCCCCTGGCATCTCCTCGTGGCCAGTAACGAGGAAGTAATTGATTCCTTCCCCTGGCATCTCCTCGTGGCCTTTTATTGCGTCTATGACTTTCACCAGATGAGTTAGTATCATTGAGCATACTTCCATAGAAATGCTTTCCTAGCGTAGGGGATGGAGCTGGCCGAAAATGTGGCCCCACAAGTCCTATGTGACCATTTGGTTCATTGCCTCAAGCATGCGGCACAGCCAATCCATACGGTGGAGTAGATGGGTCCTCTTTCTCAGAGGTCGACTGCTGAGGATTGATCTTGCATGGAGTTAGGTGATCGTCGCTGTTAGGTCCTGTAAGAAAAAGTCGAATGTGGGAGTTTATCTCAAGAACCCTCTAGATTGTCCTCGCATGGTCATCAGAGTATGAGAAGCAATACCTGCAATGTCATTTTCAAGTTTCTCGACTGGACCAAGCTTCATTTTTTTATTCATACCTCTGTTGGAGAAATCGTCCATGGAAGCAATAGGATGCCGCCAGCCCTTCCCGGGCCTCTCCGGCTTGGCCTCCGAGCACTCCGGGTTGAAGCAGGCCTTCGCCGGGGTCGATCTCGGCGCCGGAGCGGGGGCCGGCGGCGGAGGATGCGGTCTCCTACGACGGCGGGGCGCAATGGAGAGAGGAGGTCGGAGATGCGCGAATGGAGTGGCGTGGGAGCCTGATCTGCAATCACAGAGAAGAGAGAGAGAGAGAGAGAGAGAGAGAGAGAAGAGAGAGGCAACTCTTTTTTTTTTTTTTTTTAATTATCGTGATAAGGTACGTGTGGATGAAAATTCACTTCTTTTGTTCAATTTAAAATCTGCGGCGTATTTATTTTGATTCTTGTATTCAAAAGCACGTGAAGTATTCATATCATGTGAATGTCGACCTATTGATTTGCATGTAAACTTTTACGTAATTTTGTTGAATTTTGGACAATATTTAAAATTTTTGATGGGAAGTCAAAGAGATATTTTTGCTTGAATTTAATTGAAAATGAGCGGGCAAAACGATCTTATAAAAATATGTAGATGGATATATGTATTATTATTATTTTTTAGAAATGTATAAATTTATGTGTCAACATTAACATGATATAGAAATATTTGGCTTTCAGACTTAAAAAAGCATAGCGCATGAGTTGAAGATTAAGGGAAAAAAAAAAGATAAAAAAGTTAAAATCAATCTACAGAAAAGATATATATCCCTCGACAAAACTTATTTACAGAAAAAGGAAGCATCACTTCGGATGTCTTGAATGCATTTATTAAGTCCATTTAATTAATTCAAAATATTGCTTAACCAAAAAAACAAAAATCTATCTGCGGAAATTCGAGCAGTTTTTTACTCGGTTGCCCGTACGCATTTTTCCAACCATAAACATCCAACCAAAAAACCGATCCAAGGGCTTTCTCGTAATTTCGCCCGGAGCCGGACTCGCGTTGATCGGCTATTTACCGAAAATGCGCCCCTCCACCCAAAACTCCCACTCCACGTGGTGCAGCGACACGCGCGGCGAGACCAGAGAAGGGACGGCGAGCGTGCGCACGGACGCGAGTGGGCGGAGGGCCACGCGCGCTGCGAATGTCCTTGGGTGGGGCCCGCGAGGAGGAGGAAAGAGAGCGTGGGGGCCGACGCGCGAATCACACGTAAGGCGGTGAGAGCGCGACACGTATCTTCGTGGGACCCACGTTCTGGAGAGAAAAAGAGTCGCCAATTTAAAAAAATTTCAGTCGTGGCTTTCTTTCTTCACGCCTCTCTCTCTACCCATCGCTCTCTGTGTCCGACGAACTCCCTCTCTCTCCACCCTCTCTCTTTCCGACCGGCGAACCACCGCGAGTGACCGACGAACCAGGAGGATACTGGCGAGACGACCGCGAGCAACCGACCGGCGTGCGACCTCCCTCTCTCTCTGCCCTCCCTCTTTCCGACCGGCGAACCACCGCGAGCAATCGACGAACCAGGAGGATACCGGCGAGACGACCACGAGCAACCGACCGGCCTGCGACCTCCCCCTCTCTCTCTGCCCTCTTGAGTTTGAGTTCGCGAATAAACTGTCTACTGATTTGTTCTTTTCTCTGCAACATTCTTTCGAGCGAACGCTCCCAAAATCCGGGCACTTTCTCAGTTCTTGTTAAGCTCTACAAGCAACATTCTTTCAGCGAGTGAACACTCCCAAAATTCCGACACTTTCTCAGTTCTTGTCAAACTCTACAAAAGAAAAGAAAATTATGTCCACGCAAAAGAGAGCTTCGGATTCCACTTTTTTGGGTGAACCAAGTGGATCCAAGAGGCCATGCTTGGATCAAAACATGTAGGCTCACTCTTTCCGTCTTAATGTTTCAATGCTTGATTAATTGTTTGATGATCGTGCTGGTTTCAGCTTTGCTCGAGCTCTTGAGTTGAAGATGCGAAGCCTGAAGTTCTTTTTTTTTTTTGGTTAGATCGAAGCCTGCGTCAAAGTATAGCATTTTGTTAGCATTTGTTTGTGGGGTTGTGCTGCAGCTTTAATGTGAAAACTTACATATATCAAATGTTGTCGTCTTGAATCTGCCATGCAATTTCGCATTACGCCAATTGCAGGATTTTCTCCTTATTGGAATTGAACCCTGTTAGATTTTTTTACCTAGCAAGTGATCTGTTATCGTTCCCTTTGCTCTCCTGCTTGCTAAATTATCCTATCTTGCCTTTTTTGGTTCTTTCTTTTGCTGATCTCCACACAGTCAAGAATGGAAAGGGTCTGAGAGGGGTTTTGTGCCAAGTAGTTGTTTTATGTTGGAGGATGGCCAGAGAGAGGTAAGACAAGTAAAGTAGCCTACTTGGACATACAAATACTGTTGTCATTGTATATTGATTGCTGATCTCTTCGATTAGAAGTCCAGTCAGTTTCTGGATAGAAATCCGCATGAGTAACTTGCTGCAAGATATATAGAGAACTATCGTTTGAGTGGTAAAAATGACCTGCTGACAATTCTGGGGTTTTCCTGTGAAAAGTTTTTGCTGAGAACATGATTTAGGCTTTTCATGTTGTTATGGAGAGTATGGATCAAAAGAAGATACAAAATTTCAAAGAAGTGCCCTGGACATAATTATCTGCTTGAATCCTGGAATATGTGGTCAATGACAGTTTGCACGTAGTAGGACAAAAAGATATCTGTGATCATTGTGACGTGAAACTAGAATGTGATGGATACATAACAGATGATTTTTGCTTATGTTCTTCTATTGCTCTTTGCTGGACAGATCGGAAAAGTGGTGGAGCTTCTTATATCTCGCTGGGCTAACAATCTTCAAAGGTGAATATAGTTCAATTGGTTTGTTGGCAGTATCTTATATGCATCAAGTGATTCCTCTAGTAGAATTGTGATCCATATTGTCTCTCCAACTAAAAAAATCATCAAGTATCATGTGCCATCAATCCATGATTCTGTTTGGCAAAGTGTCATACCTGCGCATAGCTTTTTTTCCTCTTTTTATCGCTGAAAGTGGTGCATTTAGAGATAGCTGCTGATTGACTTTACTTGCTTCTGCTATCTATGAACTGGATTAATATGTATTCCAGCTTTATGTTGACTTTTCTATGTCGCGTTAGATCAAGGGAATGCATCTGATTAGTCTGGTAATTGATTCTGACATTCATATACACTAGTACCTAAAGTGTTACGAATGGATATTTGTCTATTTGTTATGAATAAGTCCACAAGACAGCAGTTGTTCACGGTGTCAATTTCCATGGTGTAGCTCGGTGGAGAATATGGAGAGTGCTCTCAAAGCAATGCAGCAACGGATAAGCTCATTGGAGAGTGGTTTTCGGAAACTGGTAAGATGAATAGAGTTCATAAAATTTCCACGTGTCGTTGACTGTTTGAACCGCATTCATTGAGCACAAACTTTACACAATATCTTTTTTTATTAAGTAAGTCTTCATTTTATTGGACAACCTGTGGAAAAGAAAAAACAAGGGAGGTCACATCCCGTACAAGTCCATTGCAGCATACCGTCCCACATATACAGCTGGATCATGGTGCCAAACCTTCCTGTATTTGTGAACTTTTGGATAAGATTAGTCTGCTATCCCTAAATTAACATTTATCTGTTGAGCAACGGCCCTTCTACTCGGCACTGTCGACCACTAAGGGAACTTTCGTCCCTGCTCGATGTAAAGGATGGGAGATCCCTTTGAGCAATCTATCATGATAGGAAAGCTTGATAACTTGAGAATAATTCATCAGGTTGACTTTCAATCTAATGACCCCACGCACCGAATGACAACATAACATAATAGTCTTCCCCATCTACACTACCAGTAGCAACAGCAAAATACTACCCAGAAAAACAAGATGCAAACTCAAATACCATGCCACCGGATTACAGCAAAGCAAGCCAACAAGAACTCACCAATTTCTCCACAAACACTTAACATCAGCGGTAAGAGTCTTGTTTCCAAAATCTGCTTTAAGAATACACACTTAAAGAGCAAGTACATTTGAGATTCTTCATGTTTTCCGCATAGCACACAGGTGCTATCAATGTTAGACCAAGTTTTCACCGTCCAATGTGTGCAACCAACCACCAACCTATTATATTGGTTCTTTGGAAACGGTGACTTGTCAGATTAAGAAAGCGGTGAATATGGGAAATCCCAGTAAATGTGAAGCAAATTGAGATGTAGAAGAAATTTACTGAACTGCAAGTTTGGTTCATTGACTCATTTTTCTTCGTTAGAAATGCATTCAAATAGCAGGTAACAGAATAATCTCCTTATGAGAGGAATGGTTAGAATAGCAGTTGGGACATCCCTTTCAAGCTATTGGTGATTGGATATGAGCTGCCTCGTTCTTCTTTAGCTTCAATGAAAGATGGAAAAATGAAGAATATATTCTAGGATCAACATCAAAATATTTAGGCCTAATGTGGGAAAGTCCTAACTATGATATCACAGATGTGGACTGAACCATTTCTAGTTCTTCAAATAGTATCTTCTTGTATGGAGCTTGCACATGCAATCTCGGAGAAGATAGTGCTTGAAAGTAATTTGATCAAGAGGAATGCTGGATTACAACTTGTGTAGTGTTACAAAGCTGATTAGAGAACCTGCAGCAACTAGAAAGAGAGAAAGAAGGAAGAGGGAAGGAATAGAGAGAAGGAGAATGTAAAAGAAAGAAAGAGAGAGAGGGTTGTAGTTTTCGTAGTCACGAAACCCTACACCCGTTGTATTTATATTAAATATAAATTGTATATAACAATAATATCCTTATGTAAGTAAAAAAGGAAATAAAACTTTGATAATAAAGGAAACTTAATAAAGTAACTTAACACTCCCCCTCAAACTGGAGCATATAGATCACCCATGCCCAGCTTGGAACCACCAGCAACAAAAGCTCGAATTAATGCTTTGATAAACATATCAACAAATTGATCTCTAAAAGCAACGTAAGGAGTAGAAACCAACTTCTACTTTATAGCATCCCGAACAAAGTGACAGTCAACCTCTATATGCTTAGTTCGCTCTTGAAAAACAGGATTCCTAGCAATATAAATAGCTGTTTGATTAAAAAACATCATATCAGTAGGTTGATTAATCGAAAATCCAAGCTCTTGGAGAAAAGATTTCAACCACAACAATTCGGCCACAGTATGTGCCATAGCACGATATTCAGCCTCTTAGTTTGTTTCTTTTTCTATAGATAGTAGAGCCCAATCAGCAATCGTAGTAATAGTAGCAGCAGTAGTAGTGGTAGTAGCGGTAACAGCAATAGTAGCAACAACGGTAATAGTAGTAGCAGCAATAATAGCAGCAGCAGTAGTAGTAGTAGCAGCAACGGTAATAGTAGTAGCAGTAGCAAAAGTAGCAGCAACGGTAGTAGTAGCAGTAGCAGAAGTAGCAACAACAGCAGAAGCAGAAGTAGCAACAGCAGTATCAACAATAGCAGCAGTAGTAGGAGTCATAATAGTATCACTCATGACGATAATCTCAATATAAATATATCTACCATAAAAATTTTGATTTAAATAATTATATGCTTGACAGAAACCCAGTAAGACCAGTTAACCATAATCAATAAAGTACTCCGATTCTTGAATCCGTTGATTAGTAAGTGTTGTAATCCATGTTCACAACCGAACCGACGAATCGATATCTTCGATCTTATATGTATCAAGACTTGAAGAGAAAATAGATAAAAATTACAGCTTTAGGTGGTCGTGCACCAACCCTAGGGGACTCTCAAACCAGCAATAGGATCAAGTAATCGGGTAGTTAGACTCGCTCCGATATCATGTCACAAAGTTGATTAGAGAACCCGCAGCAAGTAGAAAGAGAGAAAGAAGGAAGAGAGAAGGAATAGAGAGAAGGAGAACATAAAAGAAAGAAAGAGAGAGGGTTGTAGTTTTCGTAGTCACGTAAAACCCTACACCCGTTGTATTTATATTAAATATAAATTGTATATAACAATAATATCCTTATGTAAAAAAAAAAAGGAAATAAAACTTTGATAATAAAGGAAACTTAATAAAGTAACTTAACATGTAGTATAGCTGTTATTGTAATTTTAGCCTCATGTTAATAGTATATTGGTTCTTTGGAAACGAGGTTGCAAAATCTCAATGTTTTGTCCTTATGATAGGAGGGTTAATACCTTTTCTTGTTCAGTGACCTAGAGTTAAAGCCTGTTGGAATGTTGGAAGCGAAACTTGTCCAAGCAATTTCAATAAACTAAAGGGTTTATTTGCCAGCATTCTTATTCTAAATTTCGTGCTGCATGTGTCATATTGCAGGTGAAGGAAAAGATCTAAAATTGGTGGACGCCCCTGTTTCTAGTCTTGTTAAAAGAGCTGCTGAGGGAAGTCAATGACTTCTCATATGATGTGGACAGGCTTCAAAGAGTTACAGACTTATTAATGTGCAACAAGAAGAATCTTATGGTGATATATCGTTGAAGTTGACTCCTACATTTTCAGAGTCACAAATTTGGTTTCACTTATAAATGAGGTCTTGGACCAAGCGAAGATTGAATCTGGTAAGATTGAGATTGAGGCTGTGCAGTTTGATCTAAGGGCCATATTGGATGATGTCTTGTCCCTCTTCTCGGGGAAATCTCAAGAAAAAGGAGTGGAGGTATTGACTGCCTTTGTTACATGGTGCTGCTAATTCACCTGAGTCATTATCTAATAATTTCCACCCCTTCAAATCTGCAGCTAGCAGTTTACATTTCTGAAAATGTTCCGCAGAAGTTGATTGGTGATCCGGGGAGATATCGGCAGATCATCACAAATCTTATGGGAAACTCAATTAAAGTAAGCTATTTAGGTGTGGTTCGCACATTTTCTGAGAACTTTGTTTTTGAATCTCAAGTCGCCATTATAATTCTTGATCTTCCTTCGTGGAAGGAAAATTGAACTTGTTATCATCTTGGTATATAAGAATATTGCCAATGACTTGATCATTCAGGAGGTCACATGCATTGGCTCCTACGTTACAATATTTACAATCTATCCCGCATCCATGTAATCTGAATTGTCAGTATCTATTATGGTTTTCCCTAACTGATGTTCCTGTCGATTGTCATTAAGGTTTGTTCATGACTGCTAGACTATTGCTTTCAATCTGTTATCCTCTGCTGTGAATATTTATTTGACTTGTAAAGTAGTGTGCTGCTAGTTGTGGGCTTAAGTTTTGCTTTGTTGGGCTTCTTGGAAATTAATCAAATAAACATTTTGTGTTATATGGTCATGAGATCTTTTATTCCTCATAAACTCTACGCATTGCGTGACTTCATTCCACTTTTCTTGGCTTTTCTGGGTTGTTGAGGGAAGGATGATGTTCATCTTGAATGTGATTTTTCTGGCAAATGAGTGCCAAAACTCTTTTGTTACTTCTTAGACCGTGCTTTCCAGTCTTTCTTCAGTTGCACTTCTGAGATGCGTGTGTTTCTTATTCTAGCGACAACTCATCCGACTCTTGAGCTAACTTTATTCGTGCATATGATTATGTTTTTCAGAAGTTCTCTGCATATGCATATATGATATTCAGCATATCGATATAAAACTGAGATGGTATTCATGACATTCCGGTTTTTAGTCTTTATTATAAGCTTTGTAGATTGAATATCCAGTATGACAGCTTCTTTCTTTTCTCTACCTGGAAAATGTGTCTCCATTCTGTAGTGATGCTCTCTTTCATATAGTCGCCAGTAGACAATCTTATCATATGAATTTTCATTCGGTCATCTCTTTGGAACTTTGCCGTCATTGCGCATCTATTCATGATGTGCTATGTGGTAGGCATGCAGTTTGAAGAGATCTACTATTAGGAACTATGCCCAAGATTTCTCTTGGTTCCTTGTATCCTTGTTGCCAGGTTTAATCTCTCCAGCTTCTACAATCTTTCAATTATCAATTGAATTTTTGGTCCTGTGTATTGCAGCTATTTGCTTATGATACTGTCAACAAACAGTTGTCGCATAAACCTGGGGAACAGTCAAAGCTTCCCCTTCCTGCCTCCTTAGTTGCAGGTGCCTGTGCTGGTGTGAGCTCAACAATATGCACATATCCTCTTGAGTTGGTCAAAACTCGACTCACAGTCCAGGTATAGTGCTGCATGCTAAAACAATATGATTGAATCTTGTCATTGTTAACACGAGCCTTCCATATTGCAGAGGGGAGTTTACGATGGTATGTTTGATGCGTTCTTGAAAATAGTGAGGGACAAGGGACCCGCAGAATTATATAGAGGCCTCACCCCTAGTCTTATCGGAGTGATTCCATATGCTGCCACCAACTATTTTGCTTACGACACGTTGAGAAAGGCATATTGGAAGTTTTTTAAGCAAGAGAAGATTGGGAACATCGAGACCCTTCTCATCAGATCATTAGCTGGCGCTATTTCAAGTAGTGCAACTTTCCCTTGGAGGTAGCTCGGAAGCATATGCAAGTGGGAGCAGTCAGCGGTAGGCAGGTGTACAAAAACGTGGTTCATGCTCTTGCGAGCATACTTGAGCAGGAAGGGGTTGGAGGTCTATATAGAGGTTTAGGCCCTAGTTGCATGAAGTTGGTGCCTGCTGCTGGGATATCCTTCATGTGCCATGTTAAGTTACTTTAAATAAGTTTCCTTTATTATCATAGTTTTATTTTCTTCTTTTATTATTAGAGTTTTATTTCCTTTTTTGCTTACATAAGGATATTATATAAATACAATGGGTGTAGGGTTTTTGTTACTACAGAAAACTATAACCCTCTCTTTGTTTCTTTTACGTTCTCCTTCTCCTCATTCTCTCTATTCCTTCTCTCTTCTTTCTTTCTCTCTTTCTACTTGCTGCGGGTTCTCTAATCAGCTTTGTGACATGGTATCAAAGCAAAATCTAATTACCTGATTACTTGATCCTATTGCTGGTTTGAGAGTCCCCTAGTAACCCTACTTATCCTCTGGTGCGCAGCCACCTAAAGTTGCAATTTTTATCGGTTCTCTTTGAGTCTAGATATGTATGAGATCAAAAGATATTAGATTCATCAGGTTTGATTTCTGAACATGGATTATGACACTTACCGATCAGCGGATCAGCGGATTCAAGAATCAGAGTATTTAATTGATTATGGTTGATAGATTTTGCTGGGTTCCCTTTGGTTAATTGATGAAGCCAATTACATCTGATTATATATTAGTGTTGCTATTTTGTTTCTTGCACTAAAGTTTCAGCCTTCTTGATTAAGTGGTAGATATATTTGTATTGAGACTATCATCATGAGTGATACTAAGGCTTATACAGATAGTGTCAATGTTCAAATTACCACTATTAAATTAAATGGATCTTGCAATTACTTGTTATGGGCCCAAGCTGTGAAGGTCTATATTAATGCCAAAGGGAAACTCCACTATCTTACTACAGACCCTCCTAATGAAAATTCTGAGAACTATAGTGATTGGATGAGAGAGAATGATACACTTTTGGTGTGGTTATGGAATAGTATGATACCATTCATCGCTGCTAATGTCATGTTTCACACAACTGCTAAAGGAGTGTGGGATGATCTTATGGAGAGTTACTCACAAAATAAAAATATGTCTAGAGTTTATGAATTATATGAGAAGATATTTAATTTTAAACAGGGAGACAAGTCTCTTGGAGAGTATTATAGTGCTTTGAAAGGTATGTGGGAAGAACTCAAGCTTTATTAGCCCATCACTACTGATCTTGAGAAACTTAAGACACAACGAGCTGAATTTCAAGTGGCCAAGTTTTTATCTGGCTTGAATGTTGACTTACAGCCTGTGAAGAGTCAACTTCTTGCTGGAGAGAGAGTTCCTTCTATGAATGAAGCATTTTGTCGAATTTAGCGCATTGTCCCTCCGTCTTCTACGTCATCTAAAGACAATTCCACATTTATGGCTAGTAGTGGTGGTCGTGGTCGTGATGGTTTTTCCAATAGAGGTCGTGGTTTTGGGGCGGGTCATAGTCGTGGTGGTGGACGTAGTGGACAAAGTTATGATCGAGATAGCCATCAGTGTATATTTTGCGACAAATCTGGTCATATTATTGACACTTGTTGGGCCAAGCATGGCAAGCCGAGTGGGCTCCGCGATCAATTACTGCAAATACTGTTGTGTCTGAAGGGAGTGCTGGAATTGTGTCTCACAGCGACATAAACCCATCTATTCCACCCGGAGGTAGTTCTTCTGAGTCTACGACTCGAGATGATATGGTTGCACAACTCATCAAGCGTGTCCAACAACTAGAGGCTTTCAATTTCTCATCCACTGCCACTCTTGCACGTACAGGTAACATGGCCTCTTCCTCTACTTTGTCTCCTAGCACCCCTTAGGTCATTGACTCAGGAGTTTCTAGTCATATGACGAGTAAGCAAGAACTATTTTCTTCCCACCATAACTCTAGTCCTTCATCATAAGTTATTTTAGCTAATGGTTCATCGACTCAAGTGGTTGGATTAGGGACTGTTTCACTTAAACCTTCCTTATCTTTGTCCTCTGTTTTACATGTTCCCCAACTTCCTCTAAATTTGTTATCTGTTAGTCAGTTAACTAAAGCTCTTAGTTGTTCAGTTACATTTTACCCATCTTATTGTGTTTTTCAGGACCTTCAGACAAAGAAGAAGATTGGTGGAGGGCATGAACGTGATGGACTCTATTATCTGAATGGTGTCTCTACTGCTGATGCCAATGGTCTAGCCGCTAGTTCTATTAACCCCCTATTATGGCATTCTCATTTAGGGCATTTATCTTTATTTAAGTTACAACAAATAATTCCCGAGTGTAAATCAATTTCTACTCTCGAGTGTGAAGCTTGTGAACTTGGGAAACGGCATCGTAGTTCTTTTCCTAGTCGTAATGATTCTCATGCATCTACTTTACTTGAACTTGTTCATTCGGACATCTGGGGACCTTCCCGTATTGTTAGTAGAAATGGTTTTAAGTATTTTGTTACTTTTGTGGATGATTATTCTCGTTTAACGTGGCTCTATATGCTTCATGACCGTTTTGAATTTTTACATGTTTTCCAATTATTTTATCGTGAAGTTACTAATCAGTTTAATACATCCCTTAAAATTTTGCGAACGGATAATGCTCTAGAATATACACAGAAAGCAATTTCTTTGTTTTGTTCTAATCTTGGCATTATACATCAAACAAGTTGTGCTTATACCCCTCAGCAGAATGGTGTGGCCGAGAGAAAGTACCGTCACCTTCTAGAAATTGCTCGTTCACTCTTATTTCATATGCATGTGCCAAAATCATTTTGGAGCGATGCTATCCTTACCGCATGTTATCTCATAAATCGGCTTTCCACTGTCCTCAATCATCAGTCACCAATTAGTGTTATATTTCCTGACAAACCGTTATTCCCTCTTACCCTGCGCATCTTTAGGTGTGTTTGTTTTGTTCATAACCTATGTTCCAGTTCTGATAAACTATCTCCTCGTGCCACTAAATGTATTTTTCTTGGGTATTCACGTACACAAATGAGATATCGGTATTATGATCCAATAACTTGTACCCAATATGTTAGTGCTGATGTTACTTTTTTTGAGGGCACACCATACTATTCTGCTGAGAGTAAAGAGTTTTCAACCGACATTGTAGCTGATCCTCCTATCCCACATCTTACCCCCTTAGATTCTATTAGTTCTTCTCTAGTACCTCCTCCCTTGCAGGTGTATCAGCGGCGAAAGCAGTCTATGGCACCACCAGTTTCCAGCTCTTCCATGCCCTCCGTCCAATCTTCCTCCTTGTCTCCAGGTCCAGACGATCTTCCGATTGCCCTTCACAAAGGTACTCGATCATGCACACAAAAATCCTCTTTGGCTTACCCTATTGAGCATTATGTGTCTCTTTCACATCTTCCTTCTCCATTACATGACTTTGCTCTATCATTACAAACTCACACAATTCTTACTTCTACCACTAAGGCTTTGTCTTGCCTTGAGTGGAAGAAAGCTATGGATGTGGAAATGGAAGCTTTGGTGTCTCGCCAAACGTGGTCATTAGTTGATCTTCCTCTTGGGAAAGATGTGGTGAAGTGTCGTTGGGTGTACACTATCAAGTACAATCCGGATGGCTCAATTGAACGTCTTAAAGCTCGGCTTGTTGCTAAAGGTTTTACTCAAACCTATGGAGTGGATTACTTTGAGACTTTTTTCCCTGTGGCACGTCTCAATTCTGTTCGTGTTATTATTTCTTTTGCTGTGAATTTCGATTGGCCATTATATCAATTAGATGTCAAGAATGCTTTTCTTTATGGTGATTTGTCTGAAGAAGTATATATGGAGCAACCTCTTGGGTATGTTGCTCAGGGGGAGAATCATAGTAAAGTATGTCGGCTACATAAGGCTATTTATGGGTTGAAACAGTCTCCAAGAGCATGGTTTGAAAAATTCAGTTTAGTGATTTCCAGATGTGGTTTCCACCAATGTTATTCAGATCATTCTGTGTTTGTTCGCAAGAAGGAATCTGGGGTGGTCATTCTTGTGGTATATGTGGATGATATAATTGTCTCTGGTAGTGATGTGACGGCATTTATGAGGTTAAGTCCTTTCTTCAGCAACAATTTCATATTAAAGACTTGGGAACCCTTAAATATTTTCTGGGTATTAAAGTTTTACGAAGTAAAAAATGTATTAATTTGTCTCAGCGAAAGTATGTTCTTGATCTTTTGTCTGAGATTGGTACATTAGCTTCCAAGCCAATTGTCAACAAGACGGCGACATCTCCTCTCCTGCCCTTGCTCTTATTTTATCCTTGTTAGGTGGTCGTCGCGGTCGTCCTCAACCACTATCATGGGAATTGCCACGCCTCCGGGAACTTGTATCTCTATGTTCTCGTTTGTATAGTCCAAGAGCATGAGCGCGGAGGTCCGAGTATGGAGGAGCTCGTTGGACGCCTTTTGAAATTCTATGGACCGATTAAGTCCACACCTTTTGAAATTCTACGGAAAATATTAAAGAATGGCCTAGAATGAAGTTGTTTTTTTTTTATAAGAAAGTCAATAATGAACTTTATCTTAAATAAAGATCATAACATTAAGTTGGCAATTTAGGCTCTTGCTTGAGATGAAGTCAATTTCAAGTCATCGTGGAGAGGACTTCATTGCAGATTTTTATTTGGGACAAATTTGTCAAATTTGCACGAATTTCTGCGGATAGATTTTTTTTTTTTATTGTTATTTTGGTTAACCAATGTTTTGAATTAATTAAATGTACTTAATAAATGCATTTAAGACATCTGAAGTGATACTTCATTTTTCTATAAATAAGTCTTGTATTTTCTGTAGATTGATTTTAACTTTTTTTATCTTTTCTTTTCCTTAATCTCCGGCTCATGCGCTATGCCTTTTTTAAGTCTGAAAGCCAAATATATCGATATCATGTTAATATGTTGACACATACATTTATGCATTTTTTTTTAAATAATAATACATATATTCATCTACATATTCTTTACAGGATCGTTTTGCCCGCTCGTTTTCAATTAAATTCAAGCAAAAACTATCTCTTTGACTTCCCATAAAAAAGTTTAAATATTGTCCAGAATTCAACAAAATTACGTAAAAGTTTACATGCAAATCAATAGGTCGACATTCGCATGATATGAATACTTCACGTGCTTTTTGACTAAAAGAATCAAAATAAGTACGCCGCATATTTTAAATTGAACAAAAGAAGTGAATTTTCATCCACACGTACCTTATCACGAAAAAAAAAAAAAAAAAAAGAGTTGCCTCTCTCTTCGATCTCTCTCTCTCTCTCTCTCTCTCTCCTCGGTGATTGCTGATCAGGCTCCCACGCCACTCCATTCGCGCATCTCCGACCCCGCCGTCGTAGGAGACCGCATCCTCCGCCGCCGGCCCCCTCTCCGGCGCCGAGATCGGCCCCGGCGAAGGCCTGCTTCAACCCGGAGTGCTCGGAGGCCAAGCCGGAGAGGCCCAGGAAGGGCTGGCGGTATCCTATTTCTTCCATGGACAATTTCTCCAACAGAGGTATGAATAAAAAAACGAAGCTTGGTCCAGTCGAGGAACTTGAAAATGACATTGCAGGTATTGCTTCTCATACTCTGATGACCATGCGAGGACAATCTAGAGGGTTCTTGAGATAAACTCCCACATTCGACTTTTTCTTACAGGACCTAACAGCGACGATCACCTAACTCCATGCAAGATCAATCCTCAGCAGTCGACCTCTGAGAAAGAGGACCCATCTACTCCACCGTATGGATTGGCTGTGCCGCATGCTTCAGGCAATGAACCAAATGGTCACATAGATCTTGTGGGGCCACATTTTCGGCCAGCTCCATCCCCTACGCTAGCAAAGCATTCCTGTGGAAGTGTGCTCAATGATACTAACTCATCTGGTGAAAGTCATACACGCAATAAAAGGGCACGAGGAGATGCCAGGGGAAGTAGACAAATAATTTCTCGTTACTTGCCCAAGATAACAGATCAAAAGCTACAACAAATCTCTGAGTGTATCCTTTTGTTCTATGTGTTTTGATTGATTTATAGCAACTCCTAGAAAGGTGAATTTTATTCCATTCTCTATGTTATTGTGTTTGGTGTTTTCCCCAAGAAAGTAATTATCATGCGTCAATAGAACGGGTTTACGATTTCAATAGATAGGATCAAAATGACTTTTAGCAACTGTTCGTCATTCAAAATAAATCCAACGGTTTAGTTCATCATGTATTTTACTTCTATTACCGGTTCAGTACAATATCAGCAGTTTCACCTCTCCTAATAATTAGCATTCATGATCCTATTCCTTAACTTTTATAAGCTCAAACTCTGTAATCACTCCTCTGTTCGAGAAAACGTTGAGTGCTAGTGATGCAGGTAAAAGTGGACGTTTAGTGCTGCCAGAAAAATGTGAGGTATGACCTTCTGTCTAAATTCTTATAGAGCTTTTGTTGTCATTTTACCTGGGAGAAACATTTTGGAATTGAAGTTCTTTGTATGTCTTTTTGATGTTCAGATTTCTGTATGACTTTCAGTCTGATATGTTTCCCTACTTTCTGTGGACTTGTCCTAAGACAAATGACACGAAAAACTTAAGCTTGCTGGAATTGTAGTAACTCTGGACTTGTTTGTGCACAATGACTGATAAGAATAAAGTCGAACATAAGAAGGGAAAAAAATCAAGCAAAGAAAAATCATGGCATTTCAAATAGTCTTTGAAAGATTGGTATTTCTGAAGCCCTGCCAAAAGAAAAGACCTGTAGTCCTATATTTAACATTTTCCTTTCGAAATCGTTTTATTTTCCATAATTGGGGAAAATTGTACGTGACTCTCTCAACTGTGGTCAATTGCAAACTGCCTCCTATCTTGCTGCAACTAATCCCTCGTGTCTTTGAATCGTTTAAGAAATAGAAAAGCTGATCCTAATATTTAACTTAGTTGAACTTCTCAAAGTTGTTTTACTTCTAGAAGGAATGTGCTACGATGCAACCTCTATGCCATTTGAAGAATCATAGGATTACATTTTTTTCCCCTGTAAGTCAAGAAAAATTAACTGCATCAAGAAGATGCTAACCCTTATGAGAAAAGATCAAAGCCAAACGAGAGCTCTTATACAAGACAATAAATATACGGCATAATTTCTAGCATTTGTATCAAGAGTAGATCCCCAATATACCTCTAATTCAAATCAACCTATTCCCCACAATTCCAGAAGTATATGGTCTCAAAGCAATTTTCAATCTGTGTTTGGATAGTAGGGTTTTCCCCTTCCAAGGGCCTCTTGTTTTGGTCTTTCTAGGCCACTGGGCAAACAGAAATGGGAATTGAGGCAAGCCATTTTATCTTGTGACAAGTGATCTGAATACCCTTCCGTGCTCATAGCTCTTGCTTAATAGACCCCGCAATGACCCAGCTTGGACCTATGGAAGCATATGTCAAAGCTCGAAAGGTTCTCGTCCATGGAAAGTTTAGTAGACACATTGCAGTTTCTTCCTCTTTTTTGTCAAATGAAGTACCTGTTGGCCAACGCTTATCTCAAATTTGGTTCATTTTGGGTTGCCAAAGACGGCAGCCCAAGGTGTGTCATTAGTTTATATATTAATTGACCAAGGTATTAAGAAGGTCCACAGATCTAAAGACGTATGAGATTAGTGGAAATTATGGAGATATTTGGGTTAAGGAAGGGGGCATGAGGTGATTCCATCTAATTGATAGTCCAAGAGGGAGTTTGCAATGACTTTAAGGGTCCGTTCGTTTCACGGAAAATAGGTCATTTCCGGAAAATATTTTCCCAGAAATCATTTTTTAGGAAAATGAAAATATTTTCTAGTGTTCGGCTAGAACCTGAAAATGTTTCGGAAAATATTTTCCGGTGTTCGAAGGAAAATATTTTCCGTTCACTAGATTAGCGAGCGTAAGCGTCAAGCTCAAGGTTCGCCGGATCGACGAGTGATCCACGACAGGTTCACTTTTGGTGATGGACGACGGCCAAGTCGAAAAGAAATAGATGGGAAACAAAGAAAAAAAAAAAGAAAAAAAGAAAAAGAAATAGAAAATTAAAAATAATTTGAATAAAAAAAGAAAAATACAATTTAAAAATAATTCGAATAAAAAAAGAAAAGAAGAAGAAGAAATGGGAGGAGGAAGTGATGATTTGTAGATGTGTGAGATAAAAGAGATCAAGTGAGGAAAATGTTTTCTACTTTTCAAAAGTGAAAAACATTTTCCCTAAATTTAGAAGACTTTTTCCCTTCTATGGAAAGCATTTTCTCTTAAGAATTCATTTTCTGTGAAACGAACGCTGGAAAATTCGGAAAACATTTTCCGCGAAACGAACGGAGCCTAAGGGTACTTTTGACACTTAATGATCTAGGTGCCTATTTGCAGTAAATTTTAACAATAATAACTGAAAAAATAAAAGAACAGGGGGCAAAATAGCAATTGATCCAAAATTGGATAAGGTGGTTTGGCATTTTCCCCCTGGCAATGGAATTCAAGTTGTAAAAATAAGCTACAATGAGGTCTGACCATAAAGAATTAAGGTGGGGATTTGTGCTCACACAATGGAAGTTTGATGATTTGAAAACCTGCCATTTTGGAAAAGGCTCTCATACACTATTAGAGAGTTTTGTAATTCTATCTGGGTTGTTTTTGTTAATTCGTCCATTCAAAGGATGTCAAAATTGCCAAAGCTGCCAACAGATAGCATGATAAACACCAATGTGAAAAATCGGCAGGGTTTAGCCATTCTTGGGCCATGTGATAAAGAACTGGTTTAGACAATACTAAACTTGAGTTATGAGAATACAATTTTTTTATTTATTTGTTTGTGCTTGTTTCAAATTTATATAAATAAGGGCTATTGAGAACTTCGGAATGTCTCTCGCATTTCAAAAACTTGGATCATCTCTTGTTTATGATTTGAATCTTGAAGGATATCTTCATCAAGGTTCTTGGGTGTTGGCATTGCACTCCAATTTCAGATTTTTTTTTTTTTTTTTTTTAACTTTCTACAGTTTTTCCATTTTCCTGAAGTTGTAAAATGGGTCGTTTCTCCTTTAGAACCTCTTCTGAATTTTTTTTCTTTTTCTTTTTTGGTATGGCCTCTTCTGAAATTTTTTGTTTTTACTTATTGCAAAAACTGTTTACAAGTGAAATTTTGGAACTGTACAGGCCTATTTTCCGTCTATTTCTCAGCCTGAAGGATTGCCGCTCAAAGTTCAGGATGCCAAAGGCTCGGAGTGGATATTTCCATTTCGATTCGAGCCCAATAATAACAGTAGAATGTATTTTCTGGAAGAAGTCACGCCGTGCATACAGTCCATGCAGTTGCAAGCAGGAGACATAGGTAAAATACTTGAACTTGCGGAATAGGATGCAACAAACTCAATATTTTACTCTCTACGAATTTTACATGATTGGATAGTGCGATACTACACTTATTAAGACTTGTCTGGCATAATGAGTAGGAGCAATGTTGCTGTCGACAAAAGCTTTTGTCCAGGGTTACTGCTACTGACAAAATGTCATTGCCTTATTACTCTGAGTTTCATATCCTTCTGGCTCTAGGACTGAGATTTTTTGTTCCCTCTCAGTGACATTTAGTCGGTTAGAACCAGGGGAAAAATTGGTCATGGGATTCAGAAAGGCTTCAACTGCTCCCCCATCTGATCAGGTCAGGACTCACGCGATAATTGACTTTTCCCGGCTTTATTTGTGTACATGCTAGACTCAGAGATATCATTTATCGGCATCTTCACTTCATACTGTGTTATGTGCATGCATTTGAGATTTTAATAAAATATTGATTGAAGATTTGTTTGGGTTTAATGCAGTCTGCTAAACTGGGATAATTCATCTTTGTTGGTTTTTCCCGCTTCTAGGAAAAACCCTCTCAAGCACCGGAGGAGAAGGGACATGGTGGAGAAGAAGATGCTTCTATATCTGAGCAACGACCAGAGCAACAACTTGAGGAGTCTCTCGAGCAATCTGATGCTCACTTCCAGGGGAATATGGTGAGTGTTGTCTCAATCTTAAAACTAAAATGATGCCAAATTAAATTGCAAATTTGGACCTTTGGTTAGACTTCTGTATGGGAGCGCTATTGGTTGAGCATCAGTTTGAAAACTTGGATTCCATGACGATGCAGGGGAAGGGCGGAGCCGAGGCCGAGGCGAAGGCTGGGGAAGAGGACGTAGAGGAGAGGCCAACACCATCAGAATAATCGGGGAAATATGATGAGAAGGATGTAACAAGTCCTTTTTCTTTCACTTCCTTCGCAGGCTCTTAGATAGTTTCGATTTACTCCAGGTTGGCTCTTGTTCGTTTAATAAAGGTGATTAGAGGAACTATATACAGTGGAGCAATTAGGTATAAAATTATGTTGACCTGTCAGAATTTGGTTGTTTCAACTCTATTAATAATCGCTTATGAACTTGTTGTGAGATTACACTCATCATTACGAGTTTTAGATCGAACTGATCAATAAGTGGGAAGGAAATTTGGTTCATTGCCTGAAGCATGCGGCACAGCCAATCCATATGGTGGAGTAGATGGGTCCTCTTTCTCAGAGGTCGACTGCTGAGGATTGATCTTGCATGGAGTTACGTGCTCGTCGCTGTTAGGTCCTGTAAGAAAAAGTCGAATGTGGAGTTTATCTCAAGAACCCTCTAGATTGTCCTCGCATGGTCATCAGAGTATGAGAAGCAATACCTGCAATGTCATTTTCAAGTTTCTCGACTGGACCAAGCTTCATTTTTTTATTCATACCTCTGTTGGAGAAATTGTCCATGGAAGCAATAGGATACCGCCAGCCCTTCCTGGGCCTCTCCGGCTTGGCCTCCGAGCACTCCGGGTTGAAGCAGGCCTTTGCCGGGGCCGATCTCGGCGGCGGAGGATGCGGTCTCCTACGACGGCGGGTTTCAATGGAGATGCGCGAATGGAGTGGCGTGGGAGCCTGATCTGCAATCACAGAGGAGAGAGAGAGAGATCGAAGAGAGAGAAGAAGGAATTCGAGCGTGCGTGGTGCGTTGTGCGTATGCGAGAGGCTTAAAAGCACGTCCAGTCGTGCCTCAACTTTTGGCCTCTTTCTCACTCTTCTTTCTCTCTCTATCTCTACTCTCTCTCTCTTCTGATGTGTTTCGGTTTTTTCTTCTCTCTCTCTCTCTTTCCTATGTTTTTTTTTCCGAACTCACTCTTTCTCTCTCTAGGCGACGACGCCGTCTGCGCTTGACGTTGGAGCGAAATTCATTATTATCCGCACCCACCAATAAAATAGGACTCGCCTCGACGTGCCTTTTGCCCTGAGCAGTTTTATTTTAAATGAATATTAAAAAATTTCTTCAATTAGGCTCTCACGATACATATATCCCGAACTAATTTTTACCTCACGAAAAATCCCGATGCACCCATTTCACGCATGTTAGACATGGTTGGTGTATTTAGTGGCTCCTGTTGTGTTAGGTTTCGTGGTAATACTCACCAATTGCTCCGACCTAATTCTCCCTGAACCAACCTGAATTCGAAGACGATCCGTGATCTCTAAATCTTCCGTAGATGGTCTCCTATGATGATTTTCGAAAGTATCTTCCGGTCATAGTTCGATCTCTAGCTAATTGAACCACCATTTGCAAGGCGATGAGTGGTTTTTGGGACTTTGTTGAGGCCATGTTGAAATTGAGGAATGGCGAGGCAAACACTATCTAGGGCACTGAGAGTAGTTTAGACTCTTCCAATACATGCGTAGCGATAGTATTGGTGGAGTAACCAATTTGGGTTCAGATGCCAGTTGGACTCTTTTTGTCAAACGAAAATTAGTTTTAGGTAACTATGTCATGAAATGACAGTGTTTATAAGTTTTTATGAAACGAAAATTAATTTGAGATAAATATATTTGGCATTTCAGACTTAAAAAAAAAGACATAGTGCATGAGCTAGAGATTAAGGAAAAAAATGATAAAAAAGTTACAATCAATCTATAGAAAAGATATATATCCCTCGACAAGACTTATTTACAGAAAATCACTTCGGATGTCTTGAATGCATTTATTAAGTACATTTAATTAATTCAAAACATTGGTTAACCAAAAAAATAAAAATCTATCAGCGGAAATTCGAGCAATTTTTTATTCGGTCGCCCGTACGCATTTTTCCAACCATAAACATCCAACAAAAAAACCGATCCAAGGGCATTCTCGTAATTTCGGCCGGAGCCGGACTCGCGTTGCTATTTACCAAAAATGCCCCCCCACCCAAAACTCCCACTCCACGTGGTGCAGCGACACGCGCGGCGAGACAAACGAAGGGACGGCGAGCGTGCGCACGGACGCGAGTGGGCGGAGGCCCACGCGCGCTGCGAATGTCCTTGCGGGCGTTAACTGCGTGGGAGCCGCGAGGAGGAGACTGTCCCGCGAATCACACGTAAGCGGCAACGCTTTGGGCCTGTTTGGTAACCATCTCAACAATGCCAGATTCTGATTTTTTGTTCCCAGAATCAGTTTGGGACGAGAATCGCATTTGGTAAATTTTTTATTCTCAGAATCAGTTTGGGATGAGAATCAAGAATAAAAAAAGTCTTATTTTTTCTTTTTCTTCATCGACCGCCATCCCGCAACCGCCGCCCATTGTCACTCGCCACCGCCCACCGCCGCTGCCGGTCGCCGCCGCCGTCCACCGCTGCCCGTCGTTCTGCCGCCCACCATCGTCCGATGCCACCGATCGCCGGTGACCGGTTCGGCGAGCTCGCCGGAGCTAGGGCGAGGTCCGACAAGCTCGCCGGAGGCAAGCCTCGCCACCGACGAGGCTCGCCCAACCCCGTCGGTGGCTAGGCGGGCCTCGCCCAGCTACCGGTGAGGCCGAGACGACGAGGGCCGACAACCGGCTGAAGAAGAATTAGAATAGGAGAAAAAAAATTATAAAAATTATTTAAAAATTAAAATAAATTGATTTGGAATAGAATAAATGAACACGGTACCAAACGCAATTTTATTTCAGAATCAGAAATTTTGTATAGTTACCAAACGCGCTTTTTTACTCAAAATTAGTTCTCGAGAACAGAATAAAAAATAATCATTTCTGATCAGAATTTGTTCCCGGGAATAAAATCGTTACCAAACGTGCCCTTTGCTTCCGCAGGTGGGAACGCGCACGCACTCGCGCAACGGCAGGCGTCGACGTCGGTCCCCGACTTCCCACGCTTCGGCTTCGGACCGGCGAAACGACAAACGACGAGTCGTTTCGCGGCTTCTCGCGACTTACGAGAGATCGGGATTATGCCTCGTCGGACGGACTTGAAAGGGATAGAGAGCACGAGTCTAGCTTTCGTACTTTAAGGGTCCGTTCGTTTCGCGGAAAATGTTTTCCGGGAAAATGTTTTCCGGATTTTCCGGTGTTCGTTTTACGGAAAATGAATTCCTAAGAGAAAATATTTTCCATGGAAGGGAAAAAAGTCTTCTAAATTTGGGAAAATGTTTTCCACTTTTGAAAAGTGGAAAACATTTTCCTCACTGATCTCTCTTATCTCACACATCTACAAATCCTCACTTCCTCCTCCCATTTCTTCTTCTTTTTTTCTTTTTTTATTTGAATTATTTTTAAATTGTATTTTTCTTTTTTATTCAAATTAGTTTTAATTTTCTATTTCTTTTCTTTTTTTCTTTTTCTTCTTTTCTTTTTCTTTTTTTTTTTTTTTTTTTTTTTCTTTTCTTTGTTTCTCATCTTTTTTTTTTCTTGACTAGTCGTCGCACCATCACCAGGGTGAACTGTCGTGGATCGCTCGTCGATCCGGCGAACCCTCGAGCTTGACGCTTGTGCTCGCCAATCTAGTGAGCGGAAAATATTTTCCTTACCGAACACCGGAAAATATTTTAGAAACATTTTCAAGTTTTAGCCGAACACTAGAAAATATTGTTATTTTCTGGAAAATGACTTACGGGAAAATATTTTCCGGAAATGGCCTATTTTCCGCGAAACGAACGGACCCTAAACGTGGGAATGCAAAAATCACATCGGTTGTGTTTGTTTAATTGAAAACTAAATGATAAAGAAAAATGTTTTCAACGAAAATCATTTTTAAAAAAAATTAGTTATTTTTCATTCGTTTAGTATTTTAGGAAAAGTGATTTACTTCTTACTACAATGGAAAGCTCACTTTCCCCCAATCTATGCTCTATGCTCGTTGCTTTTAGTCAACGGAAACTTTTCCATAAATTGATTAGTTTTCTATCATTCAAACATCAAAAAATCGAAAAAAGAATAGCTTGAAATTAACGGACCCTTAATTTCAATATTAACAAGTTTCATAAGTTTGCTTATGTCAATGTAATGCGCTTGCGCCATCGGAGGTCGACCCGATCTAATGGTGAATTCACATGACTCGACTTCATGTTACAAGTTTTTGCGCAACTAGGATTTACACTCCTTGGTTCATCAATGTCCCTTGCTTTTAATTTTTTCATTACAGTTCAAGCTTAAATTTAGTTTCAAGAGCTCACCTCAAGCTCGGTTTTGACTTTTGAAAGCATAAATGATACTTGTTTTTGCAATGAAGTAAAACAAAGCAAGTTAAGAAAAGCTACCCTGATCAAGCAATGTGCAATCGAAAGCGATCGAAATTTAACCGACACTCAATCGATGCAGAGGAGCTATCATGGGATGCGCCGAGGGTGATCGAGATTTCCCGATATCTGATGCTGATCAAAGCTATGAAAGCTAGCCTGATCAAGCAATGTACAATCGAAAGCAACTGCCTGTGGCCAGGAAGGCTCTTCCATAGCCTTCTTTATGGCTAAAGAGTAGAAGCAGAAAGTTTCAAAGTAGCTCAGCCTGTAAATTCTCCATTCGTGATTCCAGTTTTGGGTCCTTCAGGAAGGAGAAGGACGCTCTTGTTCAGCAAATGGGATGATCGTTAACTGAACTTGTGACAACCAAAATCTGCTGCAAAAGACGTTCAAACCGAAAGCAACCGATAAACTGCCAACCCCTACATTGAGGATACTCAATATGCCTATGGAGCCTGTTCAACAAAAGACTAGCACGAATGTTATTCCGCCGCATTTCTTTTGCATAATGCCCCATTGGGGTTATGTGAATTAATCAGTACAGCCCGTGTGGTAAGACCATTAATAAAAGGGAATTATTTTTTTGTGATTATGAATAATGACTGATTGAAACTATCAAACTGTGAAGCGAAAAGTTTTCAGATGGGGGAAAAGACAGTAGCTAAACCTTGGTCCACAGTAATTAAAAGCCTATCATATGCCATTATTGTCTTGTGCTCGGACTTAAATGTTCCTTTCCCTTTAGCCAAAACTTCGCCATCCGTATCTATGATGCCTTCCTTGGTTGGGTCGTCAACACGTGGGCCAGGTTCCAAGACAAAGGCTTTGACCTGCAGCATAGGAAGAACAGATATGCTTGCTTACAGATTAAGCCATTTCACAGTAAGAGAGACAGTTACTTAGAGTGATTATATAGAACTCGAGTCTTTCTGAATGGACAAAAAGAAATCAACCCATTGGAGTTTCTATATTATTCGGAAGCATAGGATACCTTGATATACATAACATGAGGTGATTTGACATGACCTCCATTATTTAGCTCGGTCATCAATGATAGCAAAGACAACTTTGGGCAATCCCGGATAGCAATTAAGTCCAAGCAACCATCAGAAAACTGTGGGAGTCCAAAGAAGAGGATTGTCATCTTTTGTCCTCAAAACATGTGAACCTTATGAGAAGATTTAACCCAAAAAAACAAAAAAAGGAGATGCTAAGTTGTTTGACTTGCAGCTTAAAAGATCACGGAATGGGGTTAAGAACTCCATTCACCTCAAACACTCAAATTAGTCATGCATGTTATGATTGACTTGAACATACCATACATCATGTGCATTCAACTTACATCTCAACTGCCTTATGAAGTATCTACACTTCTAGAAAAACATAAGATGAACTTTAAAGTTTAAACTGATCTATGCATTCCAGATTGAACAAATACTTCCTGCTGACACATGAACCAGATTAGAAAAACAACTTGGGTCATCTAGAGAAGTATGCCAGATATGAACTACTCGATGTACAATGTGGTATCATGTTCTGTGAACTTCATGCATACATGTTTTGTGTGTTACTTAAAATAATGCAAATAAAAGCTAGACCATTCATAAAGTAATGTCAGCATGTTTTGCTCAAGCCGTGAGATCAATCAATCATCACTTTGGTGCCGTAATATGCATGTGTGCAGACTTTAAAGGTTTCCCTTCACCTTAATTGTGCTTCCCTTATGCTATGCTCATAATATGTGATGATGCAGCTTATATGAATAAGAACTTGTGAAGATGTGCACTTTGCACACTGATTGGGAAATTACTTTGTTTTCCTATGGAAGACCAAACTAAAGAGTTACCACATGGGAGCCAAGGAAGCTAATAAGAACTTTAATATCCCAACCTTTGCATCAGGTGCTGCCATAATGTCTTCGCCACCCCAAGGAACATTATGGAGCCAGATTGAAACAAATGGGCCATCAATACTTCTCCAGCTTAATTCCTCCAACTTAACATCAGGTCCTTGGTAGCCTTGTCCTTCAACCTTAGCAGAGCTTCCTTCACTTTTCTCAAAGACAACGTCCTTCCCACCAAAGTTGCCACTATAACTAGTAGGCTCCCCATGAGTTTCATATCCAGGAGCAGGCACAAAGGAAATGCGCCCACTATATCTTCTCAGATGAAGTATACGTTGAAGTGCCTACACAAAAATCCATCAATATCAAATACTCCAGCACTTAAGGTAACACAAAGAACCATGCTAATTTAATGATGGCAGCGTGGATTCAAATCAGGGAAACAAACTAATAAACTTGGGGAAGTATATTGGGCATTTATATGTGAGATATATACCACAAGTACAAATTGGTAGGTTTACCTCCCACTAACTTCTATAGCAATAAAACATTGAGACCGGAGGTTTCAGGGATAATAGGTAGATGCAATGGTAGGTTTACCTCCCACTAAGTTCTATAGCAATAAAACATTGAGACAGGAGGTTTCAGGGATAACAGGTAGATGCAATGTAGCTATTGACTACGAACTATATCGCAGGCCCACTTTTACCATCTGTAAGTGTAACTCTTTGAAGATCATATCATAAAAGCTCAGAATAATGGAATTGAAGGACTCTCCATTAGATATGCTTCCAATGGAAAGTGTTTCACGAGGAAGTAGCACATGCAACCACTGCAACTAACTTCATAAACGAAAGTCCTCTATGATCAAGTAGCATAGCAAGTTAAACATGAGCTAGAGGACTGAAGTTCAATCTTTGGGTTAAGAGAGGGAGGGGGAGAGAGAGAGAGAGAGAGAGAGAGTTTGGTAGCATCATGCCAAAACTTACATAAAAATCTAGACGAGCACTTCCCATCCATCTATACTTCTCAGATTCAATATCAATGTCTGCAACAAGACCTGAAACGAAACAAATACATTCATAAAAGAGATCATAAGTCGCCAATATAACGTCCTTTCTGCCTCTTCTATTCCAAAAACGATGAGCTCAAAACAGTGGCTACAATGCATGCTAGGCCAACTATACAAACTTTTCACAGCACCGACATAATCAAGAAGTCAAGCTCTTTTGGAGTGAATGGAACTTAATACAGCTCTAGATGTCCTGTTATTCAATGTCAGGACTGAGTATTTGCACTGTGAGAAATACTTTCGAGAGAAAAGGTAAAAAAAAAACAAAAAATTGTACCAAGACAGATAACCTAGACCTAGTACATGATCACATGAATTCAGCGTACCCCAGGAGAGCATCAAAATGCTGAAAAATTTGGCATCGCCTTGCTTTATGGTGGCCACATCCAGTGATTTCTTGTGTCCTATAAATAGTCAAACCACGAGTACCATTTAAAAAGAAAGATCAAATAGTTAAGACAAAGAACAAAAAAAAAAGGAAGAGAGAGTGAAGAATCGAGCAAAGCTACAACACTGAAATGCAAAGAAAACAAAAACATTAACCTCTAATAATGGCAAGAGTAGCATAAGATGCTGTACATGGTTCGCCAACAGAATCCAAAAGGGATTTTACCATGCCATTTCCAGTACCTATATAATGCCACATATGTTAAATTCAGGAACAACACATCCAAGATCCATGTCAACCAAAGAAAGAGCAGAAATCCTGTATTTAGTTACTTCCAATGGTGCCCCTCTAAGATGTTATTGATTAAATGGGAAATTCCACCACTGAAAGCCCTGGAACGGAAAGACTGCTATTTTAACTTAAGCATAATCTGTACTATCCATATAGGAAGGATGCTATGAAACCGAAGTCCTCTCTTCAATTACTATACTCGACGATAGGGGCAAAGAACAAACCTGCAGGAACTATTCCAATAGGAACTTTTATTGCTGCCTCCCAGTCCTCTCGTTCAAGCAATCCATTTACTACCTACTAAAAGTTTGAGAACTTTGTCACTGAAGAGAATAATAGGACAATAACTAAGATTGATCCACGATACTGTTAACTACCATATAAGACACATAAAGTTAAAATCATTGTGGCTCCTAAACAGTTTAAAGGCTGTGAACAACCTTCAAAGAAAAGTTGACAAATTGCCCCCATTTCATACAAGGTCTCCAACTATACCAAGAGTATTTTATGACATCTAGTATCTGCACCTAAATAACTAACCTCAACTAAGATTCCATCTCCGCTTACACAGACAATGCCATCGTACTTTGATAGATCCAGAGAACGAGCAACTTCCTTCGCATGGAACTGGTGTTGAGTCTCTGAAATTCCGGAAAAACTTTGCATGAGCAATCAGCAAACATGAGGTAAAGCTGTAAGAGCAGTATTCATTTGCATTGATGACCTCAAACCTTGTATGTCAAATTGAATGCCGGCATCCTCAAGAAGAGGTTTTACGACATTGGCCAAAGTCTTGGGAGCCAGTTTCTTTCCTCCAAAAGGATTTAATAGTATGAACAACTTTTTGGGACGGTCTGTCAAAAGGAGCAGGTGTGAATAGAAGCAACTAAAGAAAAATTAGTACCATTAACTTCTGAAACAGAGTGCATCTTAAAGGACTCTGGCATTAAACCCCCTAACACCATACAGCTCCTCTTTGATTGCCTAAAATCAAAAAAATTTCAAGCAACACAAAAGCAACTAAAGAAAAATTAGTGCTATTAACTTCTGAAACAGAGTGCATCTTAAAGGACACTAGAATTAAACCCCCTCACACAATACTACTCTTGGATTGCCCAAAATCAAAACTTTTGGAGGAAATGCAACAATTCAACAAGCTCTCTCAACAAGACTCGGATATATTCTAAATTGACTAAGGTTGCCGACGCGCAAATGCAATGGCGCAATCAAATCGCATCACAGCATAATCCTTCCGGATTCACACAATTCAAGTGAGGCATCAACGTGAACCCGGCAACATAGAGACACAAATTCACAGGTTTCTACCACATTCCTACGCTCCCAACATCAAGCAAACAGAAGCGAAATTCGAAACCGGCGGCGAAAACGTCGACCACTCACCTAGAGAATCGAGGCAGCCCCGGAGCTTGTCGCACCATAGCCTCCTCGACTCCTCCGACAGCGGCTCGAACACGACGTCTTTCCTCACCAGGCCGCCGCCCCCGCCCTTGCTCCCGCCGAAGCAGGCCCGGTCGCCGGCGCCGTCGTCGACGAGGGCCTTGATCCTGATCCGGGGCCCCTCCGCGTCGACGCCGAGCACCTCCTCCTCGACGCTGAGGCTCCGGTGGCGTCCCCGGGCCAGACCAGCCTCCCGTCGGCGGTCAGGGTCACCGGGGCCACGGTGCCGCCGATGAGGACGCGGTCGGAGATCGCCGGGGGCGGCGGCGGGTTGTCGGCTCCGGGCGGGTCCATTTTGGCGGGTCGTCGGTGACGGACTTTTCCGGGTTGGTGGGTTGGTTTCGGGTCTCGTTGGGAGAGAGATATAGAGAATGAGATTCTCGTTGACTTTTGCACGTCTCGGACGGTTTGTTGACAGCCGTCGCTTTCACAGGTTTGATGGTTGGCGGTTGTGCGCGCGTGGGGTAAGATTTTTTTTTATGATTAAAAAAAGAGAAAGAAAAGAAGACGGTTTTCGCTTTTAAAATTAAAGAATTGATTATAAGGTAATACCATGAAAAGTCCCAAACTAATTTTTTAATAAACAAAAATCCCAAACTAATATACGTTTAACAAATTTATCCTAAATTGATATATTTATGATAAATTTCGTACATTAATTATCGTTAAATTTTACAATTAAATCATTGAATTGGATGATACATTATTATTAAGCGATATGCTAGTTTGTTGAGATTTATATAAGTATGATTATGTATAGATAAAGCAATATTATTTTTAGATATCCTCATGAAATCATTTTTAATGTATTTATCCTCATTTTTATTTGGCCAAAGGCAAAAGAAAGCAAGCAAAAAAGGGAAAAAAGAAAAAGAAAAAAATAAGTTGGGCGTGCAGCATCATATGCGTAAGGGGCCAAATTGCTTAAGGGGCGGAGGCTGTAAGCCCCATCATAGATTATTAATGCGTGCGTCCCATTATCGCGGAAATATTCCCCCAGGTGCGATGTATTCCACCAGTTGACTGAAGACTTGATTATCGGTATATCCATCGATCCAACACGGATTGAAATAGAAGTTGGTTTGACAAGAAGCTTTTGAAAACACAATGCACCTAGGTAAATAAGGAACGATCTCTTCCCTTCTTCGTAGGGTATGCTCCGTTCCCAAATAGATCAGGTGAGCCCGAAGACCGAATCAATGTGACTTACACTTTTCTTTGAATTGGATTTGTCGCAAGGCATGACTAGAAGAATTGTGCAAAATAAGTGAATTTATCCAATTGAGGCATGTAAGATTTCTTTTTTAATCAAATTCCTGGACAGAAAGAGATTCATTCCTATACAAGTTGTGAAGAATTAGATAGAGCTTTGGTTGGTTGTTGACCAACGGAAAGCATGGGAGTTTTGGGCGTATGAAGAAAAATCACTTTTTCTTCTCTTACGATATTTCGAGTTGTTATTAATTTATAAATATTATATTATAAAATTAACTTAATTTTAAATATTTTAATAAAAATTCTATCATAAAATCTAATTTGAACCAAAACGGTATTGTTCCAATCACAATGCCTACGTGATGATCCTTTTGAAATTTAGTGGTCGGAGAATTGATGCTTCCATCTATATCATCTCATAATTCTTAAATTTAGTGGTTGGAGAATTGATGCTTCCATCTAGAGTTGGAGGCTGATGACGTGGCATCTTGAGTGAGAGTCACCCCCTCTCTAAAGTAACAGAGCACACGTAAAAGATAGGAAATAGTAAAACAAGTTATATTAGCATTTTTCGTTAGCCAAATTAGATGGAGTTAACGAAAAATTCGATTGTACCAATTTAATAAGTTTTATAATTTTATTGTACTTTTTATAAGTCTTAGGATGATTTCACTTTCGTGACAAATTTAAAATTTTTAGTGTATTTATCATCATTTTTGTCAAGCAAAAGATGGATAAAAGCAAGAAACAAAAAGAGAAATTGCACGTGCAGCTCACACGCGTAAGGGCCAAAACGCTCAAGGGGCGAGGGCTGTAAGCCCTCTCTTGATTTCCATTTTTTTAATCATCTTAATTTTTAACATAATTTAAAATTCTATCATAAATTCTAATTTGAACCAAAACGGTATGGTTTTAATCACGTAAAAGATAGAAAATAGTAAAATAAGCTATGTCAACATTTTTCGTTAGCTAAATTGGACAGAGTTAACGAAAGAACTTGATTGTATTTTTTATAAGTTTTAGGATGATTTCACTCTCATGATAAGTTTAGGACTTTTAGTGTATTTATCCCTATTTTTAGGAGGCAAAAGGCGGAAAAAAGCAAGAAAAAGAGTAGAAATTGCACGTGCCTCCGGCTTGCCACCTCTCTCCCTTCCACCTCCTCCTTTTTATTTGCTTATGCGTCGTGCAAATCAGGGGACTGCAGGTGTACTTTTGCCCTTCAAGAAGCAAACAACCGTATGTGCTCCAGTCAGTTTGGCCATCCATCCCGCCTCTTCTTCTTCCATGCTCCGATCTCATACTTCTTGTTGTTCTACTTCTTCTTCCATATATCAAGCTGCTGTTCGAGTGAACGGGACAAAACAAACATGGTACTGGAATTCCCACCTCTCTCGTGTACTCCAAGATCCTGCGGGATAGGCCGTTCTAAGAGGAAGCATTTGGATCCATTGGACGAGTAATCTCTTCGTTTTCCGTCTGTTTCTGCTGTTGGGATTTCTATTTCCGTGGGTTGTTTTGCATCCTTAGTGTTTTGGTTCTTTTTTGGTGCTTTTGATGTGTCTTTGATCTCTCTTTTTTATTTTTTATCTCCACATTGCTGACTTCTGTTTAACATTGGATGACCACCCTTACTTCTGGTTATTCGGTCCGTCCATTTCGCAATGGTTGGGGCCTTTCATGTATTTCGTTTTGGACCCTCCTTTGGTTCCATGACAATGTTTTCTCAGTGACTCTTCTTGTTGGAAAATTTTGTCCGAAGAGCTAACATCAGTGTCAAAACTAGACATGCAGAGTCATGGTTTGCTGTGTTATGTATGGATATCATATTGGTCCATCTTCTCCAACTATATAAGAGTACTATATATATATTGAAAATCTTCTCCAACCGTACATATTGTGAAGAGTGATGTTATCTTTTCCATTTGGCTATTATTTCGTGTGAATATCGTTCCTAAAAGACTGATTATGGTTCTGCAGTGAGACATCAAGCAGACTCGAAAATGATGATGTGCCGAAGGAAATCCACTAAAATGAGTAGAAATTGCAATGGTTTCCGTTATGCAAACTATCTATTTCCGTGTCATTTGCTGATTTCGATGATGAGGGATCAAATGATCCATTGCATTATCGTCCGGTCTGTTTTTTATCCAATGCAGGACATTAAAACTACCTTACTACCCGAGTTCATTTTTCTTAATAGGAGTGCTGCCACACGTGGCACATTTTTTAGGCTGGTCATGTCATCTTCATCTCATTTGTAAAATAATGCTGCTGATTGTAAGATTTAGATATGCTGTGCGTCAACTCTGAAATTGATGAAATGTTGCACCTGACAAATTGAGGGAACAAGATTTAGAGATAAGAGGCAACTTCTGTACAGTGGATTCATAGATCATGCTTGAGAGTATTCACATTCTCACTGATTGTCTTAGGGAAGAACTGAATTTTGTAAAATCTGACTTGAAAATGGTCTAGAAAGAACAGAAGCTTTTCAATTCTCAGTTGGCTGATCTTGTCAGGAGGTACTAATACTTTTCACTTGGAGGAAAAGTAACTGTCTTGTGTTTATCGTGGCTACTCTCTGAAATTTTTCTGGGTGAGTAGATCGGGTTCTTCGGAAGGTAGAGTTGAAAAGCTAATACAGAGGTTCAGAAACCTGTTTGCTGCCACCTTAACAGCAGCTGAGCGGGTTTGGCGACCTCATCTTTCTATGCCTTTGCATTCTATTTAATTCTATGTACTCTTGATGTTCATTTTAGACCTCTGATTATCCTTTTCACTTGCTGCAAAGTCACAAAAATCGAACTGCGTTCCATCCGAAATGCCTATAAGCGACATGAATTAGCGAGAATTCTTCCAAATCAGTCTAAAACTTGATTGCATTCATGCACACTTGAAGTGCAAGATCTTGAAGGTTAGGCATCATAAATTTCATAAGAGTTAAGAAGTCTAAAACAATGAATACAATTTAAAATATGATTAGAGTTATAATTATTCATATTCTTGTTTTCACCATGACAACTCCATTGGATTCCAACTGCTGAGCAAATTTTCTTCATGCAGTTGCATCCATGAGAGGAAGTTATGCCTGTCATTTGCTCATTGCTGGAGGATACTAGTCCGAGAGTGGTAAGATGATTGAATAGAATCCATATATTTTTTTGTAGTTCCAGTTCACCTATTAGGGTAAGATGATCAATCCCGAGTGAGCAAGCGAGTGCAGCTACTATAGATAGATTATCAAGAGTTCTATGGCAGATTAGCTAAAGAAATTTTTATTCTAGGAAACTACATACTGGGCAGAAACTAAAAGGAGAGCAAGGCATCCCGTTGGAGTGGTGTTAGTCAATACAAACACAGGTGATATCGTCAAAACAGGTCTGGAGTCTTCTATTAAGTTAGAAGTTGTGGTGCTTGAAAGTGGTTTCAAGACAGACGACGATGGACCATGGAAGAATTTGAGAAATACATAGTGAAAGAGCGTGAATGGAAGAGACCTTTGCTTACTGGACACCTTGATTCTAGAGGGAGCATAGGGTGCTGGGTGAGGTAGAATTCACTGACAATTCAAGCTGGACTTGGACTTGGAGAAAGAAGTTCAAGATAGGATTGCAGGCGTCACCTCACTATTCTGAGAATATCTGCAGTCATGAATGAGCATAGAGTCGAGCGTAAGTCCATGGTGGTCTTCATTTTTAGCTCTAACAAATAAGTATGCTTATATTTTACTAAGTGAAGTCTTATTTTATTTGAAACCAATCTGTAACAAATCTTAATATAGAAGTTTATTATCTGTTTTTTTATCGTTTCTTGGAATAAAAATTTCTTTAGCTAATCTGCCATAGAACTCTTGATAATCTATCTATAGCAGTTGCACTCGCTTGCTCACTCGAGGATTGATCACACACTCACTCGCTTGCTCACTCGAGGATTGATCACTCACTCGCTTGCTCACCCGGATTTTAGAGAGAGAAAAGGATTGACCCGGATTTTAGAGAGAGAAAATTTGTAGAGAGAGAAGCTCATAGAATGGAACTTTGATTATGAAATAGTTGGATGGATAAAATGAAGGGGAGAGCACCTATTTTTATACTAGTGGTTATTGAATTACAACCATTGATTGTTCTACGATCCAATGGACAAGATCGTGCCTTCTCACCTACCACCTATTGACATTTATGTTGAGATAATTCTAGATCTCAACATAATTACCATCTCGTCCATCCTTGGGAACATTTCGAAAGCTCTAAAGAAAACCCTGAGTAATCTTAAGAGGTCTTCTTCAATTATGCACAATCTCTTAGTCGTGGGAATCTCGTGATCGTGACACTAGCATATAGTGAAAAGCAAACTGCAAAGATTAAGAAAAGTGTCATGATAGAAAATGTTAGCAAAATCAATGGTAAAAAAGAAAACTAAAAATCAAATCATTCACTATTTTATCTAGTCAATAATATACCAAGAAACGATGCGCAAGAAATCGAATTAAGGTAATCAATGAGATATAGAGGTGTAGCCTCTTTTTTAGAGGATTTATTGAGCTGAATTTGGAATTTTACTTTTGCTTAAAAAGTAACCAAAGAGACCTTTTTGATTTAAATATCAAGTTCTTATGCGTGATATAGATTATAGACACAAATAATTACTGTAGAATACTGTTTAGGAAACATTCTTTCCTTGTCATTGTCAAGTACCTTTCAAACTCTTGATATGGGTTTCGAGAGAAGACTCTTAAAAAGCCTTTAGGGTACAATAAAGCTTTGTGAAGGGTGCTGTTAAAATAATGATTAATATTCTCCTCTTTAATCAGATTTACTACCGTTCAGGAAAAAAAAAAAAAAAAAACACAAAATTCAATGACGGTTATGTAGAGTAGAAAATTTGCTCTTGCAATCCCACTGAGTTGCCCCTAGAAAATTTTGCAAACTAGGCAAAATGGATACTATTATGACAATATTCATGATCGAATAGTTAGTAATGCCACATACGGGAGGGAGCCACCCCTCCCATGTGTTATGTTTTTCCCCCTAGTTTGTAAAGAAAAAATAGAAAAAGGAAAAGACTTAAAAGACGAAATTGTCCTTTACCAAATAATAAGTTCAAACCCTTATTTAAAATTGATATGTCAATTTCAAACCATTATTAGAGAAAATGAGAACAATTTGAGTCTTTATTTGAAACAATGTTAATTTTATACCTTTATTTGATAAAATGAAAGTATTTCAAGCTTTTATTTAGAATTTTTCCTAAGTCAAATTAAATAAATTGATAATTTATGAATTAGGTTGGATATTTTAATGGTTCACGGATTACATTGAATAAATTAAATTTTTGGAAATAGCATTACAAATTGGGTTGAAAATTTGTAACCAAAAATTTATGGACTGTAATGTCATTTTCCTTGGAAAAAAAGAAAAATTAAGACAAAAATGAAAGAGATAAGGTCAAAAATGGTCCAGCAGTATAGTGTGTAATGTGGTCTTTAAATTTTTAATTTTTTTAATATAATCTCTAAATTTTAGTCAAATGTTTAATGTGATTCGTGAGCTATTAATTTGTCCACTATAATCCTTAGATTTTTAGTGTATATTCAGTTTAGTCCCTAAATTATATTAAAATATTTAAAGTGGTCTTTCCATATGCAGATCGGGCTAAATTTTAAGAATCATAATGAATAAATTAAAAGTTAAGGGATTATATTGTACATTAAACTAAAATTCGGGATCATTTATGTCATATTCCCTTAATGAAAAGGGCAATTAACTCGGTTCGAACCGGTCCGGTCCGGTTCAGTCCATCCATGACGACGTCTCTGCACTTTTCCGAACTCTCCACCTTGCACCGAAGCTAGAGCGACTCAAACTCCGATCGGCGGCTTCGAGAAATCCTCTCTCCGCAACCGCCGTCGCCTCCGCCGCGAGATCGCAGGTACGACGTCCGCTCCGAAACCTCGACCTCCTCGTCTCCGATTCCGGCCGCTCCCGCGATTCCCGAGGATCGTCGCCGGCCGGCGGGCGGGCGCTCGATCGGCGGCGATCCGGGAAGAAGGAGAGGCCGCATTCGGATCGGATTGGCCATCGGGCGCCGCTCCATTAGCTTGCTTCGCGTGCTTTCCCTCGCGAAAGGCCGAGGGGAGGGGAGAGATTGTGATCGGCGATGGCGGAGTGTCTTTTCCTGCTGGATTTCTAGGGAGGGTTCCGATTGTGATCGGCGATGGCAACTGTTCCGTTCGGTCGCCGGTGTTCATTTCGCATTGCGTTTTTTTTTTTTTTTTTAATTGCTGAATCGCGTATGTTTCGCTGGGTTGCCTTGCTCTTCGATTGAGTTTCGAACACTCGCGTCTGAAGTTGCGCATGTTGTCGTCGAGGTTTCGTTAGATGATGTGCTTGTGGAATTGAGAGACTTGTGCTGTGGGTTTTGCTCACTGGGGGTTTTGGATGTGCTCGTGGATCGAAAGGCACGTGCTGCAGGGTGTTAGATTTTGGAATGTAATGTGTTCTGGCTCTCTAATGTCCCCTCTTTGCAGGTCGAAAAGATAGTCGATAATTCGGCGCAATGACGACAACAGCTTGTTTCATCATCGTCAGCAGAAACGATATCCCTATATATGAAGCTGAAGTTGGATCTGCTGTTAAAGTATGTCTTTCTTAAGACTATGATGTGGGTCTTTGTTTTCCTTTCAGCTCCTTGTTTGTTTGGAAATTGTAATGATACTTCAGATTGTGATATGATCTGTATGCACATTTGTCTGAACTCTTGCTTGATTTGATTGCAAACATTTAACGTGTAATGGCATACTTAGTAACTCATCTTACATGATTAGCGTGACAGTTTCATGCTATCCCTGGGGAAGGGAAGAAGTTTACTTTTCTCTTGTTATCCTGGACGTTTCGAGTTAAACCTGGCTGAAAGGGATATTGTTTTCAAGTTTCTATTTATTTATATCTGTTTTTTTAATTTGTATATAACTTAGCTGTTTGTTAAATCCAATGAACTTCTTTTTGCCCGATCAGAGAGAAGATGCAGCACATTTGCATCAATTCATCCTGCATGCAGCCCAAGACATTGTTCAGGACCTCGCATGGACGACTAGTGCCATGTGAGTTTGTTTACTTTCAAATGGTTGCGCTATGTTATATCTTCACTGCCGTGAGCTTCAGTTTCTGCTCTATTAGATCCCTTTTATAATTGTGTGCTAGAAGTTTTGCCAAAAATTGGTTTTCATTCATCGTGCAGGTTTCTGAAAGCAATAGACAGATTTAATGATCTTGTGGTTTCGGTGTATGTCACAGCTGGTCATATCCTTTGATAGCAACTACATATTTTCTTATCTGCGATTTATGCTTTTATTGCTGGCAGTTTGTTCTTCCTTGCCACCCAAAAAAGAAAAATTCTGCTACTAAAGTAGAGTAAATTTATGCAGATTTAAACTCCTTGAATTACTCCTCATTCTTTTGTCTCAACTCACAATATTTCTCTTGGTCATTCTTTTGAATTATTGACTGTATATGAATACCCTTGACTCCTGTATCTTACATACACGATTTATGCTACTTCATGACTCGCGTAACGAGGATGGAATTAAGAGCTTTTTCCAAGAGGTTCATGAGCTTTATATCAAGGTAACATGCTGTTCTTTTTTCCACTGAACTTTTTCCTTACGTTGATGGTTTCTAGTTATTTTGCATTTTCATTACTCGTAGATTACCGAGGAATTTTCTTTCCCATGTTTGGATTATTGCCGTTTGATGTTAATTTATACGGTTCATTTTTTCTTGAGTTCATTACTACTGCTGACAGTGTTTCTGCATAGAGGAGATCCATTTCTTTATTTACTTTTGTCATGGTTTATTAAATGCTCAAATAGTTAGACAATTGAACCTGGGTCTCATTATATGTATATCCGAATTATACATGAGGGTGTATCGACAAGTTGTTGGAGTTTACAGAACCATAACTACTTCCAACTTTTGACACCTTACATGCACTCTTTCATCCCTAGGTTTTGTCCAATAATCTGCGACTTTTTTTCTGTTGAATATTCCTACTAAACCAAGTCCTTGAATTTTACTTCGCGGTCCATTTGAGTACCCATGGTTTTAAATGATTAGAGGCTGTCCTTGAGTCTTTGACTGTCAATGACCTTCTAATGACAGCTACTGTCAACTCCTTTCAGTTCAGATCAACACTCGTAATATGGAACTTAACATTATATGGGATGAATCAGTTCAAATATGCATGCCCATGATTTCTTCATTTTCACTTCATACTTTCATAGCCAATCTCTGGCTCCTCAGTTACATATCCAGATTTTTCCCCATTTGCTGTTTTTCTTCTTCATTCTACACTGCATCCTATACTTGTCGAATAATTTTGCTCACAATGGCGACCTTTGAAGCATCTAAGTGTACTAAATCAAGGTTCAAACAACTCGTGTTCCCATGAGAGCTTCTGAGGTAAAGCCCGTATAGAATTAAGATTCACTCGAATCTCCCATCGGCTGCTTCTAGCAGCTTGATCACCCTTAACTATGATTATTCATGCCTTTGAGGTTTTATATTAAGTGACACAATGCCCTCTACTAATTGAAGGTCTGCAAGGAATCAAATTTCGGTGTGAGAGTTGATTGGTGGGGAGGCCAATAGATGATATGGAACGTTAGTTTGGATATATTACCTATTTGCATAATGTTTTGGTCTTTCAAATTGTATTTGGTGCAATTGGGCATTTGAAGACTTTATTGTTGTTCAAATGTGGGATGTTCCTCTCTTTATGACTGGCATGTGAAATCCCTGTCTCAAAAGAAAAAAAGAAAAAAAGAAAAAAAAAAGAGAGAGATGGCATTTGAATGCCTTACCTAAAAGATGATGAAAAATTTTACTGCACTCCACTAAAATGTTCAGTTTTTTATGGCATCACTGTTGCAGGTAGTCAGTTAGTGCACTAATGCGGTAGAAATGATCTTATTAGACCGATGTTACTGGACTCACAATATCGAATTAGTAGCATTTTTTGCTACTTGATAGTTTAATTTAATTGAATAACCAAAGTAATACAGGGTCTTGTTTGCATTTTGTCCATTCTCTTATCATTAGCATCGAATGTCATGATTACATGCTCAGTTTTTCTATGGTCACAAGTTTGAAAAAGGAGATTGTGGATGTTACTGCCATCATCACCATGATGAATGGGTGAATCTGTGAGTTATTTTTCACTTCTCAGAGTTTTTATTCCTGATTTTGCAGATAATTCTGAACCCGCTCTACCTACCTGGTTCCCGCATTGCATCTTCACATTTTGACACAAAGGTCCGCGCTCTTGCAAGAAAATACTTATAAAAGCCAATTTTTGGGAACAAGCCAGTGATGGAACAGTGATGAGCTTGCGAGATTTGACCACTAAGGACTAGCGGACTCCTAATAGCCTGTCATCGATCATGCGCTTGCTGATTTACTGGTGGAAGCAAGCGCGTTGCAGTTATGTGCTCGTGTTGTTCATGAGAATTAAAGCACTTGATTCATTTTGCTGATCGGTGATGCCATGTTGGCCTGATAATCAGCAACGTGACCTGCTGTTTCTCTCTCTCTTTTTCTTTCTTAGAAGATTGCCCTGTCTTTTGTTCAAGGAATCGACTGTGGTTTATATTTCTTATTGCTGATAATCTGTGATTTGTAAATTGGATAATCCGTGACTCGTAAATTAGACGGCTGGTAGAAAAAAGGAACTGGGTGGCATTCGAGTGACAATTGAATTCAGTGTAGTTTCCGATGAAAGCTCCCGTGTTGCTTTGGTTTCTTTCTTGCGTGTGTGCGCATGTTAATCTGGACCCATTGGACATTACCAGCTTTTGGTATGATTTGTTATGTTGTGAGTCTGTGACCGTGGTTATGATAAACGTTTTGAGGAGTAGAGATGGCTATAATTCTGGGAGCAAACTCCAGGCAAGGGGATTTCGGCAGTGTTGTAGTAATTAGAAAGTACTTTCTTGGGACTTCGACATGCTGCACTAGCTTGTTCATGAGTTAAATACAAGGCAAGAAATATTCAGAAGACTTCTACATATTCGTGACAGGCCATGGCATCATTCTTCTCTTTTCAAATCTCTTCCTTCCTCTGGGCATTGATGTGAGATGTAAGAGCCGATCGTCAGTTTGGTGGTTATATTTCAAATGAACCCTATCTTTTTCTCGTATATTTGGCCTTCTCTGTGTCGCTGTTGTTTAAGTCTGAGCCCCATCCTTAACCCAAATAAGACTGTTGGATTCGATCTTCAAAAGGAAAAAGGACTTTCATTAATACGAGAAAAATCGATGATATGGACAGAGTCATGAATGCAAACTGAACGAGCCCCTCACTGACCAGAACTTGTTGCTGCGAAAACCTGTTTTTGTAGAACTAGACAAGAAAACTTGCAAATCACACTTGTCGCGAAAATTCTGGGGCCTTATTGATCATTTTGACCCGATGCTGGAGAAGATTGTAAAATAATTAATGATTTTTTTATGAACATAGAAAACAAGATGGTGTGATAAGGATTCTAACACGAAAGAGAAAGAGTGAAATATATGAAGGGACAAAAAGGAGATTCAATGGGGTGAGAGAGGCTCGAACTCTCGACCTCAGGATAACTCAGAAGCTATGAGACCTACGCGCTAGCCAACTGCGCCACCACCCCATTTGTGGCTACTTGACCCTAACCATATTTATATTGTTGAGTATACTTTACTTATTCTTCCTTCCCGCCTGTTCTATTAAACGGCGAATCGGTTGATTTGTTTTTCCTCTTATACGACCGAAGAAATTAGGTTGCATTTGGTCGTCCGGATTTATATTGTAATAAAATAGGATAATGTGAGGATCGAAAATTATCCAAATTGTAGAAAATTTCATTACAAGTTTAGTGCTACTTAAGATACGATTAATTTTTTTTTTTTTAGAATCTTCGAAAATAACACTCGCCCTGCATATTCTCCCGCATGATCTCCAGATCTCCTCTTGAAGGCCCCTCTCGTCAGGCCCACTCTCTCCCTCTCTCTTGTACGTCTCCTTCGCCGCCAAAACTTCACCAAATCCATAAATTTCCACCTCCAGGACGAAGTTCTCACTCAAGTTCATCGCGTCGGAGGCGATCCGGACGCCAACAAAGATGAGCCTTGGATTGCCGAGGTCTTTGCAGAGTGAATTGGGAGGTAGCAAGCGCAACCAATCCGTAAGACGAGGCAATAGTTGCCGATGCAAAAACGAAAGGTGGCGACGGGGGTGGCGAATGCCATGAGCAAACCTCGAGTGCCCCTTGATATCAAAGGTCAACGACGATGGAATAGCAACTCGTGGAAAGGAGGTGGACTGATGTTTACAGGTGAATGGCGCCGGGACAGCGAGTGATGAGGGCTCAAAAAATCTAGCGCACTCACGACTTATTAGGAGAGTCACATTCTTAGATGATGATAGTCATGTGACGAATAACTTTTCATTTTCACCCTCATTCGTCAAAACTCGATTGGCTAATCGGCGATGGAATCAACAGTAATCTAAGGGAAAACAATCGCTTGATGGTGAAAAGTGATGACAATCAGTGTGGTGATGGTCCTCGCACGGTGGTTGGCGTAGCAATGGATGTGTTACTTCATCATTCAATCCTTGTAAGATGGTAGAGTTTGTTAAGTTACTTTTAATATTGTTTAATCCAATTTAGGTTTATCCTACTCTTATCCCGCATTTCTCATATGACATTTTACTAGGATGTATATGAATTTACCCAGTTTGCCAATTACTCGATAGAATAATTTATTCTATCCTTATTCAAATCTAAACTACTAAATGCAGACTTAAATTCCTTTCAATTTTTGGGGAAAATGAAAAAAGAAAACGAAAAGTTGAGCCAGATTTGGATAGGTATACGAAGAGTTGAAGTTTTTTAAGTTAATTTTTTTTTTTTTTTGGTACCCAGGAACCCCGTACGGCCGTGCGCGGGGCTAAACCCCGGGAGCGACGCAGCGGGAGGACCCACCACCCCGACGTCGCGCTTAAGATCCCGTGCGGCCAGCGGGATTCGACCCCCTCCACTCTCGTTAGTTTCATTGGAGAGCCTTATCCAACTGGGCCACCGCAGGCGATGGTAGTTTTTTAAGTTAATTTCTCCCGGGTGTAACCAAGAGTATCACCAGTGAGTGACATGTGTCCTCCCTCGATTGTCGCTGCATCATCACTCCTAATTCTAAATATGGAATGCCTATTCAATTCATCCGAATGTGGCCTCGCACGGGTTAAAAATCATTAAGTCTCTTTGTACAAGTTCAATAAACGTCCAAAACAAAAGCCGAAAAAGGATTAAGCAAAAGCAATAATAAATTCTGACATTTAAACTCCCGCTTAAAACTCTCTCTGCTCTTTTTAATTTTCAAGTGCTTTTTACGTTCTCCCTTCGGAGAAAATATATTCAGTGCTTGCAAAGCGTCACGTTAACTGTTGAGATGGTGTCTTTGCACCGTGGATTCCTGTCCAGGGCCCATGGGCTATCGAACCCAATCAATGGGCCTCTGGGTTCCATCAACAATGGACGGACTATAGCCCACGGCACCCGAGCGAAGATCTAGACCGGACTTCTCCGGGTCACAGACCCGAATTGAACTCGGGTGGGTCAGGAGCAAATCCCTACTCGGGTTCTCGCCCATTTCTAACTTAGATAATATTTCACTTTAGGCGCATTTCTATTTTAATTTATTTAGAGTTACGAATTTTACTACAAAAACCAAAAAATGTCATATGCATTAGTGACATCATCATATGCCATGTCATTTAGAGTAGCCGTATCATTGTATGTTATGTCATACAATTTAATTTCATCATATGTCATATCATGCAGAGTAGCCGCATCATTGTATATTATGTCATACAGTTTAATTGCATCACCATGCCATGCCATGTTATATGTCATGCCATATAGTTTATATTATGTTATTAATGTTAATATGTCATAGATGTAGGTCATTTAGTGATTACATATTTAGGAACATTTAATGAGAATTGCAATTTATATTAGAAATTAGACTAATTAGTTATAATTGGACAATTCTTTCATAAATAAGAGACATCTTCCATATACATAAACTTTGCCATAAATCGACTCTTGACCCTTTATTCACCAACTAATCCAAATATTGAAGTGACCCTTTATTCGTTGATTTGTGTATAGTATTATGGTACCTTCATGCGTGTTTAGGAGCAACACCAACTAAATATTAGTATTAGGTACATTCATGTGTGTTTAGGAGCGAAACCTTGACAGAGTTCTAAAAATGGAGGTCATGATTTCTTCTTCCATTGGTCTTCCAAAGCTGAAAGGTATCTCGGAACTCACTTTAATGAGGAACTCACTTTTATGAATAATGGGTCAATTGCCTTAACTATATTGGTGGCTCTTATATTGGTGGCCTCTTATCCAAGTATGACATATCTGCACTTCCATGCTAATTCTGTCTACTTTCGTGCTAATTCAGGCTCTCTTGCAATGCTAAGCAACCCTACTTTCTTATTTTGTGTAATTGTAAATTAAGGCTTCAATTTAAGCTTCCTTGATCGTTGGAACATCTAATTTAAGCCTTTCCCAAGGATCAATTACTCACTTGCTCACAAGGATTGTAGAGAAAGAAGTTATGGGAGAGAAGGGAATTTTGTTACTGAAATGATTAGATGGATACAATGAGGAAGAGAGCACCTCTTCTTATACTAGAGACTCTCTTACTACAACCGTTGATTCATGTTCAATCTAACGGACGAGACTGTATCCCCCCTCCTTCCAAGTACTTGCATTTAAGCCGAGAAAGCTCTAGAATTTGGCACAATTACTGTCTTGCCCATTCCTAAGAACGTTCTAGAAACCCTAACTAAACCCTAGGAAAACTTGGACGGCCTTCCTCAATTAAGCACGATCTTTTAGTCACGATAACCTCAATGAAATGCTAATACTGTGGTTGTGCGATTGATTAATAGATTATTTGTTACCAACTCTCCCGATGGAGTAGGTATCGATATTCAAATCATATCATAAAAATCTCTAGGGTTCTTCATTGTCCTTTGTTTATTTTATTGGTGATTTTGTGTTTATTTGATTAAATGGCCGATAGTCCGTGTTATTATACAACACGAAGTAAAGAAAGAAAAGAGACAATTATGTGAAGAAAAAATAAACAAAGTAGTTTGGGGGCTTCAGGTCTTTATGGATTGCAATTCTTATTTTTAGAAAATTTGACACAAGTTCAGTCGAAAAATTCGCATGATAGTGCTTGCTTCAATCACCTGACAAGTTCAAGACGCATTCGAGATTGATTTTACTACTTGAAGCCCACCACAACCCTTGTTTGGGTCTCTCTAAGGGTGCATTTGGTTTAGTATTTTGAATCCCATTAGAAAAATGCAAAGCAATTTAGTTTAAAGGATTTCGGGTAAATGCAAAAATCGTTTGCTAAATTATGCTTTGAGAAGCAATTTTCAGAGAAATACCATTTGATAGAAAATATAAAAATTAATAGACATGTGTTTGTTGAGGAGGATAAAAAAATAAAAAAAAATAATTTTTCTCTTCTTTCGCTTCCACCTTCTTCTTCTTTTTTCCAGTGAGCACCGTCCATGGCCATCAGCGCTGTGCTCCGAGGCGTATCGGCTGGCTCTTGAGACATGGCCGTCCATGGCCTCTCGCATTAAAACGAGCCAACGTTGCCCGGCTCCAAATCTAAAGGTTTGGCTGAGCCCAGATCTGAAGGCTTCTCTTGAAAACAAATAAAAGAAAAAAAGAAATTGAGAATGAATCGTGAAGCTTTCGTCTTCGTTTTCCACAACTAGTGGCTCATCCATGGCTGCGAGACGTCGATTTCCAGACTTGCAACGACGACAAAGATGGTTGGACGAGCGGCAGTCGTTGACCTTGGTTTTTAGTGGCGGTGACTCGTCTATGGCCGAGAGCAACGTTGGTCAACTTTGAGAATTGTAACTCCGTCGCTACGACTCCAAAATATGATTCGCGGCAACGAAAGTAATGCCGATTGTTAAGACGACAGAGAAGGTACGATGCTCAGCAGTGGTCGCCTTGAATGTTGCGCTGGCAACTTTGCGGATGGCGAAGTCGGAAGGAGGCAGGGAGGGTAGGCTCGAGGCGGCCGGAGATGGAGGAGGAAAAGTTTTAACTAATTCCACGTGTCAATTTCTGATTGGTTCGGGGCGGTCACCGCAGCTATTGAGGTGGCCCTTGCAAATCAGTAAATATTTTCTCCCCCCTTAGTGAAGAACAGTATAGATACATCCTCTCTTTCTTTCTCTAGCATGTCCCACCGCATTTGCCTCATTCAAATCCCCGTTGGTCAAAATTGTTGCCCAAAAATGCCTTTAGCACATCGCCTCCTCAAGGGCCCTATCAGTCATAGCTACTAGGTCTTGAGCCCCCTTTGCCTCCACCTCTGAAGCCCCATCAACGGCTATGATCCATGAGCTAACCCCGTTCACTTTAATTCTCTCAATCATCTGGTAAAGTTTCACTCGTGAGAGAAACTATGTAAATATATTGTGTTCTCTCTTTAGAATTGATTAGAGTGAATGATGTGCGCTTGTGACGGCTGTTCGCATCATATGTTGAGCTCCATTAGCACGCGAGCTCAAGTTGTATCTAATCTTGATGAGTCGCTTACTAATGTACGGTGAAAGCAGGGAGGGAGGTTCAAATGTGGGTACCAATGAGAGAATCGGTCTAGTGATTAAGTCGATCATCCATTTCTCGCATTGTTCGATTCTTCTTACGTAGAGGATTATCGTGGTTTGCTTGTAAGGGTGGAGGAACATTTGGTGGGTGTAGCTAGGTGAAAGATGAATTCTTTGTCAAGAGATTGTAGGTGTGTATGAGTAGAGATCTTATCATGGTTATAATTATATGAAAAATTGATTATGTGGATATCAAGCATTAGTGTTCAGGTATCGAAAGAAAAAAAAAAAACAGTGCTCAAGATAGAAGAAGTGTGAAATCTTTGGTAGGTATATTCCTTTACATGGAGAATGGACTTATTAAGGATTTTTTTATAATGTGGAAAGGACTGTCTTAACTAAAAGTGTATTAGTCAATTGTGTCTCTTCATTGTCACTCTAGTCTCAACTCTAACTTCGCATCATTAACGTGAGTCCTCTTTGTCATGTTGTTGATACATTGCTTTCTTCAACACCTTTTAATTGTAACTCACACCGTACAGCTTATGTTTCTGGTGAGAAACAAGTGCTAAGTAGAGGCCATGTTGTTGTTGCATGAAGAGACCATGAGAGTCCCTCAATAGCCTAGTTACAGAGTAGCAGCGAGGCGGGTCACATTGTTGAAGAGAAAGCGATTTCATCATTAATGAACTATCTATGGTCATTAAGTTATTAACCTCCCTATAATTATCGAGTTATACGATAATAATGACCATAGACGTCAAATTATGCAATAATAATGACCATAGAACTTGCATAATAACTATAGGGAGATTGATTAATTAACGAGCATAAATTGTTTATAAATGATCCAATCACTTCCTTTTTTGACAATGTGACCCTCGTCTCTATTACTTCGTAACAAGGCTATTAAGGGACTCTCCCAATCTCTCTTCATGTAACAGAGACATGGCTTCTGATCCCACTTGTTCCTCACTAGACATATAAGTCGCACAGTGCAAGTTACGAGTAGAAGAGTTGAAGAAAGCAATGTATCAACAACATGATGAAGAGGACTCATGTTAACATGCAACTAGAGGAGTGGAAAAGTTGAAAATTTGATGGGGTATTAGACATGTGACTAGAATGACAATGAAGCGACACAATTGACTAATACACTCTCAGGTAAGACGATTCTTTCTACATTGCAAACAATAAATCCTTAGTAAGTCCATTCATTCTACATGTTGACAATGAATTAACAATGTTGATTATGTTGATATCAAACATTAGTGCTCGTGTACCGAAAACAAAGAATATTGATGCTCAAGATAGAAGTATTAAATTTTTCGTGAGTATATCTCTTTAGATGGAGAACATACTTGCTAAGGAATTTTTTTTTTTTTTTTTTTTTTTTTTGCAACGTAGAAAGGAGTGTCTTTAACTGAGAGTGTATTAGTCAATTATGTTGCTTCACTGTCATTCTAGTCTCATATTTGACTTCACATCAAATTTTGAACTTTTTCGCTGCTCTAGTTGCTTGTTAACGTGAGTCCTCCTTGTCATGTTGTTGATACATTGCTTTCTTCAACACTTATCTAATTGTAACTTGCATTGTGCAAATTATATTTTTGATGAGGAACAGGTGCGAGTAAAGGCCAGGTTGCCGTTACATGAAGAGGGACTGAGAGAGTCCCTCAATAGCCTATTTTACAAAATAGTAGTGAGGTAGGTTCCATTGATGCAAAGGAGGCAATCGAATCATTTATGAACCATCTATCCCTCTTCATGTAACAACAAGATGGCCTCTACTCCTACTTGTTCCTCGCTAGAAATATCAATTCAAAGTGCAAATTACAACTAAAAAGAGTTGAAGAAAGCAATGTGTCAACAATATGACAAAGATGACTAATGTTAATGGGTAAGTAGAGCAGCGAAAAGGTTGAAACTTTGATGGGAAATCATAAATGAAACTAGAATGATAATGAAGCGACACAATTGACTAATACACTCTCTACTAAGATAGTTCTGTCTACATTACAAACAAAAACTCTTTAGTAAGTCCATTCTCCATGTAAAGGAATATACCCACAAAAAATTTGATACTTCTTCTATCTTAAGCATTGACATTTTTTTTTTCTTTTCAATACATGAACACTAATGTTTGATGTCAATGGAATCAACTCTTCGTATAATTGTAATCATGACAAGATCTCTAATCGTACACACCTACAAACTCTTGACAAAGAATTCTTCTTTACTCAACCCACCAAATATTCCTCTACCCTTGCAAGAAACGGATCATTGACTCAATTTCTCGTTACTATCTCCCTCCCTCCATGTCTCACCATACATCAACAAGCAACTAATCAAGATTAGATAAAGCTCAAGCATGCGTGCTAATGGAACTCAACATGAAGAACAACAAGATGCAAACAACCATCACAAACACTGGCCATTTGCTCTGATCAATTGTAAAGAGATTGAAAACAACATACCCATAGGGCTCCTCTCACGAGAGGAACCTTATCAGATAATCGAGAGAATTAAAGTGGATGAGATTGTGGACAGGGTGAGGCATGACGAGCTCATTATCAGGGCACAATTCAACGAATGCGTAGAAGTTGTTGAGGTTGAAAGAGATGGTGCAGCCATAATAGACATCACTAGGATTCCCCAAGGGACCAACCCAAGTGTACACCTTGTGCTTGATCGTCATGTCTAAAACAGCCAGAGATTCGGCACCTTCCATGGCATGCCAATGTGATTGTGTATGGAGAGAGAGAGAGAGATGGTGAATTGTAGCTACCGATGGACTCTGGGGCGACAATGGAGGTGGAAGGGGCTCAAGACCTAGCAATTGCGATCACCATGGCTCTTGGGGGAGGCAACGTGCCAAAGGCAGATCTAAGCAGTAGCTACGATCGATGAGGCTTTGAGGGAGGTGGCGGCGACGGGACGTGTTGGAGAAATAAAGAGATAAAAACTTTATTATTCTTCTCTAGGGTAGACCGTAAAATATCCTTGAAAATTGAAAAGAGAAGAGAGTTTTAAGCGATAATTTAGATGTAAACATTTAACGTTACATGTATTCAATCCCTTTTCAATTTGCCGGCTAGAGGATAGATAAAAAAAAAAAAGCCTCCGGTTTTAGTTGTACAGACAATTGATACGTGTCTTCTCATACGTGTTGCCTTTTGAGTGGAGCTTATCAGCTCATGCATGCCACGCGAGACTAACCTCTGAATATTTTCTCATTGATTAGGCTATTGCTGCGAGGGTGGAATTCAAGTCAAAGATGAGGAATAAGAAAAGCAAATAAATAAAAAATAAAAGGGTCAAAGTCGTGATGATTACCTACGCCGAATCGAATCAAACGGCCGCTGTACCATCGGCGCACGGTAGCCACTAATCCTCCGCCCCACGCAATCACGGACGGCTTTCTAGACTGATTCCCCACGTGCATAAATTCGTCTTTGTAATATTCAAAGGTCCTTATCTTCACCCAGAAAAAATAATAAAATAATGAGAAAAACCGACGGCCCAGATTATCTCGATCCTTAGTACTGACCATCTCATGAAAATCCAACCGTCCAACCGCGCCTACGGAGACCGGCATGGATCTCAGGATCTTTTAAAGTCGTATTTGGACATTCATTACGGATAAACCTCAAAAAGTCGCAGCTTTAATTCTTAAATCCCATAATTATTAATATCACCTATGCTTTTTTTTCTTCAAATTAGTACAATTTTCTAAGTGTTTTAGTTTTCAACTTTGGCGATAGGGCTTGACGTAATAAGAAAGGATGATGTCAGCTCCCCTTTTTTTTCCCAATCGATTTTGTGGTGATACGATCAATGATGAGCGTAGACAAACTTGTGAATTTAGTCTAAGACTTGCCACTAACTCGGGCATCATGGAGAATGGCAATGGAATCAAGCCTTGAAAAGAAAAAAAAAAACAGCCCCTAAGACATCGTCGGAGTCTATCTGTAATGAGACAGGACATCAGTCCTAACTCGATTGGATTGATGGGGTACTTTTAGCACACGAGCTTAGCTCAAAATCACTTACGATGTGTGGAAGCATTTCATTTTGAAAGGAAATAAGAAAAATCAATAATGATCGCTATGTAATAATTGATTTGGATAGATAGGTGGTTCGACAATCAACTCTGAGGACACAGCTAAGTGGATAAGGCGATTGGAACCTTATCTAGTATAAAGCGAGATGTCTCGTGTCTATCCAAGGCTGTACGGATCATTATGTCTAACAACTTGTGATCCGATGTGATTAACTTGTTTTTCATCGATCCAAAATAGGAATTTGGTATATAAACGTTGGTTGAGGAAATTACTTGAATATGTTTGAATTGTCCCTTAAACTTGATAACTTCAAAAGATTTTTTGGGTAGGTCAGCAACATATCATTCCGAGATACAATCATATACAAGACATTGTGAAGCATGGATTATATTTTAACTTTAACTTATAGCTCTTATCTATAATTTCGAGGAAAAAAAATCCAGAAAACTATAGAGATTCTTTTGCCCAGATATCCATACATGAATTCAATCAATTATACTCATTCGCTATTGGACAAATGACATGTACATTTCGAGAAAGTTGTTTGGCCGAACTTATCCTACACGTCACCTATCCAATCACGAAAGCATACATAAAATTTATATTTCAGAAGTAGACACAATGATCATCTACATATATTCGAAAGATTCCTATCACACTTCACATCAATATAAGCGTCGAAGCTCGAGGGAGAAATTACCAAATCAATCTTAAATCCATCATAAGGACTCCAATTTGGCTACAATCAGTTCGAGAGCTTCGAACGAGATTCCAACAAATCTTTTATTAGGAATTGTTCAGAATCGAATTGGCAAAATTACAATATCCAGTGCCGCATGATACAATTGCCTCATCCGAAAACTCTTGATTTTTTTTTTTTTTTTAAGAAAATTGAAAAGCGAAAAAGGGGGAAATAGAGTGAATATTTGAATCTAAAAGGGGCGCGTCCGTACACACAAGCCCCAAAAAGAACAATCAAACCCTTCCCCCTCGGCCCGTCGCTGTAGCAATTTTCCGTGCAAGGACTCCAATGGCAAGCTGCGATGCCAACAAAAGCGGCCTCCACGAAAATTCCCCGACGCTTCCCGGAAATTTCTGATTTTCCTCCCCCGCGATTTCTTTTTCAATTTTTATTTTCAACCCCCTCCCCCGGTTTTTTTTTTTTCTCGCCCTTTCCCGCTCGCCTTTCTTTTTATTTTGCTTTCCCTTGGTCCCTTTTTTTCCTCCTCCCCGCGAATCAGAATTCCCGAGAAAATCTCTCTCTCCACTCTCTCTCTGCGCTCTCTCGGGCGTGGCTCAGCGGTCGCCGTCACTGGCCACTCGCGGCTAAGCGCTCGGGGAGCTTCCCGGAAGCATCCGCCCTCGGCAGCTGCCGCGAAAGCGCGCGGAAACGACGCCCCCTGACACCACCTTCGTCCGGGCGCTTTTCTTGAGGGGTGCCCGGGCCTGGTTTTCTCGGTTGTGGCGAGGTGTCTGTCGGCGGAACGGTTGGCGCAGGTCGTTGTCCGGTTCGAGAGCGTTCGTGGGTACGAAGCGGTTCGTTCTCGCGAAACGGGGTGGTGAGTTGTTGTTGTTGGAGGGAGGGAGGGAGGGATGCAGACGAGGTACATGGAGAGGACGAACAGCATGAGCAGGGGGAAGCGGGGGGCTGGACTCGGGCTCCGGCGAGGAAGGGCAGCCCGATCGGAAGCGGCCTGCTCTCGCGAGGTAAAGTTCTTGTTCTGGGTTTTCTCTTCTCTTGAGCTCCTGCGTGCTTCGGAGATGGGTTGTCGTGTAGGCGAAGGCGAAGCGGTTTTTGCCGCCTTTGCAGGTGGAGCCGTCGCTTTTTGAGCGTCTGTGAAATCGTGGGTTGGTCGGAGTTTTTGGTGTTGGAACTGCGTCAGCTGCTGAGTGTCGGTTGACGGAGGCAGTTCGATTGTACCGGCGGTTTTTGACCCGTTGATGTCAGCGAGGAGTACTTGGTTTGAATTCGATTCGGGGTGCTTCGTTACTTTTAAGTATTTTGCCGTATGATGTTGCTTCGATAAAGTACGGCGGTGTGAGGTCACTAAAGCGAGCATGCGGGCGCATGCATTTTCGCATGAACAAACCAGTGAATTTAAAGAAGATGTAGGGGTAGTTTTATAATTTTGTTTGTACGAGTTGAGATTAATTGTTTTGATGTTATTGTATTGGGCAACATGTAAATGGAGCGAGACTCGGACTGGGAAGTTGCAGGGCTGCTAATTGTATATTGCGTGTGGTTTATCGGATAATTAACGGATTTTTGCTGAAGAACCCTTTTTGCATTGTCAGTGTTATGTAACACAGACTGCTAATAGATCCAACATAAATATTGCACCAAGTTTCAAAGTGGTCAAATGCTTGCAGTGGTTGACTTCAAGGTTGATTTCATGTTTAGAAGGTGCAAAGTAACGCAGATTCTTGCTATTTTGTATGGTGTTAGTGTTCTGGCTTTGGGTTACAGATTCTTAAAATGAGCTCCTCTTTTTTGCTGTGTTTGGCTTAAATTATCTCTCTATTCCTAATGTAGTTATGTTTGCCTTTCTGAAAAGGGTGTACTGACTTTTTTTTTTTTTTTTGTGGATTCCTGACTCTTTTCATCTGTTTTTCTTTTTCCCTTTGTCTCTTTATCTGTGTTTGGCTTAAACAATTATTCTTTTTCACAAAAGTATCAAGTTCGACAATTGGAAAAGGGTGTTCCAACTTCTCATTGTAGATTCTTGACTCTTTTCGTCTGTTTTCCATTTTTTAATCTATACGAATTTGAATTCTACCATCTTCCATAGATAGCATCTAATGTAGCTAATAGTTTTGGGCCCTGGATCTGTCTCTGTTATGTGTCCTTGCCTTCTTCAGAGGGAATTTATCTATAATTATGCATCTTATGTAAAAATGGTTGCTCCTCTGAGGTTTGTAAATATATTAATGTTCCTTTATATTGATGCAGTGTCATTGTTGAAGCTCTCAAGGTGGATAGTTTGCAGAAACTTTGCTCATCATTGGAGCCCATACTTCGGCGTGTGGTAAGATAAATTTGGCAGCCACATGCTTTTCATTTATTGTGTTTCCATGTTCTTTTCTCTTGGTTAATGGAAGAGTAGTAGGATTGGTTGATGAAGAAACTAGAGAACAGTGGTTATCATGAGTTGTGGGACTGAGTGATATTCTGATTCTATATTTATCACTGTCTCCTCAAATTCGCTTGAGAGCCTTGAGAGGTGAAAATCTCATGTATAGTGTAGTATGTTGGCGGTAAGGGTGACTATGCATTAGCAATATCATCTTTGATTTTGCCAAACATCATGTAGTGACTATGATAGTTTAGTTTGAAGTTTTTAACGTAGCTTAAGAACTTGCTTTCTGAAATATTGACCAGGTAAGTGAAGAAGTGGAGCGAGCTTTAGCAAAATTGGGCCCCTTCAAAATTACTGGGAGGTATGCTATTTTTTAGCTAGGTGGAACCGTAGTGATGACATTTTTGTATTGGCTTGACGCTCTGAGTTGTGAATCTGGTTTGCTTGAGAAGATACTCATTAGCTCTGTAGGGGCGGGTATGAATTGCCTGAAGGTTAAGCTGGAAACATGTTTGTGCATAAAGTTCTTCCATGGTTTATTTATTTATATGGTTGACCTCGCTCAGTGGGATAAAGCTTAGTTATTGTTGTTGTTTTTTGTTTGTTTGCTTGTTGGTTTATTCATACTTGACTATGCAAGTTATTGCAAACAATTTGTTATTGCGTCATTGGTGGAGAATTCCCAGGAATCTTATAATTGTTGTGGAAGGATTTGTTATAGCTCAATATTATTAAATTAAGTCTCTAAGTTGGAAAGATAGATCAATACCAGTGTAAATATTGAAAGGGGGTCATTGGTTCATGCTGTGGATCATGTTTTAGCAACTACCGCAATTATGTTAGGGATGGGATACATTGTCTGCTAACCAGCAAATGGGGGATTGGTTGCTGTTTCTCTGATATGACCAACAGAATCCATAGTCGTGCAGCATTATGTTGGCCAATGTAAGCTTTGCCTGTGTGTTTGAGTCTCGTCTTTCCCGCTATCACACATTTGTGTGGATTTTTCCACTTAAATTTCATGGTGCATCTGTCTAAGGCTTGTGAGAATTTAGGTCTTCTCCTAAATGCCTAGAAGGATCCGATGGAAGAAATTTGCAGCTACAATTCAGGACCAGGTTATCACTCCCGCTCTTTACTGGAGGCAAAGTAGAAGGCGAGCAAGGTGCTGCAATCCATGTCGTCTTAATGAATGCAGATACAGGCTGTGCTGTCACATCAGGTCCAGAGTCCTCTGTGAAGCTTGATGTTGTTGTCCTTGAAGGGGATTTCAACAATGAAGATGATGACACTTGGACTCAGGAAGAATTTGACAGTCATGTAGTGAAAGAACGTGAAGGGAAAAGGCCTCTTCTAACTGGGGAACTGCAAGTGATACTGAAGGATGGTGTAGGCACGCTAGGAGAGCTAACTTTTACTGACAACTCAAGCTGGATAAGGAGCAGGAAGTTCAGACTCGGTTTGAAGGTCTCACCGGGCTGTTGTGAGGGCATACGCATACGTGAAGCGAAAACGGATGCTTTCACTGTTAAGGATCACAGGGGAGAATGTAAGTTATGACAATCTTTCACATCCTATATAGCTGGGGGCTCTCTTGGGCAAGTTCTCATTTTCTTTTCAATTTACAGTGTACAAGAAACATTATCCACCTGCACTGCATGATGATGTTTGGAGATTGGAGAAAATTGGAAAGGACGGCTCCTTTCATAAAAGGCTAAATAAGGCCGGGATATATACAGTTGAAGACTTTCTTAGACTTGTGGTCAGAGACTCACAGAGATTGAGGAATGTAAGAATCAAAGAATGACGCGGTTAAACTTGGGATACTTTTTTCTCTCTCTTTGTTAATTGCTTCTTTTTTGCTTTTTTGTAGATTCTTGGCAGCGGCATGTCAAACAAAATGTGGGATGTTCTTGTTGACCATGCGAAGACATGTGTCTTAAGTGGGAAGCTTTATGTGTATTATACAGATGATGCTAGGAATGTAGGGGTTGTTTTCAATAACATTTATCAATTCAGTGGCTTAATCGCAGATGGACAATTTATCTCTGCGGATTCTCTTTCAGACGATCAGAAGGTAATTCTGCTTTTCTGTTGCTGAATTATAAAGTGATCCTACATGCTCTAAAGTGCATCATTTTGAAAGGAAGGAGAATGGGATGTTGTGATTATTGCCTTTACATCTTTTGGTCCCTTCAGGTCAAAAGATACCAGTTCCTTTGCTCGATGAACTGCCTTTTCTTGTTCCTGTCTACCACATTCTGTTTTTGTGAACGATGTTTGTTACACAAGATGCAGCATATCTTTTTTATTTATTTATTTTGCCTACCTTTCTTGTCTCAATTATAGTACATTGCAAAAACTGAAATGGCTCGATTTCTGAAGGTCCATGTGGACACCTTGGTAAAGAAGGCATATGACAATTGGATGCACGTGATTGAGTATGATGGCAAATCTCTGGTTGATTTCAACAATGAGGATGCTGGTGCATCTTGCTCTGAATTTCCCATGGGTCAACAGGAGTATCCAAACATATATGATCAGCAGATTACTCCACCAAGCCTTTCAGTTCCGATTTCCATGGACCAGCCTCCTGCTGATTCAGGTAATACTAACCTTTCCATATCTAATGTCATTGTAATCATGATTTCCTGAATGGTTGATTCAGGAAACTGACAGTTTTGGAGATCGTTTTGTGAATTGCTGTTCTTTTCAACAGTAAAATGTCTGGAATCTTGTCAAATCTGTTTGATCTAATAGCGTGTTCCTCTTGGCAGAACTTTATTAATCCTACATGAAAGTTGTAGGCTTCAAGGAGATAAAAGGAGAAATTAATTTCTTTTCCTTTTTTTAAAACTCCATGGGGTTAATAACATTTTACTCCTATGCTTTCATGGCTGTCTTAGTCAACCCTGATAATCTTTTGTTTTTTTCCTCAGTCAACACTCCATTTATCCTTTAATTCAATTTGGTCATAAATCTGAATTTAGGCTTTGACTAGACTGATACTAATGCACGTGACATCAGGATCACGAAATCTGACCATTCAGTAGTTGTAATATAGTCGGTACAAGTTCCTTTATGTTCAATAAAAGTTGCAAACTGATTTAAATGTCTCTTCCCTTGGTCTAACTTGGAGTGATTGGAAAATAAAAACAAGACTTCCGAATGGCTTGAATTTGCTCATGTGATGCCATGTTCATTAGACTCTGCTGTGCCAAAAATTAGAACCAATCTTTTGGGCTAAACTAAGACAAAATCAAACTATAGGGGGCTGATGCATGGTTTCTACTATTTTCCATGTATGATTCATGCTAGATTTAACTCATTGCCCTCCTACCTCCTCTATTTTCTTAAAACGCGTCTGTCTCAATAGCCTTCCATCAGTATGTATTGGTTCTCTTCCAATATACTTCGAAAAATTGAGCCATGAGGTCAGGTATAATACCTCTTGGACAGTTAGACATCCAACCTGTAAATGCAACCACCCAAATGCAAGGGCATAGGGGGTTGACTGATATAACCCTGAAATTAGAGGGCAAGATGTAATATTACTGGCATCCCTACTACATAGTTTAAATCACAGAAAAATAAGAGCCATGAGTAATGATTTGGTGGCTTCTGCAGACAATTCTTTTTTTTTTTTGTTCTGTTCTTCATAGTGTTGGTCCAACATTTAGATAGGCTCTCACTCTCATGATATTCATTCTTATATCCTTTTGGGGCTACTTCAGAGGGCAAACTACTGATCTTCCATCACTCACTGATTTATACTTGCTCATTCTCTCTCCAAACTCGACAGGGTACAATGACAGTATCTCTACCAGATATCAGATGCAGCCACCAAGCGTCGATGTCAGTATTCCCCTTCAGGTTGATGGCTCTTCATTCCCTCTTCAGAATCCATTAATCAGTTCCTCGCACCAAACCCAGCTTTTGAGCCTTGGTCCATCACAGGCATCGGCATCTGGCTTTCATGCTGCGGGCCCATCAGGTCTTCCTCCTTACAGGGGACCTGAGGAGCTTTTCCCGGAGGAGGAAATTCGTATGAGAAGCCTTGCGATGCTTGAGAATGAGGATATGCAGCATCTCCTCCGTATCTTCAGCATGGGAGGCCATACTGAATCCTCATTCCATGCCACTGAGGATGGGTACCCATGCTCATCACCATACATGCCCAACCTATCTCAGAATTTCGGCTTCAATGAGGACCGGAGCCGCTCATCTGGCAAAGCTGTTATTGGGTGGCTAAAGCTTAAGGCGGCATTGAGATGGGGCATTTTTGTTAGGAAGAAGGCTGCAGAGAGACGGGCGCAACTTGTAGAGTTGGATGAAACGTAGACAAGGAATGAAGATGAAGCCGATCTAGCTTTGATGTTTATACGTTCCTCTCCTAGCCCTGCCTAATTCCGGTCAACCATAAGTTCCTGCCAGTGCAGGGAATTACGGGCATAACCTCAGATTATATCTGTCAAATCTTACACATCAAGCTCTTGCAATGGATCCTGCTCCCTACAAATGGTCAACATGTGTATGGGTTCTGTCCCTGCACAAAGCTTGATATCCACGAGCGGCTATTGTTGCAGTAGTCTCTGCATGACATTGCTGCCTCGTTTGCAAAGATGGACCAAGTCGGAGCCATATCAGCTGGAGATGTTTGATTGGTCAGAAGCTGAAAGTGAAGTTGATTAGTGAGAGGAGCCTTTCTAGAAGCTAGATAAGTTAGCACAAGTTTTTTCATATGGTAATGGAAGGTAAGGGTCTATTTATGTCAGTCCTAGTGTCGGTTGTATGTCAGTCCGCTCATGTAGGCACAGTAAGATCCCGAACCTGTAGATTTGGTTTTTGTGGGTAGACTAACGACTGCCTACACAGTGAATGTATTTAGACTTCTTAAGTTTTCGGTTTAGCCTGTATTATTCACTTTCTCACAAAATGAAGCAAGACTTCTTGCGACATTGTTTGGGATTTGCATCGATATTGCTGTGACTGAGGTCCTCTTTTGGTCTCTCACTTTCTGCGGCTAGAGATATTGCACCAGATTTACAGCAAGCCTCATAATAATGTAGCGGTAATAACGTATCAGGCATGGCATGCAGATTGTGTGGGGCTTCATGATTGTCAGCATAATGTTGTATCACTTGACATTGAATACGTGTATATGCATTCTCAGAGCTCCAGCAGGCCTCGCCTTTATGATCACGGTTTTCGCCATTGCTTATGATTGTAAAGATGAATCGGGTGTCGCATCTCATGACAGATGGGTTGGGATTTGTCAGAAAAAAAGTTGTGAACTCGAAGGATCACCGAATACATCCACTTTACTAGCAGTTGGCTGTATCGTCTTTGAACTTTCTTTTTCCCTTCAATCAAGTCTTAAAACTTGCTTGGTTTGTGTAGTCTGGTGCAGGGTGGCGTATTTGATTGGTACAATGGAGTCCTTTCATTATTTGCCATTGAAAACCTTCGTCGGTTTTGCTGGTGTGGCTAACAACGATGCGAAGAAAAACGGCATTAAAATACCAATAATTCTTGAATTTTCTACCCGAATATTTGATTAGGTCCTGATTATATTTTGGCCAGGTGAAGTCGTTGAACATGTGTCTGTCATTCACATTGGTTCTCAAGATTGAAATGCGTATAGAAATGCTGGCATAACCGCTGAGCTTTGTGTCGAGAGAGAGAGCCCCTCGCCACCGTGCTTGGCACGGGCTGCCACTTTGCTGCAGTGCTCGATAAGGAGTGGCGACGAGCGACCATGGGGGGACACGAGCTCGAAGCTCAAGCGTTCATGGCCATGAACCTTAGAGCTTGAGCGACAAGGACATCTGCGAGCTCGAACTTGAAGATGGAGCGACCAAGGCTGACATGAGCTTGGAGCTTGAGCGTCCATCAGTGCAGGCTTAGAGCTCATGCACGAGCAATCATGGGGGACGTGAGCTCGAAGCTGGAGTGACCATGGCGGCCACGAGCTTTGTAACCTTGCTAGTTATGATCTTACACGACGACCGGTAGTTGATATGGATCCACAAACTCTCTCTCTCTCTCAATTTTGGTTTTTTTTTTTTTTAAAGTCTATATATACCCTGATGTGACACCTATGTGATAAATTTGAGCGGAGCATAGCACAACACAATACTCCGATGTCCATGTCGGCAACTGGACGGTCCATGCCTGCAAAAACCAACCGAGAAGAGAATAAGTACATAACGGAAGGACTGGCGGCGGCACATTTCAAAGAGGCGACGGAATTTCTAGAACAAATACAAAGCAGTTAGACTGATCTGATCTTCGTATGGAAGTACAAGGACCACCAGTGATATTAACCCAAAATTTAAGGACCCATTGAACATTCAGCAAAAAGTACATTTCCTTTGATTCTTCAAAAGATGGAAAAAAGAAGATAAAAAATGAAATGAAAAGCTGGGGTCTCCTTCATACAGTGAAGGGTCCCATCGCGGGTCACGGAATGCTCGACCATCCGAGCATCGCGCACCTCGCAAGTCAAATTTCTTGGCTCGCCCTCAAGCTCTTATAGAAACCAACCAAATCGACAAAGATGCTACATTTCAAACTCCATCTACATCCACCGCATCAATGGCCATGTACCTTCTCAGTAAAAAGAAAGTTTTGTTGAACCTGAGCGGGGCTCAAGGGAGAAATGACAGAGGGAAGAACCCATAAAGGGTGGTACTCCCCGCTGCATACTCCCGTGTTCCCTCCTCTCTGGGAAGAAAAATATGTGAAGGTATATTGGGGAGATGTTGGGCATGTGGGTATTTGCGCTTCAAAATAAGGAAGGAAGTTTTGTTAATCCACTTGGGTTATTGGACAGGCGACCCCAACATGAGAGGTTAAACTCTTTACTGCTTGTGAGGTTATCCCAACGGTAAAAAGAAAGTTTTGTGATGTGACAATGCCGTGTGATTAAATAAATTGAGAATAGAAACATTAATTTTGCAAATCAAACAAAATTGGGGACTTGAAAGCACAGAGATTAAAAAAAAAGAAAACACAGATAATACGCAAACTAAATTGCAAGATTCGAGCAAATCGGGAGACTTGCAAGTGTACTTAGCCCCTTCAAGAGTTTAGCTTTGTTCACCTGATTATGTAATTAGGTTGAGTTGAGCTGAGACAATGGTGACGGGGTCAGGTATAATACCTCTTCGACAGTTAGACATCCACCCTTTAATTTCAACTACCCTATTGCAAGAGGATAGGGGGCTGACTGATATAACCCTAAAATTAGGGGGCAAGATGGAATATTACTGACATCCCTACTACGTAGCTTAAATCACAGAAAAATAAGAGCCATGATCAATGATTTGGTGGCTTCTGTAGACAATTTTTTTTCTTTTCTTTTTTAAATTTTGTTCTTCTCAGTGTTGGTCCAACATTTAGATAGGCTCTTTCACTCTCTTTTGATATTCATTATTATATCCTTTTGGGGCATACTTCATAAGGCAAACTACTGATCTTCCATTACTCACTGATTCATACTTGCTCATTCTCTCTCCAATCTTGACAGGGTACCATGACAGTACCAGATATCAGATGCAGCCACCAAGTGTCAATGTCAATGTTCCTCTTTAGGTTGATGGCTCTTCATTCCCTCTTTAGAATCCGTTAATCAGTTCCTCACACCAAACCCAGCTTTTGAGCCTTGGTCCATCACAGGCATCAGCATCTGGCTTTCATGCTGCGGGCCCATCAAGTCTTCCTCCTTACAGGGGAGCTGAGGAGCTTTTCCCGGAGGAGGAAATTCGTATGAGAAGCCACGAGATGCTTGAGAATGAGGATATGCAGCATCTCCTCCGTATCTTCAACATGGGAGGCCATAACCAATCCTCATTCAATGCTACTGAGGATGGCCACCCATTCTCATCAGCATACTTGCCCAACCTATCTCAGAATTTTGGCTTCAATGAGGATCGGAGCCGCTCATCTGGCAAAGCTATTATTGGGTGGCTAAAAAGCTTAAGGCGGCATTGAGATGGGGCATTTTCGTTAGGAAGAAGGCTGCAGAGAGACGGGCGCAACTCGTAGAGTTGGAAGAAACGTAGACAGGGAATGAAGATGAAGCCGATCTAGCTTTGATGTTTATACGTTCCTCTCCTAGCCCTGCCTAACTCCGGTCAACCATAAGTTCGTGCCGGTGCAGGGAATTACGGGCATAACCTCAGATTATATCTGTAAGATCTTACACATCAAGCTTTTGCATTGGATCCTACTCCCTACGAATGGTCAACATGTGTAAGGGTCCTATCCCTGCACAAAGCTTGATATTCATGAGCGGCTATTGATGCAGTAGTCTTTGCATGACATTGCCGCCTCATTTGTGAAGATGGACTTGTTGCACACGTGCAACCTCAAGATCTTCATAACTAGAACAAGATAACAGATGATTGAGTAGAAAGATTAACGCACTTGTTTTGGAATCCATCGTTCTTGATGTGAAAGCGGAAAAGTGATGCGGAAGTCATTCTTTTCTATTGTCCTCTGTATCATTGGCTCAATGAGACGGTTCCTCACCCTTTAGCGCTAGGTAAACGCTCCTCCTTATGTGATGATACTTGTGAGAATTAGGGTTATATGATAGATTTGAGCAATATTTATAGAGTTTTCAGTCATAACCTTTCATTACGGCTAGGCTCAATTTGGCCCATACTAGCCAGTCCCATATTAGACTAATTAAAAAACATTCTATCTCTCCTTAAACCAATCCCGTAAAATGGTAAATTACAATATTAATTAATGTAGCCCACATTAGGAAAACTCTTACATTCTCCCACTTGGGCTATATTAATTAAAATTATACTGTATGTGCGTACATTGGTCTAGAGATAATTCTTAATAGTCAATTCTATCCCATAAAGTCTCAAACACCGAATCATAGTGATAACTACATCTATACACACAGAGCCTTTCATGGTCACGAGTGCTTTCAACTTTATTGATATGGATTCAATATGGTAGTGTGTCAAATTGATAACATTTATCATAAAAAGATCCCATTTGATAAAGATATCCCATTTGTCAGTCATCATTCTCTTATCTTAAGCGTCATCAAAAACTTGTGCCACTAGAAAATGTTTTATGGTTCCAATGAACCCTCCCACTAAACAATAGCATCTTATAATGCTCTTAAACTCATATCAATGACATGTCATTCAAGAACAGAAAAGCAAAGTCCTTTAGTTAATGGATTTGCAACTATATCATCTGTAGAAATATGCTATATTATAACGTCACTTTTTTGAAAAGCAAAGTCCTTTAGTTAATGGATTTGCAACTATATCATCTGTAGAAATATGCTATATTATAACGTCACTTTTTTGTACCGTTTCTTTATAGTAAAAAATTTGACTGCCATATCTTTAGACCCATTGAGACCTCTGTTTTTTTAACCCAGGGAACCTCCGTGCGCCACTTCGCGGTGGAGTAAACCTTGGAGGAGCAGTAGTCACCACCACCCTTGCTGCCCTGGGTAAGTCGTGGGTTCCTTTCTCCCAAGGCAGACGACGTAGCGAGTCGAACTCTGGACCTCTCTCGAAAGGAACCTACACTCAACCACTATGCCACCACCACGGGTGGTCCATTGAGACATCTGTTGTTAATAAATAATACTATAAATCTGTCTCGTATGGGTTTATCCATAAAATAAAAAAAATGGTGAGCTCCTTAATGAGGTTTCGGAGCCTAATAGCCCAAGTAACAACCTAAAAGAATATTACAAACTCTACTTACATAGTAGAAGATGACATAAAACTTTATTTATTACACTACCTACTAATATAAATATATATTTCATTATTGATATCATGTTATCATAACAGCTAGTAAAGTTTACATCTAAATACCCTACTAGTTGCAAGAATTGAACATGTCTGTAAATTATCATATAATCTCTTGTCTTATTTAAGTATCTTAAAACCTTCGTGGTAGCAATCCAATAATTGCGTCTTGAATTTGATTGATATCTGCCTAGAAGTCTCGTCGCAAAGACGCTATTTAGTTTAGTGCAAATTCAAGCATACATTATACTTTTAAGTGCACTGACACAAGGTACACTATTTAACTAGATTTTTCTCAATATCTAAATAAGGACAATGTAATATATTTGATCCATCACCCTTAATGACAGGAGCGATTCCTGATTTGCAGTGATGTATATTGAATATTTCCAGCAAATGTCCTTTGAGATAAATCCAATATATATATAGCGAGAACAATTCTTACGGACCTTAGTACAAAAGCCAAAAGATGCCTCAATGTCACTACTCATAAGTAATATATCATGTACATAAAGTATGATAAAAATAATTTTCCTCCCATTGACCTTACAGTATATATATACTAAATTACTTTATTCCCAATTGAATGAAATAACAACACTATAAAATTTTAATAATATTGTCTAGAAACTTGCTTAAAACTATGAATAAGACTTTTCAGTCTATACACAAGTTTATTTGAATTATTTGTTGCAAATCCTCTGGTTACACTATATAGATTTTGTTATCAACACGTTCATTTGAAAAGACAACATCTATTTGGTGTAACTTCATGTCAAAAAGAGCTATTAATGCCATGTTCACTCTGAACGAATCTAATATATATATATTTCTTCACTATCCACTCCTCTTTCAGAGTGAAAACTTTATATACTAGTTTAACTTTTTTTTTTTTGGTCAGTTCTACTCTATTCCTATTCTACACTCTCTCTCAGACTTTTGCCCTGCCTCTTGCAGGGCGTGAGAGTCGAAACCCATTCTTGAAACTTACGCGTCCCCACCCCATCCCCCTTGAGAAGGTGGAGATTTGAACCCCTCACCTCTCCCTTCCATGTTGGAAGAGTGGCCACTGGGGCGAACCCCCAGTGGTTTACTAGTTTAACTTTAAACTCCACAATTTTTCTTTGAAATCCTTTAAGTTTTGTACACCTATTTGTAACTAATCTTTCCCTAATAGATCTCTTGATACAACCATTTTATTTAGCACTTGAAAGGTTTAAGAAATTTCACCATAAACTATATCAAGAATAGTACATTGAACCTCAATAAGTTTAGTCTATAGTATATGATATTCCATAATTGTATGTATAGACAAAGACAAAGACACAGTAACCCTCATCGTACTATTATCCTTAATAGTCTGAGAGCGGCTATTCTCTACAACTACGTCGAACTTTAGAAACTTTACTGTTTGTGATTCCATAATTTTTGTACATTCATTAGGGTCATAAAGTCGATACCCCTTTGAACAATCTAGGTAAGATACAAAATAATTCCGAGTAAATCTGAATTGCAATGCACTTAATATTGGATTATACAACCTCACTTCTGCATGACACTTCTAAATTTTAATATGATTCAAGTTAAATTTACGTCTAGTCCATAACTCAAAAGAAGTTTAGGAAACAACATTGGTAAGAAACATGTTTTGTATGTGAAAATGTTGTTTTCAAAATATCAACCCATAGAAGACCGGATAAATTAGTTTTACTAATTATACTCATCACCACGTTCATTATGGTGCAATTATGCCTTTTGGCCAAATCATTTTGTCAGGATTTTCAGGTATAGTAAATTAAGTTACCATCCCAGAATTTACCAAGTATTTGACAAAATACTCTTTAAGTTATTCAGCATTGTCATACTTGCCAAAATACTCACCGCCATTATTAGACCTGACAACCTTTAAGACTAATTCTAACTGTTTTATTCTTCATCTCGGTCATTTTACTTCTAGAAGTCTTTAGATAACTGTTAAGAGTAAACTAAATATCGACATTGTCAACTTTTTTACTCTTTCTTTAGATATGTGTGAGATTATTTTTTAGACAGAAAACTTTTGGAAATAATCTTTTCAACCATATATGAGACGTATTGTCACGCCTTGATCCTTCGAGCACGTGCTCATCCCTCAGCGGTCGATTAAATAGCGATGTTCTAGGACGCATCACTGACCCTTTCATTTTAATGCGCATGCGGAAGCGAATAATAAATCCCCAGACAAACAATAAGATGTCATAGAAAAGTAAGGTCATAATTTTTCAAAAGCAAACCACACCTTTATACATATAACAAACCATATCTTATACAAACTACCCGATATATACACAAGGTTTGCAAAACAGGGGGGTTCGAGTGCTACAAGTCTTCAGGCATTCGAGTGCTCCTCGAGTACATCGGGGATCTTCGATTCGACAAGTATAGGTACACCACTGAACCACCTGGAGGGTCGACTGTACCATTTCAAAAAGCGACCTCCAACACATAACTAGGTATCTCAGATTTCGGTATGGGGCCATCTCTTTGTTCATTCCGCTCTCGACGGTATCATGATCTGTATTGATGGGGTACCTTGTGGGGTAGACTCATATCAACCTAGACCACAGACCTCACGAGTGCATATTCCCATCCCCTAGGGTCCCCATGCAACGGAATATAAGTTACATGTTCTGTGACCTTCTTCGGTTGTCCAAAATGCTTGGGAGGAGCGGCCATCTAAGGACCTGAAAATGTTATCCGACAATGGGGTGAGACGACGTCTCAGCAAATTCACCCCTTAAGCCCCGACTAGGAAGAAAATACGCCCAAAGGGCTGCCTAAGCATAAACACGAATCAGAGGACTTACATTTGTCTCCGTTCCTTCCTGCAAGTCAGTATAATTTGCATATTCAACTAATCATTTCAACACATTGAAGCATCAAAACAGATCGAGTCATCGATCAATCGACTTAGTCGATTCCATGTCATTCAGATCTTCTATTGGTCAATCCATTTAGTACTATCTATAAAGTCCAATTAATATTCACGGCCACTCAAGGGCACAACCTATTCCAGATTGGGTGGTCTCTTGGTGTGACTAGGTTAATCACAGCCCAATGGGCACAACCTATTTTAGGCGGTAAATCACGGCCCGATGGGCACAACCGGTTCTAAGTTCGGCGATAAATTATGGCCTGATGGGCACAGCCATATTCCAGCGGTTTTCTTATTCAACTCATAACATCACACATCTATTCACCCACGTCCAACGACATTGTACTTCATATTTAAATTCCTCAATTAAGATAGTGTTTTGGCCTATTTTTTTCGTGTGAAAATTATCCGATAAAAATAATTGTGTGTAGGTACATGATTGGCCTCAGCCAAAAATATAATATATTTATTTTATAAATTCCCACCAATTATATAGTCTATAAAAACATTATTGGCGTTGTAAACCGACGCCCAATAATTCTCTAATTAATTACCGAAACTAATAAATTTTAGGATAAATATCCAAAATTACAATTCACACTCAAATTGAATAAAATAGCACTCAATTAAATAAACCAACCACACCATTGCAATCAGCACAAAATTCCGGTCACCGGCTATCCCGGTCTAATTTCCGAAAAATAAATAAATAATTAATACAAAAATTTATTAATAAATACTAATTATGCACACCTAGGCCAGAAAAGCCTAATTAAATATCGATTCGGATTCAAAAATTTCCAAACCTATCTAAATAAATACTACGACCTATTTACTTGCTAATTGTACGATTCTAACCACCTAACATGCCATAACGAACGATTAAATCACTAATCCGTTCTGACTAACCACCTAATCCTAGTTTAGCCTAAACTAATCAACTATTAAGCGCAATTAGCTTACTAAGCAAGGATTAGTGAGTAAAACTCACTTGATTTGCGATCCGATTGCACCAAAACGACGGCAAGGCGGAGATGGGCCAAAAATCCCAAAGCGGGTACACCAAGCAAGGCCCGAAAGGGCACCAAAACAAGCCAAACGGTGGTTGTAAACCCAGGGGCTTTGGTTTCCGTTCTTGGCCGAGAGAGGTTGAATCGGTGGCTAGTTGGGGCTGAAACAGGTAGGGACTGGCAGCGGAGTGGTTGCGGATGATGACGTCGCTCGATGGTGGCTTCGGCGACCACGACGGTGACGCATGGAGGCCAAGTGAGCGGTTGGACGGCTGTACGGCATGGAAAGGCAGCGAGCTGGGCGTGGACGTGAACGAGCAGCGGCTGGCGGTCGTGCGAGCTCGGGCGACGCGGGTGGTGGCTCCAAGCTTCGGCGAACTGCTCAAACGGCCAAGGGGGGAGGGGCTGCGGTTTCTCTGGTTTTGCTGAGCTCAAAACAACAAGCAAGAAGGAGGAGGAGAGGTCGATGGTAGGGGGAAGAAGAAGGGGGACAAAACCAACTTGGAGGGCCTCATTTGGTCTCCGTCTCTATCTTCTTGCTCCCTTGACTTGGCCCCACCATGCTTGCTGTCTTCCTTAGCAATTTTCCAAACCAAAAGCTCCTTCTAGAAGCCATTGAGAGGGTCCAAAGGTTGTGGCAAAGGGGGGCTACGAATTTTGAAGTGATTTCCCTCAATTTTACTTCCAATCCTTTTTGAACCAACTCAATTCAGCCCTAAAAAATTCCACTAATGAGTCCTCGATCAAATTAACATTTTTGCTCTCTAATAGAACCCACTTGCATCCTAATTGCGCGATAAAAAACGGTCCCCTGAATTTTCCGGACAAAAATGGCCCTATATCGACATTTTCCGCCAAAATCTCGGTTTGCAGAAAAATCTTCGGAAGATGAATTGATGTTCTTAAAATGATTTGTGACATGACAGAATTTTCAATTTCTGAAATTGGATTTAAATTTGTGGTTAATTTCAATCTGGCACGATTTTAGCGTGACTTAGGTGATCAGGTAGCTTTTAGAAATTTTTAGTGCAATTGACCCGTGCTTGATCATTTTCAAGCCACAATGTACCTATTCGACACATTAGCGACTCTCGATAGTCGTGAAAATCTCGAGGTTTCAAATACAGACACATGATACCAAAATGACAGAAAAATCAGTTTAGTATCGGTCGACGAGAATTTTGCAATTTGGTGGAATCACCCATGTTTAGCCTGATATCTCAGTTAAACCGACTTATCTCTGATCTCTAGTCGATCTTACTGTACCGTAATGATCTCTGCATATGAGTACGGTCGAGTAGTCGATTCCTGGTCGAATTCTCAAGTTTATTGCATTAAAATCCCTTAATGACTTTCTCATATAATCTAGTTATCTCATGAGTGATCAGCTCAGAGAATAGCACTATAGGCGCGTCGATGAAATGCTTGATTTATTCAATTGAAAGCAGAAGTGAAAATCCGAGATGTCACACATATATATCATTATGTTAAAAAAATCCTTGCAGATGTGTCCTAATTTCGATATTAGACAAGACATAATTTCAAGCCACTAAGGCTTGCATCATCTTTTATGAGTGCAGTCAGTTGGTAAACCACTTTTCAAATGTTCCAAAAAAAAAAAAAAGTTCCAAAATGAAATGCTTCATGAATAACAAGTAGATCCAATTGCTATTTTATCAAATAGAAAATCCTATTTCCATTACTTAAAATTTGAACAAGTAAAAAAAACCTCAATAATAGCGGAGTTATTAATTATAGAAAATGTGACTAAAAAATAAACAATGTACATAATTAATATCATGTGAGCACCGTGTAACTTGATGTACAAGTACACATCTAGAGAGTTACATGCAAAATCATATAATCATCTTTGGGCAAAATATATGACATGCAGTTGTACACTCCTCATATGATAGCGATTATGAGAGTATATTCTAACTTTTGTAAATTTATCATCTTTGGGCATATGAACCACTAGGATCAGTCACTCCTCCACCACACTATCATGTATCCCTTTATGAACCAATACACAATCACTTCATTTGGGAGTATGACCACGCACTAGATCAAGAGACATTCCAATCACTATACGAGACTGATATTCCTCAAACCCAATCAAGTGTGCCACTTTGATAGTCACTACTCAATTGAATCCTTGAAACTCTTTCATATCAGGGATATAAACTTTACTTCTCACATACACCATATACATGTGATTTTAACTTTAGTGATAGGGGTAGTAAATCACAAAAATCACATATCATGCTGATCACATTACTTTATTCATTTAGCAAAATCAATCATATATATATAGGACCTGAAAGATAGATTCCAATGAGATCACCGATTATAACAACACAAGAAACTTCTCATAACATATATGAAAACATCTCTTGCGCACTCAGATTACAGATTACCAGATCAAAATGCTGATTCAGAGGACCTCTCACAAGTTAACATCAATAGCAATACGGGGTACTTCGGATTGACAAGCTTGACAGTTAATCCACTATTGCTCATGAGTTTTTTTTTTTTTTTTGGTCAGATTTGCTCATGAGTTTCATAAGGTAAACTATGTCTCCAAGGTCAACAACTGATTTATTAGCCTGTCATCATACTTTTTAACCATCAACAAAAAATGTTCAACTTGATAGACATTAACTAGTGACCAGATGAGTTTAGGTACAACATCTAATAATTTAACTAACATGCATTACCCACATTCAACAGATGTGTTAAGTAGCACAATCAGTTTGGTCATAAATTTTTAAGACGTCCATCATTCAAAGATTACCAAAAGAAACAAAAATACATCAACATACGTGTAAAGGAGTAAGCTTGAGCAACAAAGTTTTATAACATTTTACTGTTTCACACTACCTCAATACATAGTTCAAATACTATCCCATAATGATTATATCTCATTAAGTCAGTTTCAGTTCACAATAAAGATTAACTTTTATTAATGAATCGCACTTTTATAATATTTATGTAATAACATACCTGTAACTCAACATCCGTATTTCCAAAATCATAGAAAAATACAAAAATACACAAAAATACATTAAAAATACACATATTTAGGGTTTCGTATGTATTTTCACATCCATAAAATCATCTAACATGTAAAATAAATACACCACAAGATAGAGAATGGTCATACGAACTCGATGCCACCGGCCTTGTGCCGATCAGACACTCCACGCGCTCGCACGTGCCGCCTGAGTGTGCGACGCGTGGAGCACACGTGCGTATGTAAGACCCCTCAAAAATCGGTCCGACTGGTCTTGGCTCGACCGTCCGGTCCAACCGTTTGGTTCGACCAGTTGACTGGTTCGGTCCACGGTTGACCGGGTCGAGTCAGTCAACGGGTTGGGTCGGGTCGGGTTGGGCGCGTACCGGGTTGGGCCCGGTTTGCTGACGTCATCGTGACGTCAGCCTTCGCGTGTGGGAGCACATGAGTGCGTGTGGGGCACTTGCATGACGCCTTGGCGGCGTGTGGCCGCGCATGGGGGCGCGTGGGGCCTCCCTTGGCTACGCGCTGCCCACGGATTTGCTCGTCTCGACAAGTCCAGTTCGAATTTGTAATTTAATTTGACTTTTATTGAACAAAAAATCATGAAAATCACAAAAATAGAGCGAAAATTCTCTGCATTCGAGTTTTAGGTTATGGTTGCTCTGATATCACATGTTGGATGCAAAACGTGCAATTGCAAGATCTCCATAACTAGAACAAGAGCACATATGATTGAGTAAAAAGATTAACACACCTGTTTTGGAATCCATCGTTCTTGATGCGGAAGCAGGAAAGTGATAATTCACTCGCAAGTCCTTCTCTTTTATTGTCATCTGTATTACTGCCTCAATGAGACAGCCTCTTATCCTTTAGCGCTAGGTAAACGCTCCTTATGTGAGGATAGTTATGAGAATTAGGATTAGAGAATAAACTTAAGTAATATTTATAGAATTTTCAGTCAGGCCCTCTCATTATGGGCCAAGCTCAACTTGGCTTATACTAACCAGTCCCATATTAAACTAATTAAGAAACCTTCTATCTCACCTTATACCAATTCCGTAAAACGGTAAATTATAATATCAATTAATGTAGTCCACATCAGAAAAATTCTTACAGGACCAAGCTATAGCCATATCAGCTGGAGATGTTTGATTGGTCAGAAGTTGAAACTGAAGGTGATTCTTGGGAGGAGCTTTTCTAGAAGCTAGATAAGTTAGCATGAGTTCTTTCACATGGTAACGGAAGGTAAGGTTGATCTATTTATGTCGGTTCTAGTGTCGGTTGTATGTCAATCTGCTCATGTAGGTGCAGTAAAATTTAGAACCTATAGAATTGGTTTTTGTGGGTAGACTAACGACTGCCCATGCAGTGACTGTATTTAGACTTTCTTAAGTTTGTCGGTTTAGCTTGTATTATTCACTTTCTCACAAATTGAAGCAAGACTTGCGACATTGTTCGGGATTTGCATTGATATGGCTGTGAGGTCCTCCTTTGGTCTCTCGCCTTCTGCGGCTAGAGATTTTGCACCAGATTTATGGCAAGCCTCATAATAATGGAGCGGTAATAACGTTATCAGGTACGGCTTGCATATTATATGGGCTTCATGATTGTCGGCATAATGCTGTATCACTTGGACATTGACTACGTGTACACGCATTCTCAGAGCTCCAGCAGGCCTCATCTTTATGATCACGGTTTTTGCCGTTGCTTATGCTCGTAAAGATAGATCGAATGTCACATCATATGATAAATGAGATGGGATTAATTAGAGAAAGATGTGAATTTGAAGGATCATCGAAGACATCCACTTTACTAGCAGTTTACGTATTTGAGTGGTACAATCGAGTCTTTTCCTTATTTGCCATTGAAAATATTTGTCAAATTTGCTGATACGGCACGTTGTAACAACAATGTGAAGAAAAGAGAGAGTGATAAGGAGTGGGGACGTGCAACCACATGGAGACAGAAGCTCGAAGCTTAACCATTCATGGCCATGGACTTGGAGCTTGAGCGACAGCGATAGTCGCCAGCTCTGACTTGAAGATGGATCGACCATGGCAGACGTGAGTTTGAAGCTTGAGCGTCCATGGTTGCGAGCTTAGAGCTCATGCACAGGCGACCATGGGGGACGTGAGCTCGAAGTTCGAGCGTCCCTGACAGCGTGCTAGAAGCTGCAGTGACGGCGGTGGCCCCGAAATTAGAGCTTGATTGACCATGCCGGTCGCGATCTTAGACAGAGACCGGTAGCTGATATGGATCCTCAATCTCTCTCTCTCTCTCTCTCTCTCTCTCTTTTTAAATATTTACGTATAACCTCACGTGTCCTCTACATAATTATTGACCGGATCATAACAAGATAAAATACTCCGACGTCTGTGCCGGCAAAAATCATTGAAGAGGAGAGTAAGTATTAGCGGAAGGGCTACTTGCGATGCATTTCATAAAGGTGATGGAAGTTTTTGAACAAAAACAAATCGGAGAGGCGGTTTTGATTTTCGAATAGAAGTACAAGCATCGCTGGTGATATTAAACCAAAATTTAAAGACTTGATTGAACATTCGGCATAAGTATATTTTATTTGAATTTTCAAGTATAATCAGAAAAAGAATTTGAAAAACCGGGTCTCGTTCATACAGCGAAGGGTCCCCCAGCGTCCTCTTTCTTTTCATGTTCTTCACTCGCTATCACAAGTTGTATTAGAGTCCAAGGTTTCATCAATTTCTTCATCAAATTAGGGGATAATTATCTAAACAATCATAAACCTATTATACGGCGGTCAATTTAGTCTTAAACTTTTCAATTATATTAATTTACTCATAAAATTTTTAACGACTTGTCAATTTTGGCTAGAAATTACAATTGTGAATACTGTTCAGTTTACGTGATATGGTCGACGCTAATATAAATAATTTTTTAAACTTTTTTTTATGTAGTTACATCGATTTATTATTAAATTGGACAATTGAAATGTTTATAATTGAATTCATCTTATAATAAGTTTATGATTTTTGAATAATTTTTTTCATAAAAATAATACATCAAGAATCACTGAATCATCTTTTTGCAGAGAACACCCGTGCAAAAGTACGATTTCATAAATGAAGTAGTTTCACTTGAGTGTAATACGACATATGTTTTACACGTGTATAATGTTTTGGTAAGTTCATCATATGTGCGGGAGATTGAATTTTTCTATTTTTTTTCAAAAGTACGTAGGTACATGTACTTTACACAAAAGTATGAATAATTTACTAATCAAAGTAAAATCTTCAAAAGAGAAAAATACCTAAGGATAAGATTCATAAAAGTTTCATTGTAACGTGATTCATAATACATTCAAAATTCAAATGCGCAAACATAGCAATGTTACTTGCGAAGCTTGAGAAGATATTTAATGGATTAATAATATCCCAAGATAGTGAAATGGGAAGAAGTAAGTAAACTTTTCAATATCAAAAGCAAAATTGGTTTAGATTTGTATCATGACCGGTATGACGTATTAAATCAAGTAACAATAAAACGTTTAGACAACATTAATTTGAATTCCTCAAATTGAGTATATAGTACATATGCTTTCTCAATAAGTAATTATAACACTCATTCGTTAGCTGTTATAAGTTATAGTACATATAGTTATTGAACATATAGTGCATATGTTTTCTCAATAAGTAATTATAACACTAATTTGTTAGCTGTTATAAGTTATAGTACATATAGTTATCGAATTTTCCGTGGCTCGCTCAAACGCCACACCTAGATGATGACTGATATTCGAGCAGGTAACCCATTAGTCAAAAGTTGGGTCGAAAAGATCTGCCTTAAACTAGAGTTGAAGGCAATTATTTAATGGGGAAAGGAGGAAAAAAAGCAAGAAAGTAAAATAAAATAATAAAGTACATTCAGCTCCATATGTTAAGAGGGCAAACTATAAAATTAAAAAAAAGAAAAAAGAAAAAAGAAAAAATCTAAACTGGCATCGTTTCTTCGAAATGTCGTGGCGCTTTTCGCGGAAAATATGTGCATCTCCTCCGACTTTCCCCAAAGAAATACGTCTTGATTTCGTGCATAAATTGTCTACCGTCTCATTCTTTTCTCTGCTTTACCCATTAGCCAAAAGTTGGGTCGAAAAGATCTGCTTCAAACTCGAGTTGAAGGCAATTATTAATGGGAAAGGGCGGAAAAAAGCAAAAAAGCAAAAAAGCAAAAAAAATAATGAAGTACATGCAGCTCCATAAGTTAAGAGGGCAAATTATAAAATTAAAGAAAAGAAAAAAGAACAAAGAAAAAATCTAGACTAGCGTCATTTCCGGAAACGTACTGGCGCTTTTCGCTGACATGTGCATCTCCTCCGACTTTCCAAAATAAACCTCTTGTGGCTCGTGCATAAATAGTTTTTCGTCTCTGTCTTTTCTCTGCTTCGTTGTTTCAGCAACCGCACTAAAAATTCAGACACTTTCTTAGTTCTTGCTAATTTCCACAAAAGGAGAAAAATCATGTCGACGCAAAAGAGGGATTTCACTTCTTCAGATCAACCAAGTCCACCCAAGAGGCCATGCTTCGCTCCAATCAAGTAAGTTCACTCTTCCCTCTTAATGTTTCAATGCTAGGTTAATTGTTCGATGATGGTGTTAGTTGTAGCTTTACTTGAGGGAAGTTCAATGAAGAGTTCTTGAGTTGAAGATTTTTGAATTGAGAAATATGGCAAAGCGTGCGTTTAAGTATGACGTTGATTGGCTTTGCCTCATGACTGTTCGGATCCGCTTTCGTTAAATTTTTTTGCTTGTAGGTTTGTGCTTTGGCTTTAATGCGAAGTATTAAAGACCTCGAATGTTGTCGTCTGGGATCTTTTATGCGATTTCACGTTGGCCAATTGCAGTACTTCGTCCTTATACCAATTAAAACCTTTAAGATTTTTTCCTAGCAAGTGAGCTGTTACTGTCATCGGGTTACTTTGTTGTCCTGTTTGCTAAATTTTCCTATCTTGCTTGTATTTTTGTGCTGATCTTCACACAGTCAAGTTTGGAATGGAGCTGCGAGGAATCTCGTGCCAGGAAGCTGTTTGACAGAGGAGGATGTCCAGAGAGTGGTAAGATGAACAAAGCAGCCAACTTGGACATATCAAATGCAGTCTTCATTGTATTTCAGTTGCTTATCTCTTTGATTAAAAGCAGTTGGATGCATTTCTGACATTCCAGTCATTTCCTGATAGAAATCCGCATTAGAAATTGGTGCGAGATGTATAAGGAAGTATCATTTGAGTGGGAAAAATGACCTGCTGACTGTTCTAGGCTTTTCCTGTGAAGTGATTCCACTAAGAGCATGATTTAGGTTTTTTAGGTCGTTTTGGACAGACGGATCACGAAAAGACAAATTTTTCAGTGAAGTGCCCTGGACATCATTGTCTCCTTGAATCTTGGAAAATGTGGTCTATGAAAATTTCAATTTGATTGTAGAAGGAGGACGATGAAGATATCTGTGAAGTGAAAATTGAATGCAATGAATATGTGACAAATTTTACTTGCAATGTAATTCTTCGCTATTGTTCTTTGCTGGACAGTGTGGAGAAGGGCCGGAACATTCAAAATCTCACTCGGCCGAATATTGTCAAAGGTGAATATATTTCATTTGGTTTGTTGGTAGTATCTTATCCGCAACAATTGATTCCTCTAGTAGAATTTCCATGTGTATTGTCTTGCCAACTAAAAATGTCATCGAGCATCATATGCCATTAATCCATGATTCTTTTCGGCAAAGTCTAGTACCTGCACATACATTTGTCTGCTAATCACTAAAAGGACGGTGCATTTGGAGATAGCTGCTAATTAACTTTATGTGCTTCTGTAAGTACCAGATTGATAAGTATTCCAGCTTTGCATTGACTTTTCTCTGGCGCCTTAGATTAAGGGAATGCATTTGATGAGTCTGATATCTATCTTTTTATATGGTAATTAGGTGTGACATTCATTTGTACAGTAGCTAATATGTTCCATAAGGGTATATGTCTCTTTGTTACGAATAAGTCCACAGGACAGCAGTTGTTCATGGTGTCAATTTTCATGATGTAGTTGCACTGGGAATGTTCTCACAGATTTAGTGCAACGGATGCATTCAATGGAGGATTCTTTGCAGAAACTGGTAAGACAAACAGTTAATAATATTTGCATTTTGTCTCAAACATGTCTTCATCAACACTTCAGATATGAGATGTTTTTCTGTGTGTCATGAAGTGATTGAACGAACTTATCTACCAACAAATCCGTTGCTAGCTAAATTTATATTGACTGTTTGAAAGGCATTTATTTAGCATGAACCGTAATGACCCAGTCCGATGAGGGTGGGAAGTGGTCACCGGGCAAAGGCCCTAGATAAGGAGCGGCTTTTGGTAGGCTTCTAGAATGGTAAAGGGGGCTGGAATAGACTGAATTGTGCACTAAACAAGGGGAGAGCAATTCTTGAATGTATATATAAAAACTGGAATTAACTCACGGTGACACGATAACGGAGACACGATAATGCTTAGCTTAGCTAAGCATGCTAAGGTGAGAGCACTATTAGGATGGATGATTCCACCTACACGCAAAGGACAAAACCGTGAGGCTTAGTATGGGACAAGCCAAAGCGGACAATACCTCAAGTGAGTTAGTTTAGGGCATCACATGAACTTTGCACAACTTTTTTCTTTTATAAGCAAATATTCATTTTATTGCACAACCTGTGGAAAGAAAAATACGGAGGACTACATCCCCTACAAGTGCATTACAGCATAATGTACCACATATACAGCCGACATCAAGGTGCCGAACCTTCCCATTGATGTGAACTTTTTGATGGTTGATTACCTTGTTATCCCTTGAGTAACAAAAAAACCAACAGCCCTTCCACTCTTTACTGTCTAACTACTAAGGCAGACTTTCTTCCTGCTCGATCGGAAGAGTGGGAGATCCTTTTGAACAACCTATTAGAAAGCCTTATATCCCGAAATTAATTCGTCAAGTTGACTTTCAATCTAATGGCACCACACACCAAATGACAACATGCCGTCATAGTCTCACGCATCTACACTTCCAGTACCCACAGCAAAACACTACCAGAAAAACAAGATGCAAACTTAAAAGCATACCACTAGATTAGAGTAAGGTGAGTCAACATGAACTTCCAATTTCTACATAAACACTTAATAGGTACGTTTGGTTTAGCATTTCCAATGGGCTTTCGGCATCCCCTTGGGAAATGCTAAACTATTTGGTAACCATTTTAAAGTAGCTTTCAAGTGAATTGAAAGCTAGCATTGGGAAGGTTGAAAGCGTAATGCTAGTAAGGACTAATATTGAACTTTCAGCATATGACTAAATGCCGAAACTCATATTTTTCTTCCAAAACTACCCCCACCCATTCTTCAAATTTCTGATTTTGCTCTTATGATTATTTTTTAAATGCTAAAAAAATCAAATATATGATTTTTTTAAAGAAAAGACCAACCCTTCGCTGGTCTCGGCAAAGGGCTACGGCTGTCGGCGAGGGTCGCGCGACCCTTGGAGGTCGCCCGACCTCGGGGATCTCGATTGACGGTTGTTGGCGCCAGATTTGGCTTATTGGCAATTGTAGCCTTTTCTTTGGAGCGGCAAAGGGTTTGGTGTTCGGTCTTTTTTTTTTTTTTTTTAATTATATATATTTGATTTTTAGCATTATTGTCAAATTTTATATTTAAAAAGTTACATATATTTTTTTTTTCAATTTTAGACAAATAAAAATTAAAAAACTAATATTACTCACCCAAAGTGCTTTTTAAATATGTTTTCTACCAAACGGCATTTTTCTCAAATTACTTCTTAAAGCATAATTTACCAAATGGTCTTTATATTTACCCAAAGTCCTTTAGGCTAAATTGATTTGCATTTTTCTAATGGACTTTCAAAATGTTGAATCAAACACACTAATATCAGCAGTAATTGTCTTATTTTCCCAAATCTTAGCTTCTAAAGAGACTTTTACCAAGAAAACAAAAAAAGAACTGCATCAAGGACATAAGATACTAGAGGGAACACTTGTTCATAGTTCACTAATTTCCTTTCTCTCTAGAGATAATAAATTGTTCCATTCCAGGCTAATTTCCTCCTTAATACCTTCAAACTAGTGCCCTTCATCTTCTGCAAGTCCCACGTAAATTGGGAACCATCTACTAGTACCGGTGTTCGGCGATCATCCTTGACAACCGTGTCAGCCATTGGGAACCATCTAATAGTGGCAACCGACAGCAGTGGTGGTGACGGTGATGAAGTTGGGTTTTTCATAGTCTTTTGAATGTGGAATTGGAATCTCGATGCTAACTACTGCTAGGTAATTCAATTCGGCACTTATTGGGGATTATCCATGTGAAATCCAAAATCACATTTTGATTTCTCTTCAAACATGAAAAATGTAGGAACAGAAATCGCATCCTTGAGGAACCCAATTTTTCATGGAACCAAAAACTTGAGTTGTCAGAGAATGGGGCGAAATATGTTTTGGATTTTATTTCTGCCAATGGTATTACCTCAAAGTTCTTTTGTATCTTTTGGAAGAAATTTGAATAACACGAGGTTCTTCTCCAATTCAAACTTTCTTGGCTCTTTGCACTCCAGTTAAGAGTTAGCAATTCGCCTCACACATTCCTCTTGATGACTTTTCTTCATAATGCTTTTGGCTTGCCTAATCTTGTTGGAAATTTTGTCCGAGAGGTCACATCAGTGTGGAAACTAGATTGGCAAATTCATGTTTTGTTGTGTTATGCATAGATATAGATCTATCTTCTCAAACCGTATAAGAGTATGTGATATAATTTTTGAAGAGTGGTTATATGTTCATCCATTTGACTACTGTTTCCTGTGAAAGATGGTTCCTAAAAGACTGATCATGGTTTCACAGTAAGAGTACATCCAGAGAGTACTAAGATGAGTAGAAATCACTATCTTTTCCGTCATGCGAACTATTGGTCAGCACCATTTCCATGTCATTTGCTGATTTCTGTGATGAAGGATCAAATGATCCTTTGCCTTTTCATCTGCTGGTCAGTTTTGGATTAGATGCGGGATATTTGAAGTACCAGTACCGGACACTTCATATTTCTTAATAGTAGTGATGCCACACTTTGCGGCACATTTTTTAGCATGGTCTTCATGTCACTTCTAATATAGTGCTGATTGTGAGACAATTAAGCAAAGTTCTGTTTGAATATGTTGGATGTTGACCGGTGAAACTGATGAAATGTTGCACCTAACAAATTGCTCGAGGGAGGAGGGGAAGAAGAATTAGAGATGGAAATGCAACCTCCATAAAGTGTTCTTCCTCACATTCTCACTGATTGTCAATGTTAAACAGGTGCTTTCACAATCTCACATTACTGACCAGGTCAGGAAAGAATCGGAGGATGTAAAATCTCTGTTTGATAGATATCAAAGGGAATTAATGCAAGGGATTTCCTCATTGCAGGATAATACTAGTCGGAGAGTGGTAAGATGGATAAATCATGTAGATTACTGCATTCTAGAATCTGTACATACTTTTGTTGTTCACATTTACCTATTGGCTTTTCATCAGTCGTGAAGGGGTTAGGATTGTATTACCAACTAGTTGCTAATGAAAATGCTATAACATCTGGAAAGCTATTGTCTTGAATTTTCTGCTAGGACTGATTGCAATGTTGAGAACCAGATTTAAATGTCTAAACAGCATTTTTTAAGAGGGCGTATGTACAGCTTTACATGATTCTTCTTGTAGGTAATGCTCTACGATGCAGATGAATCATCATAACCATTATGAAAACCACGTGCACATAAGACAATTACATGCTTGAAAGTGCGAAATCACTTCAGGTTGCCTAGGTTTGCTGCCTAAGTAATCATATTCAAGCCACAAACATAAGAGTGAAGAAAAACCTCAATCTTCATCATCCTCAAAACTGGTGGGTTTACAATGATAAAACGGATTCAGGAGCTATGGTGCCAAAGTAACCCACGCCATCCTCCCAGAATAAGCTCAAACGACCTTTCAATAAAAAGTTGCGTATACTTGAAACTGATAGAATGGGTAGGTAGAGAATACCTAGAAGTGCGATATAACTCTCTGTTGTAGCTGTGCAATTGCTTGTTCATCGTCCTTCAAAGGACCTAGGGATTTTCTGCTAGATGTTGTGTTCAACAAGTTGCCAGTAGAAAAGTTTGGAAACATCAAAGAGAATTCTTTATAGCTTTTTTGTATGCAGTTGCGCATTCTCATTATTGGTGAATTTTCATCAGGTAAGGGAAGAGTTGGAGATTGCAAATTCTCAATCTGCTCAACTTCTAAGGTTAGTTTAGTTGCTTTGGTGGCATTTAGGATATTGCCTATTGATGTTTCTTATCGATCAAGCTGGTTTCTCTGTGACGTCTTCACACGAAATACCATACATCTGGGATCCCTCTAAGTCCATCAAATTGAAGTGATTGTATATAGGTGCCCATCGCATTGAAAGAATTGTGCATGGGTAGTACACCAGGTTTTTGCTGTTATGTGATCAAACATGGATACAAAATATTAAAGGAAATTCGTTGCTATTACTCTAAGGTAAATGATCCTGTAGTTGGGCTCATGCCACTCTAGGGTGCACCATCGCAGCTCTGGTGATGTCAGGCCAAATAACGTTAAACTTTCTTGATGTTGATTGGGTCTATGACTAGTGCCAATAGTGTTAATCCATGGCTGAGTTCAAAAAAACTGTAACTGCATTTAAAGAAGTTAACACTCGAAAGCAGAAGGTCATTTGGGCAGTAACGGTACTTTGCACTGACCATAGGTGATAAAATTTTGGCTCAAGCACTCTGAAGACAATTCTTGTTAAAATCAAATATTTCATCGAACTAAATTGTGAAGTTTGCGGAAGATTACCTTTCATCCTTGTTTGAACCATAGTCAATCAAACCACAGTACGATTCAAAGAAAAACTTTCAGCCTTACGATGTACATGTTTTTGATCACTTCCTTATTTCCCGGAGGACATGTTTTCTTGCTTGAGCTTGGATCTTTCAATGCCCAATTATTCTAATTGATGAGGTGATGCAGATCTTCTGGCAAATGTCAAAAGAAGGATGAAGTGAGAAACTTGCAGCTCAAATTCGAAACTGGGATCTCCCTCCCTCTCTTTACTGGGCAGAAACTAAAAGGAGAGGGCGGTGCGGCCATTGAAGTCATATTAATCAATGCAGATACAGGCGATATTGTTGAATCAGGTCCAGAGTCCTCTGTTAAGTTGGATGTTGTTGTGCTTGATGGAGATTTCAAGAATGATTATTGGACCCAGAAAGAATTTGAGGATAATATATTGAAAGAGCGGGCGGGGAAGAGGCCTCTGCTTTTTGGAGAACTCGAAGTGATTCTAAAGGGAGGCACTGGGGTGCTGGGTGAGTTAGAGTTCACCGACAATTCACACTGGAATCGGAGCCATATGTTCAGGCTAGGATTACGGGTGTCCCCTGGATTTTGTGAGAATATTCACATTCGTGAAGCAAAAACGGAGGCATTCACTGTGAAGGAGCATAGAGGAGAGTGTAAGTACATGGTAGTCTTTATCTTTTAGCTCTATGAAATAAATGTTTAGAATTCTACTACCCTCATGTTAGTTACAAAATAAAGCTCCTTATCATAACAGAAACCAGGAACCGCTAACAATTCAACTAGTAACAAATCTTAATATAAAAGTTTATTGACCTGTTTCTAGATTGTTTCCTGAAGAAAGGAATGAGAGCTTCTTTAGCGGATCTGCCTTAGTACTTCGGACAGTAGTAAAGAGAGTTTTTAGTTGCACAAGTTTTGTTTGGCCTAATTGATCTTAGTGTTACTGCAATTCTCTTCCTCTAATATGTTCTTCTGACTCTACAGCATATCAGAAACATGATGAGCCTTCATCTGCTGATGAGGTCTGGAGATTGAAAAAAATTGCAAAGGATGGTTCATATCACAAGAAGCTGAATCAAAGAGGAATACACAGGGTGGATGAGTTTTTACGACAACACTTCATGGACTCCCATGAACTAAGGAATGTGAGATTCAGCACATTGTTCTCAAATTTGGATTGAACTCTCTGAACCAAGAAGAATAATGTTGTGTTTGCTCATTGCAGATCCTCGGAAAGGGCATGGCACACAAGAGTTGGCTAGCCCTTGTAGAGCATGCAAGAAGATCCACTCTGGATGGAAAATTTTATGTGTACTATGACGATAATGGAACTGATCATGGTGTTATAATGAACAATGTTGGTCAACCTTGCGGCCTCACTGCACACCGGGCGTTTTGTGATATTCGAAGCTCTCCTCTCCAGCACCGGGTAATTGGGAAATTCTACCTTTTTGGATATTTACTATGCAATCTGCACCTTGACCTTAGATTATCAGTTAAAATTTTTATCTACATTGTCACTATAGCATAGGTATGACAATTGATCAGTTAAATTTTTTTGATATTTACCATGCAATCTAAAAGGGACAACCCTTGACCTTAGATTATCAGTTAAAATTTTATCTACATTGTTACTATAGCATAGGTATGACAATTGATCAGGAGCGGTTCCTAACAATTAGGCGCATTTAGTAATGTTGCATAAAGATTATTTTCTGTTTATGATCGCAGCTTTGAGTTCCTAACAAGGTGTCTCTGATGCTAAGCTGTTTCACTTAGCTTTGTAGATGCCAAGGAAGAAACAAAAAGAAACAGAAAAGGGAACATCTGATGATATTCGCTTTTTTTTTTTTCCTTTCTTTTGATCGGAAAAAGAAAATATTAAAAAGGGGCACCAAGGAGGAAGGAAAGGGGGGGAGGTTTCCCATACCAAAACAGCTCATTTACCAGACAAATCATCTACAATGTCAATTGAAGCATTTACATCCGCACATGACTTTCCTCTATACCAAAAAGCGTAAGATTTTCAACCAACTTTCAATAATTACAAAACCGGGCCTTTCCTCTCCAATGAAAGCTCTGTGCTTCCACTCTTTGCAAATCAACCAGAAAACAACAGGAGGGATTGAAGAAATCCCACTTTTCTTAGCACAAGGCAAACGATGACCTTTCCACCCATGATTCTTGTTCATTTGATCCTCCTCTAACCTAAGATAGCCAAATGCACGCAAAAGTGGTCGCCCAGATCATTCTTGTCCATGGACAGTGAAGGAGGAGACTCACCATCTCTGCCTCTCTTGCAAAAGAAAACTTTTATAGACCAGCACACTCCCTCTTTTCTGCAAATTGTCTCACGTGAGATTACGTTCCCAAGATGCTTTATTACCAAAATGAAACTCTAGTTGGTACTCTCACTTTCCTTATAGCTCTCCAAGAAAATCTTTCCTTCCACCAAAAGTCTTTGAGTAAACTATAATGATTGGGAAAGATCCATCTCTACCACTACTCCAAGACGAAGTATCCACACTAGTGAGAGAACTCTTAAGAGTTATGCAGCAAATCAGAAAAGCTAACAAAAGATTCAAGTTCCCAGTCTTGGGATTGTCTCAAAAAGTCGATCTCCCAAGTGATTCTTCCTTAGGAGAAACGATAACAATCTGACACAATCCTCCTTGTTCCTAGCGATGTCAAAGAGGTCAGGGGAAACGATCTTTGAAAGACATATTCCCACACTAAGTGTCTAGCCAAAAGAGTATCTGCTTATCATTTCCCATGATAGGATTTATAAGAGTGACAAACTCACTCCACTCAGCTGTAATCTGCCTCCAAACCCCGCACCAATGAGTCATTCTGCTACTTTTGGAAATCCAACCAGTTCTTCCAAGGCCAAATTTAGCAACAGCAACTTTCCTACAAAGATGATCATTTTCAACATTTGAACTGCCATATTCATTTGCCTTGGGGAGATACTTGATGCGAAGACCACGTTACCAAATGTTGCTTAACTGCTTTCCAGTTAACCAGATGAAACTTACTCGGCTCATCGTAATCCCCAGAAAAAAATCTATTTTGAATAGCCCCCAGACTTTTGGTAACCGAACAAGGGATAGGAAGGAGAGAGATGAAATAGATAAGAAGAGTGGAGAGAGAGCTTTTTTCATAAGGGGTCGATCTTACTCTATTGAAAAATCTTCCCATCCGACAACCGCTTCTCAAATTTCTCAATAATAGGCTCTCAAATTCGCTTGTCCCTGAAATTAGCACCCAAAGGAAGGCCTAAATAGGTGAAGAACCTATATGACATCCCAAAATAGAAGAAAGCAAGGCAGCATTCTCCCCATCACCCAGCGAGATTAGCTCACTTTCGCTCAAGTTTATCTTAAGCCCAAATACCGCTTCAAGACACATGAGGATGCTTCTCAGGAAAAGTAACTGTTGAACATGACCTCTGCAGAAAATGATAGTATCATCTGCAAAGAGAATATGTGAAATAGTAAACTCCTCACCAAGGCTAGCCACACTGAAGACAGAAATCCAACTCAACTCGGATGCCTTGCTTAACATATTACTAAGGACCGCCATTACCAGAATAAACAGAAAGGGAAGAGAGTGGATCACCCTGCCTAAGCGCTCGAGACGATTGGAAAAAACCTGTTGAAGAGCCATTAACCAACACAGAAAAACTCAGAGTCGTGATACATCCATCACCCATTCTTTTGCATCACAAATAAAAGACAGTCCCATGAAACATGATTGTAAGCTTTCTGTTAAATTACTTTATTAAGTTTCCTTTATTATCAAGCTGGGGAGTGTTAAGTTACTTTATTAAGTTTCCTTTATTATCAGAGTTTTATTTCCTTTTTTACTTACATAAGGACATTATTGTTATATACAATTTATATTCAATATAAATACAACGGGTGTAGGGTTTCTGTGACTACAGAAAACTACAGCCCTCTCTTTATTTCTTTTACGTTCTCCTTCTCCTCCTTCTCTCTCTTCCTTCTTTCTCTCTTTCTACTTGCTGCGGGTTCTCTAACCAGCTTTGTGACATGATATCAGAGCGGGTCTAACTACCTGATTACTTGATCCTATTGCTGGTTTGAGAGTCTCCTAGGGTTGGTGCGCAGCCACCTAAAGTTGCAATTTTTATCGGTTTTCTCTTTGAGTCTCGATATGTATGAGATCTATCAGGTTCGATTTTTGAATATGGATTACAACACTTACTGATCAGCGGATTCAAGAATCAGAGTATTTCATTGATTATGGTTAACTGATGGAGCCAATTACATCTGATTATACGATTCAAGAATCAGAGTATTTCATTGATTATGGTTGACTGATTTTGCTGGGTTCCCTTTGGTTAATTGATGGAGCCAATTACATCTGATTATACATCAGTGTTGCTATTTTGTATTTTGTTTCTTGCACTAAAGTTTCAGCCTTCATATTTATATTGAGATTATCGTCATGAGTGATACTATTATGACTCCTTCTACTGCTCCTCCTACTACTGCTATTGCTACTGCTGCTACTATTATTGCTCCTACTATTGCGGCTACTACTGCTGCTGTTGCTACTTCTACTTCTACTACTGTTGCTACTATTGCTGCTGCTCCTACTACCGTTGCTCCTATTACTATTGCTCCTACTACTGCAGCTACTACTGCTGCTGCTACTATTGCTGCTGCTACTTCTGCTGTTGCTACTACTACCGTTGCTGCTATTTCTGCTGCTGCTACTACCGTTACTGTTACTATTGCTGTTACTTCTGCTGCTACTACTACCGTTACTGCTACTACCACTACTATTACCACTATCGTTGCTGCTACTATTGCTGCTGCTACTACTACCGTTGCTGCTACTACTGCTGCTACTACTACCATTGCCTCTAGAGATCAGTTTGCTGATATGTTTACCAAAGCATTATTTCGTCTTGCTTTTGTTGCTGGTTGTTCCAAGCTGGGCATGGGTGACCTATATGCTCTAGTTTGAGGGGGAGTGTTAAGTTACTTTATTAAGTTTCCTTTATTATTAGAGTTTTATTTCCTTTTTTACTTACATAAGGATATTATTTTTATATACAATTTATATTCAATATAAATACAACGGTGTAGAATTTATGTGACTACAGAAAACTACAGCCCTCTCTTTATTTCTTTTACGTTCTCCTTCTCCTCCTTCTCTCTCTTCCTTCTTTCTCTCTTTCTACTTGCTGCGGGTTCTCTAACCAGTTTTGTGACACTTTCCTCATTCAAGAGAATTGATGAAAAGAGGATTTTGCCCCGTCAACCCTCATCAGCACCAACGCTAATGACTATCCACATTAATTTCAAACTCCAAAAGCTGCGTACTTCTTTTTCAAACTCCAAAAGCTGCCTACTTCTTTAGCTGTTTCTCACCCTTAGAGAAGACATCACCAAAAGCACCCTCCATGGGACCCCAACCACCATCTGCAACATCGCAGCTTGCAGCTAGGAGCACTTTATGGTCTCCAGAGTTCTAAGTTTTGACTCATTCACCATGTTATGGTCCTTTCGACTGGAGATGCTTTTTGTTGCTTTAATCAAGTTCTGTGAAATTGATGTCCATGATTTCCTTTTGGTACTAATTGACCACTAACTCTGCATCCTCCTACCTTGTTTGATCTGTCTGAACAAAAAAAAGAACAAGAAAGAAACTTATTATATGCGTTTTCTTAGTGCTTTGTTATCCATACAAGTGCAGTCTGAATTCTTTGAGTCACTTTGTGTTTAAGATAAGCCTGATAAAGCGACTGGTTGAGGGAGTAGTAATTTTCGGGTATTCCAGAATTATGCAGATAAATTGGCGAAAGAGGCCTGTGGGAATTGGAATAATGTTAGAGAGTTCAAGCCTGAGGCTTCTTCAAGTTCCATGTTAGACAAGATCTCGTGTTCTTTTCTATCTGGAGTTCAAGGAGATCAACAATGCTGCCATCCAGGTCATGACAATAAGCCTCCGCCAAGATTGGCCGGTCGAGTTGGTTTGAGGGTACCTCCTAAAAGTTCAGCATCCACAGGGCAAGGTATGTGCTCAAACTGGCTACAAGGAAAACAAAAAGTTGCCCATAAAACATTATGCAGCCACTTCCTTTTTGGTTTTAAATTATCAAAGTGACATAATGCAACTAAAAACTTATCACAGTACCATGCACTTTAGGGAGGAAAATATGCAGGCTTCCAATAGTATGGCTTTGGAGGTGATTAAAATCAACTGTTCCATAAATAGCATAGAGTCAGACCTGAATATGCTGAAATATTTTACAGGGGAGGAGCATTGGTGTCTGTTCTCATTTCTCATAAAGCACATGATTGCAATGTCCTAATTATTGGTTCTTCAGATGGGTTTTGGGATCTAAATCTATTTGGTCGAACTGTCCGTATAACTCACGACATTAGGAATTTGTGGGCTCCATGTTGATCCCGCGCATAGGAGACTTGCTTCTCCAGACGGTCAAATCAAAACCCATTGTGCTTCAAATAGTGCCTAAAGGTTGTCATGTCTACACTCCCATGTATGAGGTACATTTGGAAAACGTGCTGTGTCCTTCTAACCTAATTGATCTTTGAAAACCGTTAAGGCTTGTAAAACAACGGGTTCGCTTGGTCACACACAGAGTAAGTTCACTTTAATATCTGCAGGATATTACTTTCTGAATGTTCCTCCCTTCATGTAAAGTAAGGCATCCAGAATTCACATGGTGTTCAATGTAGCTTTACTTATCTCTTTGCATTTAGCTTTTATGGTTTTATCAAAATGTTACGTCATAATGTTGAAATTGGTTTCCTGTCACATATACTGGAAAATCGATGTAACGTTTCTCATTAAGAGTAAAAAGGTCAAATGGAAGGATATAAAGACAAACAAGAAATGAAGTGGGATTAAGCTTAATGTCAAAGAGGTGAACAATCACAGTACATCAAGATAATTAAAGAACAAAGAAAAGGATGTGGTGTTTGTTGACTTGTTACCAAGAAGTGGAAAATACCAAGAAGTACCATTTTTGATTTCTTTAATAGCTCATATCCATGTCTATATGCAATAAAATGCCGATAGTTTAAATTCTCTATCTCTCTAGGAAAAAGTGGTATTGCTGCTGCTCAATTCCCAATACAAGGAGAAAGTCTCAATTCCCAACTTGCCACGTGGAACCCAATTATTGATGGTGTGAACCAAAAGGAGCCTTCACCAGATACAAATGCACAACCTTCCAAAAACTTATCAGGTTTTAACGTGTTAAATTTTCTTCTTATAATGTTGACTGCTTTATAGCATGGTACTGTTTTATCTTGTCTTGTGAAAAATTGGCACTACTATGGTGAGAGTATGACTTGTTGAACTCTATAACCTTTACGGGTTTGTTACCACATATAGAAAGGACCAAGAAGCATACACTTTGAATTCTTTAGTAGCTCATATCAATGTTTATATGCAACAAAATGCTGATAGGTTAAATGCTCTCTCTCTCTCTCTCTCTCCAGGGAGTATTCCTACTGCTCCATCGACAATACAATCACAAAGTCACAATTCCGGAAATACTATGCGGAACCAAATTTTTGATAGTTCGAACCAAATGAAGCCTTCAGCAAATACATATGTACAGCCATCCGAAAGCTTCCCAGGTTTCAATACATTGAATTTTCTCCTTGCAATGTTGATTCTTTGTGGCGTGGTACTGTTTTATCCTGTATTGTGGAAAATGGGAGTTCTATTTTGAAAATATGCAGAATTAATATTCACCATAATGATGAATGGGGTGAGAGAATGACTTGCTCAATGCTATGACCTCGACCCATACAGCTTTGTTGCCACATATAGAAAGTAGAAAGTATCATGAAGCACCCATTTTGAATTCTTTAACAACTCATATCCTTCTCTATATTCAACAAAATGCTGATCGGATATATGCCCCCCCTCTCTCTCTAGGGAATAGTGGTATTCCTATTGCTCCATCGGCATTACGATCACGAAGTCTCAATTCCGGAAATGCTATGTGGAACCAAATTTTTGACAATTCGTACCAAAAGGAGCCTTCAACAAATACATATTTACAGTCATCCGGAAGCTTCTCAGGTTTCAATATATTGAATTGTGATGTTGATTCTTTATGCCATGGTACTATTTTATCTCGTCTAGTGGAAAATGGGGACTTCTATTTTGAAAATATGCAGAATTAATATTCGCCATGATGATGAATGGGGTGAGATTATGACTTGCTCAGCAATATGATTCCCACCCCTACGGCTTCATTATCACATATAAAAAGTAGAAAGTACAAAGAAGTACTCATTTTGAATTTGTTAACAACTCATATCCATCTCTATATGTGCCAAAATGCTGATATAAGCTTCTCTCTCTCTCCCCTCCCCCAGGGAATAGTGGTATTCCTACTGCTTCATTGGCAATGCAATCACATAGTCTCAATTCCGGAAATGCTACACAGAACCAAATTTTTGACAGCTCGAACCAAATGGAGCCTTCAACAAATATATATGTACAACCATTCGAAAGCTTCCCAGGTTTCAATACATTGAATTTTCTCCTTTTAATGTTGATTCTTTGCGGCCTGGTACTATTTTATCCTGTCTTGTGGAAAATGGGGAATTCTATTTCGAAAACATGCAGAATTAATATTCGCCATGATGATGAATGGGGTGAGAGTGTGACTTGCTCAACACTATGACCCCGACCCCTATGGCTTTGTTGCCACATATAGAAAGTAGAAAGTACCAAGAAGTATTTATTTTGAATTCTTTAAGAACTCATATCCATGTTCATAGGCAACAAAATGCTGATCGAAGATCTCTCTCTCTCTCTCTCTCTCTCTCTCTCTCTCTCTAGGGAATAGTGGTATTCCTACTACTTCATTGGCAATACAGTCACAAAGTCTCAATTCTGGAAATGCTATGTGGAACCAAATTTTTGATGGTTCTCTCTCTCTCTCTCTCTCTCTCTCTCTCTCTCTCTCTCTCTCTCTCTCTCTCTCTCTCTTCATTGGCAATACAGTCACAAAGTCTCAATTCTGGAAATGCTATGTGGAACCAAATTTTTGATGGTTCGAACCAAATGGAGCCTTCAACAAATACATATGTACATATGTACAACCATCGAAAGCTTCCCAGGTTTCAATACATTGAATTTTCTCCTTGTAATGTTGATTCCGTGTGGCGTGGTACTGTTTTATCCTATCTTGTGGAAAATGGGAACTTCTATTTTGAAAATATGTAGAACTAATATTTGCCATGATGATGAATGGGGTGAGAGTATGACATACTCAACGTTATGACCCCGAACCATACGGCTTTGTTACCACATATAGAAAGTAGAAAGTACCAAGAAGTACTCATTTTGAATTCTTTAACAACTCATATCCATGTCAATATGCAACAAAATGCTGATCGGATATATGCCCCCCCTTCTTTCTCTCTCTCTCTCTCTCACTCTCACAGGGAATAGTGGTATTCCTACTACTGCATGGGCAATGGAATCACACATGTGGAACCAAATTTTGGGCAGTTTGGACCCAATGGAGCCTTCAACAAATATATATGTACAGCCGTCTGGAAGCTTCCCAGGTTTCAATACTTTGAATTTTCTCCTTATAATGTTGATTCTTTGCTGCATGGTACTGTTTTATCGCGTCTTGTGGAAATTGGAGAATTCTATTTTGAAAATATGCAGAATTAATATTCGCCATAATGATGAATGGGGTGAGAGAATGACTTGCTTAATGATATGACCCCAACCCCTACGGACTTTATTACCGCATAAAAAAAGTAGAAAGTACACAAAGTTACCCATTTTGAATTCTTTAACAACTCATATCTATCTCTATATGTAACAAAATGATGATATAAGCTTCTCTCTCCCCCTAGGGAATAGTGGCATTCCTACTACTCCATTGGCAATGCAATCACAATGTCCCACTTCCGGAAATGCTATGGGGAAGCAAATTTTTGATAGTTCAAACCAAATGGAGCATTCAATAAATAAATATGTACAGCCATCCAAAAGCTTCCCAGGTTTTGATACATTGAATTTTCCCCTTGTAATGTTGATTCTTTGGGGCGTGGTGCTGTTTTATCGTCTTGTGGAAAATGGGGACTTTTGTTTTGAAAATATGCAGAATTTATATTTGCCATGATGATGAATGGGGTGAGAGTATGAGTTGCTCAACGCTATGGCCCCGGCCCCTATTGCTTTGTTATCACATATAGAAAGTAGAAAGTACCAACAAGTACCCATTTTGAATTCTTCAAAACTCATATCCATGTCTATATGCAACGAAATGCTGATCGGATAGATGCCTCTCTCTCTCTCTCTCTATAGGGAATAATGGTATTCCTACTTCTTCATTGGCAATGCAATCACAAAGTCTCAATTCCGGAAATGCTATGCGAAATCAAATTTTAGACAGTTCGAACCAAATGGAGCCTTCAACAAATATATATGTACAGCCATCCGGAAGCTTCCCAGGTTTCAATACATTGAATTTCTCCTCATAATGTTTGTTCTTTGCGACATGGAACTGTTTAATCTTGTCTTGTGGAGAATGGGGACTTCTATTTTGAAAATATGGAAAATTAATATATGCCTCTCTCTCTCTCTCTCTAGGGAATAATGGTATTCCTACTTCTTCATTGGCAATGCAATCACAAAGTCTCAATTCCGGAAATGCTACGCGAAATCAAATTTTAGACAGTTCGAACCAAATGGAGCCTTCAACAAATATATATGTACAGCCATCCGGAAGCTTCTCAGGTTTCAATACATTGAATTTTCTCCTCATAATGTTTGTTCTTTGCGACATGGAGCTGTTTTATTCTTGTCTTGTGGAGAATGGAGACTTCTATTTTGAAAATATGCAAAATTAATATATGCCTCTCTCTCTCTCTCTCTTTCTAGGGAATAATGGTATTCCTACTTCTTCATTGGCAATGCAATCACAAAGTCTCAATTCCGGAAATGCTACGCGAAATCAAATTTTAGATAGTTCGAACCAAATGGAGCCTTCAACAAATAAACATATACAGCCATCCGGAAGCTTCCCGGGTTTCAGTGCATTGAATGTTCTCCTTGTAATGTTGATTCTTTGCAGAGTGCAACTGTTTTATCTTGTGTTGTGGAAAATGGGGATTTCTATTTTGAAAAGATGTAGAATTAATATTCGCCATGATGATGAATGGGGTGAGAGTATGACTTGCTCAACACTATAACCCTAACCCCTACGGTTTTGTTACCACATGTAGAATGTAGAAAGTATCAAGAAGTACCCATTTTCAGTTGTTTGACAACTCATATCCATGTCTATATGCAACAAAGTGCTAATCGGATATATGCCTCTCTCTGTGTCTCCAGGGAATAGTGGTATCCCTACTACTGCATTGGCAATACAATCACAAAGTCTTAATTCCGGAAATGCTATGCAAAACCAAATTTTTGACAGTTTGGACCCAATGGAGCCTTCAATAAATACATATGTACAGCCATCCGGACGCTTCCCAGGTTTCCATACATTGAATTTTCTCCATGTAATTTTGATTCTTTGCGGTGTGGTACTGTTTTATCCTGTCTTGTAAAAAATGGGGACTTCTATTTTGAAAATTTGTGGAATTAATATTTGCCATGATGATGAATGGGGTGAGAGTATAATTTACTTGACGCCATGATATCGACCCCTACGGTTTGATTAGCACATATAGAGAGTAGAAAGTATCAAGAAGTACCCATTTTGAATTCTTTAACACCTCATATCCATGTCTATATGCAACAAGATGTTGATCGGATATATGCCCCTCTCTCTCTCTCTCTCTCTCTCTCTCTCTCTCTCTCTCTCTCTCTCCAGGGAATAGTGGTTTTCCTACTGCTCCATTGACAATACAATCACAAAGTCTCAATTCTGGAAATATTTTGCGGAACCAAATTTTTGATAGCTCGAACCAAACGGAGCGTTCAACAAATACACATGTACCGCCATCCGGAAGCTTCCCAGGTTTCAATATATTGAATTTTCTCCTTGTAATGTTTGATTCTTTGCAGTGTGGTACTGTTTTAACTTGTATTGTGGAAAATGGAGACTTCTATATTGAAAATATGCAGAATTAATATTAGCCATGATGATGAATGGGGTAAGAGTATGACTTGCTCAATGCTATGACCTCGACCCATACGGCTTTGTTACCACATATAGAAAGTTGAAAGTACCAAGAAGTATCCATTTTGAGTTCTTTAACAACTCATTACCATATCAATATGCAACAAAATGCTGATGGGATATATGCCCCTCTCTCTCTCTCTCTCTCTCTCTCTCTCCAGGGAATAATGGTATTCCTACTGCTCCATTGGCAATGCAATCACAATGTCCCATTTCTGCAAATGCTACGCGGAACCAAATTTTTGACAGTTCGAAACAAATGGAGCCTTCAACAAATACATATGCACAGCCATCCGAAAGCTTCCCAGGTTTCGATACATTGAATTTTCTCCTTGTAATATTGATTCTTTGCGATGTGGTACTGTTTTATCCAGTCTTGTGGAAAATGGGGACTTCTGTTTTGAAAATATGCAGAATTAATATTCACCATGAAATTGAATGGGGTGAGAGAATGACTTGCTCAACGATATGATTCCGACCCCTACGACTTTATTACCACATATAGAAAGTTGGAAGTACCAAGAAGTACCCATTTTGAATTCTTTTACAGCTCACATCCATATCAATATGCAACAAAATGCTGATCGTATTTATGCCTCTCTCTCTCTCTCTCTCCCTCTCCAGAAAATAGTGGTATTCCTACTGCTCCTTTGGCAATGCAATCACAATGTCCCATTTCCGGAAATGCTATGGGGAACCACATTTTTGATAGTTCGAACCAAATGGAGCCTTCAACAAATACATATGTACAGCCATCTGAAAGCTTCCCAGGTTTTGATACATTGAATTTTCTCTTTGTAATGTTGATTCTTTGCTCTGTGGTACTATTTTATCTTGTCTAGTGGAAAATGGGGACTTCTATTTTGAAAAAATGTAGAATTAATATTCGCTATGATAATGAATGGGGTGAGAGTATGACTTGCTCAACGCTATGACCTTGACCTGTACACTTTTGTTACCGCATATAGAAAATTGAAAGTACTAAGAAGTACCCATTTTGAATTCTTTAACAACTTATATCCATATCAATATGCAACAAAATGCTGATCAAATATATGCCTCTCTCTCTCTCTCTAGGGAATAATGGTATAGCCACTTGGAAGCTTCCCAGGTTTTAATACATAGAATTTTCTCCTTGCAATGTTGATTCTTTGCGGCATGGAATTGTTTTATCTTGTCTTGTGGAGAATAGGGACTCATATTTTGAAAATATGTAGAATTAATATTCACCATGATGATGAATGGGGCGAGAGAGTATGACTTGCTCAACGCTATGGCCCCTACCCCATGACTTTGTTACCACATATAGAAAGTAGAAAGTACCAAGAAGCACCTATTTTGAATTCTTTAACAACTCATATCCATGTCTATATGCAACAAAATGCTGATCGGATATATATGTCTCTCTCTCTCTCTCTCTCTCTCTCTCTCCAGGGAATGGTGGTATTCCTATTGCTCCATTGGCAATGCAATCACAAAGTCTCAATTTCAGAAATGCTATGTGAAACCAAATTTATGACAGTTCGAACCAAATGGAGCCTTCAACAAATACAAACGTTCAGTCATTCGAAAGCTTCCTAGGTTTTAAAACATTGAATTTTCTCCTTGTAATGTTGATTCTTTATGCTATGGTACTATTTTATCCTGTCTAGTGGAAAATTGGGACTTCTATTTTGAAAATATGCAGAATTATTTTTAGCTATGATGGTGAATGGGTGGGAGTATAACTTGCTCAACGCTATGACCTGACCCATACGGCTTTGTTACCACATATAGAAAGTTGAAAGTACCAAGAAGTACCCATTTTGAATTCTTTAACAACTCGACCCATACAGCTTTGTTACCACATATAGAAAGTTGAAAGTACGAAGAAGTACCCATTTTGAATTCTTTAACAACTCGACCCATACAGCTTTGTTACCACATATAGAAAGTTGAAAGTACGAAGAAGTACCCATTTTGAATTCTTTAACAAATCTCTCTCTCTCTCTCTCTCTCTCTCTCTCTCTCTCTCTCTCTCTCTCATAATGCAATGGTCTTCCTACTACATTATTGCCAATCGCAATGTTCCATTTTCGAAAATGCTACATGGAACCAAATTTTTGATAGTTCAAATCAAATGGAGCCTTTAACAAATAAATATTCCTACTACATTATTGCCAATCGCAATGTTCCATTTTCGAAAATGCTACATGGAACCAAATTTTTGATAGTTCAAATCAAATGGAGCCTTTAACAAATAAATATGTACAGTTATCCGAAAGCTTCCCAGGTTTTGATGCATTGAATTTTCTCCTCTTAATGTTGATTTTTTGCAGTGTGATACTGTTTTATCCCGTCTTGTGGAAAATGGGGACTTCTATTTTGAAAGTATGCAGAATTAATATTCGCCATGATGATGAGTAGGGTGAAAGTATGACTTGCTCAACGCTATGACCCCGACCCCTATGGCTTTGTTTCCACATATAGAAAGTAGAAATTATCAAGAAGCACCCATTTTGAATTCTTTAACAACTCATATTCCTGTCTATATGCAACAAAATGCTGTTCAGGTATATGCCTCTCTCTCTCTCTAGAGAATAATGGTATTCCTACTACTCCATTGGCAATGTAATAACAAAGTCTCAATTCCGGAAATGAGACGCGGAATCAAATTTTAGACAGTTTGAACCAAATGGAACCTTCAACAAATACATATGTACAACCAACGGGAAGCTTCCCAAGTTCAATACATTGAATTTTCTCCTTGTAATGTTGATTCTTTGTAGTGTGGACTGTTTTATCTTGTCTTGGTGAGAATAGGGACTTCTATTTTGAAAATATGCATAATTAATATTCACCATGATGATGAATGGGGTGAGAGTATGACTTGCTCAACTCTATGACCCCGACCCCTACGATTTTGTTACCACATATAGAAAGTAGAAAGTACCAAGAAGTACCCATTTTAAATTCTTTAACAACTCATATCCATGTCTATATGGAACAAAATGCATTTAAATTGTTTAACAACTCATATCCATATCTATATGGGACAAAATGCTGATCACATATATGCCTCTCTCTCTCTCTCCAAGGAATAGTGGTGTTCCTACTGCTCCATTGGCACTACAATCACAAAGTCTTAATTTCGGAAATGCTATGCGAAACCAAATTTTTGACGGTTCGAACCGAATGGAGCCTTCAACAAATACATATGTACAGTCATTTGAAAGCTTCCCCGGTTTCAATACATTGAATTTTCTCCTTGTAATGTTCATTCTTTGCAGCGTGTTACTGTTTTATCCTGTCTTGTGGATAATGGGGACTTATATTTTGAAAATATGTAGAATTAATATTCGCCACGATGATGAATGGGTTGAGAGTATGACTTGCTCAACGCTGTGACCCCAACCCCTATCGCTTTGTTAGCACATATAAAAAATAGAAAGTACCAAGAAGTATCCATGTTGAATTCTTTAACAACTCATATCCATCTCTATATGCAACAAAATGCTGATCGTATATATGCCTCTCTCTCTCTCTCTCTCAAGAATAGTGGTATTCCTTTTGCTCCATTGGCAATGATCATAATGTCTCATTTTTGGAAATGCTACGCGGAACCAAATTTGTGATAGTTCGAACAAAATGGAGCCTTCAACAAATACATATATATATATATATATATATATATATATATATATATATATATATATATATATATATAGTCGTCCGAAAGCTTCCCAAATTTCGATACATTGAATTTTCTCCTTGTAATGTTGATTCTTTGCGGCATGGTACTGTTTTATCTTGTCTTGTGGAAAATTGAGGCTTCTATTTTGAAAATTTGCAGAATTAATATTCGCCACGATGATGAATGGAGTGAGAATATGACTTGCTCAACGCTTTGACCCCGACCCCTACCGCTTCGTTAGCACATATAGAAAGTAGAAAATACCAAGAAGTATCCACTTTGAATTCTTTAACAACTCATATCCATCTCCATATGCAACAAAATGCTGATCGAATAGATGCCTCTCTCTCTCTCTCTCTCTCTCTCTCTCTCTCTCTCTCTCTCTCTCTCTCTCGGGAATAGTGGTATTCCTACTACTCCATTGGTAGCGTGGTAGTGTTTTATCCTATCTTGTTGAAAATGGGGACTTCTGTTTTGAAAATATGTAGAATTAATATTTGCAATGATGATGAATGGGGTGAGAGAATGGCTTGCTCAACGCTGTGACCCTGACCCCTATGGCTTTGTTAGCACATGTAGAACGTAGAAAGTACTAAGAAGTACGCATTTTGAATTCTTTAAAACTCATATCCATGTGTCACGGGCCGAGAGTTTCCTTGGCCTCGGAACGACCCGTAGGCGCCTGGCGAGCGGAATTCGCCAGGCCAGCTTTTCTTCTTTAGCTGTTTTACGATCGATACGGTGAATACTCCTTCGTACGAGATCTAGCCACGCCCAGCTTCACTCGGGCGTCTAGTCCATCGAGTGAGATAGCAGATCCATTTAGGTTCAACAACTGGTTTCGGCCTGCCTTGGCCTCGTCAGGAGAGCGGCATCAGCTCCCGACCAGTTTGTGCACGGGAGGCCTACCCCGTCTTCAGAGCTCCTAAGTAATGTAATCCTTCTATCCTAGAACTCCTAGCACCAACCGTCCTGACGCCACTCCCACGGACCGGTAGTGTTCTACCCTTCGCCTCACACTCTTCACCGAGATAACCTAAGCGCCACTCACAAGTGTCACGAGTACGGGAGGATTCACGGACCGTGACATTCTCCCCCACTCAATTCGCAACGCCCTCGTTGCGATCTGCTTTGTCGCTTCCTTGCGTAAATTAACCACTAATGTGCCACTTTTGGGAATTCACATCGAACGGTCACGCTCGCCCAACAAAACAGGTTTGCTCCATCGGTAGCCTCTTTTGATCTCAGCCGCTCGGCCATTCCCGGTCACTGCGCTTTTCGGCAAGTGTGGCATTCTTCGCCAACCGCATCTTTTGGCAGCATCGTATTAGCCTAATCAGCATCTTGACCCCAGCAAACCAATGGAGGTTCTTTCCTTGTTGAAAACGTGATAGTAGACCTCTTCTTCGAATTCAACGATCGATCCAGGAATGTTATCCTTATTCAGTGAGGATTCAGTTCTTCTCTAACTCGCATGTCGCTCGATGAGAAACCGACTCGTCCTAGTACCCATCCACTAGAACTTATCAATTTGACTCACACATGAGTGAGGAGTCCGATTCTCCGACTTGCTCACCTACTGGAGGGATTCCTGCTCTGATACCACTTGTCACGGGCCGAGAGTTTCCTTGGCCTCGGAACAACCCGTGGGCGCCTGGTGAGCGGAATTCGCCAGGCCAGCCTTTCTTCTTTAGCTGTTCCACGATCGATACGGTGAATACTCCTTCGTACGAGATCTAGCCACGCCTAGCTTCACTCGGGCGTCTAGTCCATCGAGTGAGATAGCAGATCCATTTAGGTTCAACAATTGGTTTCGGCTTGCCTTGGCCTCGTCAGGAGAGCGGCATCAGCTCCCGACCAGTTTGTGCACGGGAGGCCTACCCCGTCTTCAGAGCTCCTAAGTAATGTAATCCTTCTATCCTAGAACTCCTAGCACCAACCGTCCTGACGCCACTCTCACGGACCAGTTGTGTTCTACCCTTCTGCCTCACACTCTTCACCAGATAACCCCAAGCGCCACTCACAAGTGTCACGAGTACGGGAGGATTCACGGACCGTGACACATGTCTATATGCAACAAAACATTGATCGGATGTATGCCTCCCTCTCTCTCTCCCTCTCTCTCTCCAAGGAATAATGGTATTCCTACTACTCCATTGGCAATGCAATCACAAATTCTCAATTTCGGAAATGCTTCGTGGAACTAAATTTTTGATAGTTCGAACCAAATAGAGCCTTCAACAAATACATATGTACAGCCATTCGGAAGCTTCCCAGGTTTCAATACATTGAATTTTCTCCTTGTAATGTTGATTCTGTGTGGCATGGAACTGTTTTATCCTATCTTGTGGAAGATGGGGACTTCTATTTTGAAAATATGCATGATTAATATTTGCCATGATGATGGGTGGGGTGAGAGTATGACTTGCTCAACGCAATGATCCCAACCCCTACGACTTTGTTACTACATATAGAAAGTAGAAAGTACCAAGAAGTACCCATTTTGAATTCTTTAACAACTCATATCCATCTCTATATACAACAAATTGTTACTACATATAAAAAGTAGAAAGTGCCAAGAAGTACCAATTTTGAATTCTTTAACAACTCATATCCATTTCTATATACAACAAAATGCTAACGGGTTATATTCCCCCCTCTCTCTCCAGGGAATAGTGGTATTCCTACTGCTCCATTGGCAATACAATCACAAAGTCTCAATTTCAGAAATGCTATGCGGAACCAAATTTTTGACTATTTGAAGCAAATGGAGCCTTCAACAAATACATATATATAGTCATCCGAAAGCTTCCTAGATTTCGATACATTGAATTTTCTCCATGTAATGTTGATTCTTTGCGGAATGGTATTGTTTTATCTTGTCTTGTGGAAAATGGGGGCTTCTATTTTGAAAATTTGCAGAATTAATATTCGCCACGATGATGAATGGGGTGAGAATATGACTTGCTCAACGCTATGACCCCGACCCCTACCGCTTTGTTACCACATATAGAAAGTAAAAAGTACCAAGAAGTACCCATTTTGAATTCTTTAGTTGGTGTGCATTGTTTCTGAATATGGGAAACGGAGATGTTGGATACGCTTCCGCCATATTTTGCGTAGGGACCAATGAAAAAGATATAGACCCCTATACCTCATGGATTTACCGAAATTCTATGGTATCAGAGAAATAGACTATTAGGTCAAGAGAAAGCAAGTGAACTATGGCAACACTAACGGATCGGGGGCCGTCAGGGGGTGCCACAATTTAATTGACATACAGCGGATCTATCAATCACATAGTCGATTTATCCATCAGATAACAGATCTATCCGTTACATAGCGGATCTATCCATCACATAGCTAAGCGTTGTCTCGCCCCATCGAGCAACACAACGTCTACCTCGAGACGGCTTTCCATTTGAAAACATCGTTCACCCAACACATAGCAGATGACGAATTCTCCTAACCAACACACGATTATCCACTCCCGGCCAATGACATTGTGCTTCGCACTTAAATTCCTTAACTAAAATAATGTCTTGGCCTATTTTCATCACGTTAATAATACCCGATAAAATAATCGTGTGTGGGTGCACGGTCGGCCTAAGCCAAAATTTCTATATCTTTACTTTAGAAAATCCCACTATTTATACAGTGTTTGAAAACATTTTTGGCGTTGTAAACCGATGCCCTGGTAATTTCTAATTAATTATTGAAATTACTTAATTTTAGGATAAATACCCAAAATTATAGTTGCCACTCAATTTGCACAATTCACACTCAATTGCAGAAATTAACCATACCATTGCAATCAGCACGAAATTCTGGTCACCAGCTATTCTAGTGTAATTTTCGGAAAATAATTAATAATTAAATAAATTACTGAAATTAATTAAATGAATACACATTAATTCAATAAATACAAACTTAGGCTTAAAATTGCTAATCTAACCACCTATTGAACTAATTAAATTATCCTAACCATTCTAACTACTATGCCACATAATAAACTAACTAATTACAAATTCTAACCACTTAAATCACTAATCTAACTAACCTAAATTACGTAAATAAACTAATAATTACACTCATATAAGCTTAATGAAATCTAAACACCCCTTAAAAATCATTAGCCTACTAAGAAGAGTTTAGTGTATAAACTCACCGGTTTAACGCGAAAACCGGTTCACCGCAACGGCGGTGCGACGGCGGCCGAGACTTGGGCTCATGGCGACGCCAACAGAGGCTCAGGTGGGCCCAAAAAAGCCTCGCAAGCCCACAGCAAATTTGTTGGGCTTGGCTGAACTTGCGTGGACTGACTCCTTGGGCCGCTGGGCTTGTGAAATTTATTGGATTGGGCTTGCGGCAGGAGACTTCAACTAGACTGGGCTGGCTTCGGTAGCTTCAAATGGGCTGAAGAAAATGCGTGGGCTGAAGACGCAATGAAAGTTGGCTCGGGGACATGCGGCTTCGCTGGCTTGCGGTCAACGATGGGGCAAGGATTCGTGAAGGAGAAGCAGCAGGATTGATGGGTGAAGCGGCAGCTGCAGGGGCACTTCGGTGGACGCCTGGCAGTCAACCACAAGAGAGATGGAGCTGCTTCGGTTGACTGCGCAAAAAAAATAAGACACGAGCGTGCGGTTGTGGCCGACCAAAGGGACTTCCAAGGAGCTGCCGGCGACGTCTTCGTGGCAGCAAAGATGGAGAAGACGGGCAGAGATGGAGAAGCAGCTGCTGGCGCCGGAAGACGTGGACTTCGAGAGGTCAACAAAAGAAGGAGAAAAAGTGGGGACTTGTGGCGTGTGTGGGGTTGCGGTTTTGTCGAAGGAAATAGAGAAATGGAGGAGTTCGCTGGTTTCGGTGGGGTGGACTTCGACCGAATGAAAAGGAAAGTAGAAGTTGAGACCGAAGGAATAAAAAAATGAAGAGGAGCCGTGAAGATGGAGTCGGCGAGCTAGCTGGCTCGAGAAGAAGAGAGAGAGAGTGAGCAAAAAAGTCAATATCTATCTCCGCAAAAGCCCACAAGCATATCCTCTTGTCCCAATTACTTTCTTGCAATAATTTCCCACAAATATTCCAATTTGATAGCAAATGTTACACCCCCATGCCTAAGTCCGAATTTAACACTTTAAACTTCAATTTCCACTCAAATTTCCTCAATTCGACGTCTAATTTTGTTGAAGAAAAAACCCACACAATTTCCACAATTCCCCATCACCAAATGACTCAATAAGGAGGCCAAAAATTCATTCAATTTGGCCCATTTGAATTTCCGTTCGTTTCCGAATCGTTCGAATCGATTTTCCGTAAAAATCCCAAACTTGACGGAATTTCTCCGAAAGACAAGACGGCGTCTTATAAATGAATCGTGACATGCTCGAACGTCCGATTTCCGAAACTAAATTCAATTTCGTGGTTAAAATTGACCTAACGCGATTTTAGTCCAATTCGACCTACCGGGTAGCTTTTAGGGATTTTACTGCGATTATATCCCTTAACAGCTTCACCCAATAGATTGGTTAACTCGTGAGTGATTAGTTCAAAGAAAAATGACCATAGGCACGCGGACGAGATGTCCATTTCACATATTCGAGACGGGGTCGAAATTCAGGATGTCACACGTTTTGTTAGCGTTAAGGCATAGTTTAGTCGTTACGTATTTGAGGTAGAGTTTTACTTGATTTTAACATTATTTGTCAGTTATTTGATAGGGCCGCGAGTTAGATGATACGAATATCGTTTATTTTTTAGTCGTAGGCGATGAGGTGAGTGGTACTATTGAGAGGACTAGTAACAACACCTAGAGGGGGGGTGAATAGGTGTTTAAACAAAACCTTGGCAAATATATGCAGAATAAAATAAGTTGTGAGCAAAGTCTGAAGAACATCAGACTTTGAGCGAGATCAGACTTTAACACAATAAAGAGTTTAGAGAAGAGAATAAGAACACAATGTTTATAGTGGTTCGGCTTAATCCAAGCCTACGTCCACTCTCCCACGCTAACAGCCTTCTTGGCTGGATTCCACTATGCAATCAACAAGAGATTACAACTTTGAGTGCAAACACTTAGTAGTAGATCACACTATCTCACTAAGTCACTCTTTTGGTATTTCTCTCAAGATCACAAACGTTTAAGCTCACGAGAGACAAGTGTATGAAAGAAGATCGCTCAGACTTTGGAATTATAAATTCTACACTCTATCTCTTACTTGCTCATCGGTCCTTCATCTCCTTAAATACTCCTCCACTTCCAAACTAACCGTTGGACATTATCTTGAGGATCGTCTTCCAATATACCCATTGAACAGCTCTGTATCAAGAAGATTTGGTAGCCGTTGAGTGACAAAGGTAGAATCCCAAATTGATTCCGATCGCCCATACAAACGAAATCTTGGTTTCCATATGTAAAGTTTCTTCGTATAGAAAGTTCTTGTCTTCAAGATCTAATTGTCAATCAATTGGATTGAGTCAATCAAATCAATCTTGATGTGGAATCCAAACCAGATCACTAGCCATTATATGATTGGGCTTGTGTTACGTTATGTCGAATCTGGATGTAAAGTCGAGAGTAATAGACTTTACAATCGAGTCGACTGCGATAGACTTTGCAACGGGTCGAATAGATTTAGCTTTAAGGTCGAACACAGTCTGTTATGTTTCTCGCTTCAAAGCATAGAGTCTGTCTTCTTGGTTCGGTTTCAGCATAGAGTCCGTCTTCGATTCGGCTTCAGCATAGAGTCTGTCTTCCGGTTCTTCATTCACGTTCAGTCTGGAATTTGTCGAGTTGACGAGACTTCGATGTAGAACAGACTTTGACACTAAAGTCTAGCAGTCTTCGGACTTTGACACGAGAAATCTGGAAATCTTCGAATATACTTTGGACATGTGTTCTGTTCAGTTTTCGGCCGTCTTTAGACTTTGACAATGTCCTTTACATGTTCAATCATTTGCATAGTCTATTACTCAACCATCAAACATGTTAGTAGCCTTTGATTTATTTTGTCATCTTCAAAATATCATAAGGGATTTCCCTAACAACTATATCTTCTTTAGCTTTGTAAAACCCATGCCTTGAAGGATATATGTATATACATGGAATAGAGGAGCATTTTTATTGCATAAAGCAGGATCAAGTATTCACTGCTTCTCGGTTATCTGTGAATAGTTTGAGAAACATATTATGAAATATGTCGTGATAGTTATATTTAATTGCTTTGCGACTGGTTTGTGAAAAGGTTTATGAAGATTTGAGAAATGGATGAGAAATGGTGGATGACTATGTTACGAAAAGTTATTTGCTTGGTTTATGATATTGATTTCTGATTAGATTTATGGTATTGGAGGATGGTTGTTTATGCTTAATATGACTATAAACCCGGTGAGGGGTTAAGGGGCATGCGTACCAAGCCAAGCTATCGACTTTGTAGGTGGAGACCTTGCCAAGATTGGAATCTTAGTCGTCTTATCACTAGGGATTATGTCGCGACCATGGTAGGGTATTGAGCAATATATTGATCGATGGATGGACCATTGATGTGTGGTATTTTTATGGAGATCCAATGGACTTGACCATTGATACTTGAATTGTGATGGTGGTCTAAATGAGTTTTTTATATTAGCATAAAACTTTGATGATAAGAAATTACTCTTATATGATTCAATATGTATTTCATATATTGATTTTGAGTTATGAAATTTGGTATTGCTTTGAATATATACATAGTGGTTGCTCGATCTGCTTAGAAGATATATACTACTCACTAAGCTGTGGTTGTTCATTCCATTCATCCTTCAATTTTTTCAGGTTCCTCGGTTAGTAACGAGTAGAGTGAGAGGGGAAAAGTACCAAAAAAGTCATAAACCTTTTGCATCGGTATCAATTCAGTCCTAAACTTTTTAATTGGACCAATTTAGTCCTAAACCTTTTGCGTTTGGTATCGATTTAGTTCATCCGGCCATTCTCTACCGGAAAAGGCTGATGTGGACTCCAAGTCAGCGCCGGCCGGCGTTGCCGGCGCTGACATGGACGCCGGAGTGCGAAACTACGTCGTTTTGCTTAATTTTTTTTTTATATCGCTAAAAAAAAAAAAAACTTTTAAACGCCCAAAACACAGCACAACATTTCGTTTACCCTAAAAGTGAAGACGTCTGCTCACGATCTTCACCCAAAATACGCCGAAGCCCTATCTGATCTCCCCTCCGAAATTCTTAGCACCTTGCTCTAGACTTAATCTCATTGTTCCGATTTCTTGAAGCCAAGTCGTTCTTCCACCAATCACCTTCATTAATCGAGCCCCTTTTGGCTGAGGGCTTGATCCATCACAACCCTAGACTCGCCCATCTTTATGGGCGAAGACCCGATTCGGTCACAAATCCAGTTGAGACCCGACTCATCAATCACAATCCGAAGCGAACATGAGTAGGCGTTGTGGTCCCGATTTGATTGTTTTGTCAGCAGCGTTGAGCAACAACTTGGCGTGGCATCCTGAAGTTAGCGGAAAACGTGAAGTATGTTGTCGTGCTCCCAAATTGAGTGCGTTGTCCTCTTTTTATTTTATATAATCAATTTGCCTTGATTTCTCCACGTGTGTCGTTGTTGGTTGGAAGAGAGAAAGTCTTCGCATTTACTGTCAAGTACCTGTGTGTAGTAAGGAATATAACACTCAAGTCTGGCCAAATCAATTTCTAATAAAGCACGATATGAAGAGAAAGCTTCTGTATGCTCGCATCTGGCCAAATTCTTCGCGTGTACAATCATATGGTTGTTGGATTCCTGTGTTTTTATGCACAATATGAAGAGAAAGCCTTTGTTTCCGTGCACTTTTTCCTATTCTTGTACAAGATTTTTATTACTTGAGGCATGCACAATCACAATTAAGTAATTGACTTGAGCGCACATGTATTTGGTTTCTTGATTCATTGAGGATCTCTTTTGTGGAGTAGCCATAGAAATATCAGCTGGGGCACTTGCAAACCCCACTGTCAGTTGTGTCCAAATGATTATTATTTTACCAAACAAGTAAAGGTTCAGGGTGGTTTTGTCAACAAAAGAAAAATAAATAAAGAGGGGTTCATAGTTTGGCTTTGAGTTCTAATGTTTGATAATAAAGAGAGAGACTGCAATTCCACATATTGTAAAAGTTAGTTTTATTGATCAAGTCCACATTGTTGACTGTACTCTAATTTTTTGGAATCCATTAACACTTTTGCTTTGGAAGTTTTGGTTTTGAATCTTTGGATGTTTTTTATTTTGAATTTTTAGATGTTGATCACCTCTGAATTTGAGTAGATGATCACTAATTTTTCTTCTAGAAACATGATGTATAGAGTGCTACATAATATGAGACTTACAGGTTCTATGTGTTGCCTTGCTTATAACATACGTTACTTTTTTTCTTTTCTTTTTTCGTGTAGGGTCAAGATGAGCGAAAAATCAGCATGGATCTGCCTTTTCCATGGTGGAACTTTATCTCGTCGCCCAATGCTTGAATACGTTGGAGGCAAGTTTGACTTGGTAAAAGTTGATATTAGTCCAACGAGCTACGAAAGCTTCATTAGAGACATCGAGAATGGGGTAAATAGTACATTTGAAAAGCTTTATTTTAAGATTCCTGGAAAGTCATTAGAAGAGGGGTTGACATACATATGGAATGAAAATAAAGTAGTCGATTTAATTTTTAGTTATTTGCATTGTGGGTTAATTGAGGTATATGGAGAAAATTTTATGACCAGTGAGGCGGCTGAGGGTGATGGTCAAGGTGCCGATGTGGGTGTGGATGCGGGTATTGGTCAAAGGGTCGGTGAGGATGCTGGTCAAAGGGTTGGTGAGGGCGCTGGCACTAGTGTTGATTTAAGTAATGAGACCATGATTGAGCACGAGAGTGATTTAGATCCTGACGATTTAGTTGATGAAGATGATTATATCGTGGATGATGACAATGACAATGAGGCAGACTTCCTTGTCGATGTAAGATTCTTGACTGATAATGATGATTATGATAATGAGGAGCTTCTAGAAGCAAGGAAGAACATGACAAAGTTCCATGGGAGGGCCATAAATGATTTCATTACAGGGGAATCATCCACGGGGTTGGTGTCATCCCAAGGATTGGATGTCAATAATGTTATTAATGCTGAAACTGGTTATGAAACAGAGTACTATGAAACGGATGGAAATGAGAGTTTGGAGTATAATGAAGGAGAAGAAGATGATGATTTGACTAGAAGGAGAAGTAGGTTTCCAAAGCATGATCCTAATTGTGTTGTGCCTATGTTTATTGTGTCTATGGCATTTGAAAGTAGTAGGCAATTCAAAGATGCTCTAATAAAGTATTCAGTGGCTGAGCGTAGAGAGATAAAATTTGTAAAGAATGACAAAAATTTGTTAGAGCAAAATGTGCACATGAAAATTGTCCTTGGAAGATTTCTAGATTTGTCGATAGTCGTACCGAATCATTTCATGTGAAGACTTATCATTCAGAACATACCTGTAGCATAAGTTTCAAGAATCGGAGGGTGACAGGTTCTTGGTTGGCCAAATACTATCTTCCTACAATAAGAGCAATGCCAACTATCAAGACTATTGCTTTCAAGGAGCTTATCAAGGAGCAACTGGGCATAGATGTGAGTATAATACAATGCAAGAAGGCTAAGTTGTTGGCTTATCAAGTATTGATGGGAAACTATAAGGAGGAATATGCAAAGTTGTGGGATTATGTAGAGGAGCTTAGGGAGAAAAATGCTGGGAGTACTATTATATTGAAGGTTGAAAAGTCTGATATGCAATCTAAGGCGTTATTTGAGAAAATGTACATATGTTTTGCTGCTTGTAAGAAAGGATTCATTGATGGATGTAGGAAAGTTGTGGGATTAGATGGTTGCTTCTTAAAAGGAATTTGTCAAGGCCAAATCTTATGCGCTGTTGGAAGAGATGCAAATGATCAGATGTTCCCAATTGCTTGGGCGGTTGTCCGAGTCGAGAGTAGTGACACCTGGACGTGGTTCTTGACAAATTTGATGTATGACCTCAACATTTCATCCTCATATGGATAAGGTTGGGTCAGAATCAGTGATAAACAAAAAGTAAGTTCCTTATTTATTATTTATTTTGTTTGTTATGCTACTATAGTCACGCTTGTACTATATGTTTCACATTATGATCATCTTTTGCAGGGCCTTGTACAAGCTGTGGCTCATTTGTTGCCTGCAGCTGAGCATAGAATGTGTGCGAGACACATCTATGCCAATTGGGGGCAAGAAGTATAAAGGGATACAAATGCAAAGATTATTTTGGAAGTGTGCGAAAAGTAGTTCGATGATAGAGTTTGATGAACACTCTCAAGCGTTGAAGAAAATTAGTCCTACCGCATATCATGACTTAGTTCAAACGAGCCAAAGCACCGGGTCCAGAGCCTTTTTACCACTGATGTAAAATGTGACATCGTTGACAACAATTTATGCGAGGCATTCAATGGAAGAATTATACATGCTAGGTGTAAGTCCATTTACAGTATGTTGGAGGAAATTCGGATAATAATAATGACAAGGATGCATACACAGAGGGATGCATGTGCTAGATGGAGAAAGGACTGTGGTCCAAGAATTGTAAGAAAGTTAGAAGAAAATAGAGCTAGTGCGACATATTGCCAAGTGATCTGGAATGGTGAGACCGGATATGAGGTAATGGATAAGGGTGAGAAATATGTGGTGGATGTGTTTAAGAGAGATTGTTCTTGTCAAAGATGTCAGCCATGGCATCCCTTGTCCTCATGCCATTTCTGCTTTAAATCATAGGCAAGATGATGCATATGATTATCTTGATGAATGTTACAGGAAGGCTAAGTTTTTAGATGCACATAAAAATATGATGATGCCAATTCGAGGGCAGAAATTTTGGAAACAAACTCATAGAGAGCCACCTGAACCACTTCTAGCCAAGGTCAAACCCGGTAGACGTAAACTGAAAAGATCGAGAGAGGAATGTGAGGTGGCAATTGGAACTAGGATGTCAAGGATCGGAATGAAAATGACATGTCAAACTTGCTTGAAGACAGGACATAACCGTTTGACATGTCCAGCTAAGAAGACTGGGTCTACATCATCACAAACACGATTTTCAAGGCAAAACATTTTGGTTAGTATCTCCATTTTCATTGTGTTATGCTTGTTTTGTCAATAAAACTTTAAGCGAATATACTTTTTGTAGGTATAGAGATGTACAGGTACAGTGACAAGTGGTAGTGGTGGCGGCCCTACCAGTGTGAATCTTATAGTCAAAGGCGCAAAAGCCAAAAGTCGCTCAAAGAGGCAGAAGTGACAAGATGTGGGGGTGGATTTAATAGTGATATGTTTTAGCTGTAACTTTTTGTGAAGATATGTCAAGTGAAGATTTTATTTTAATGTAACTTTTTGATCGGCACACTCTCGGTTCTTGCCTTTTGAAGACAAAAGACGCCCATGTTGCACTATCTTCTAGACTTGATTGAGTTCAACTAAGACAGTAATATTTAAAGCAGCAGCAAATATTCACATTTTGATGCCATGAACTGTTAATGAATATCATCTCTTGTTTCAATATACTTGTTGTAAGTTCTAGGCATGAGTTTTGCATTGGTGTTTTTCTTTTTCCTTTGTACTTCCTTAATAACCACATAGCAACTTGGATAATGATGTCCCACATGTAACATGTTATTTGAACCTTCTTTTACTTTTTGTTAGCCATTTGGACATAAGATTGTGTGAATGTTGTTTGCTTGTTTGGTAGCCATTTGGACGTAAGATTGCGTGTATGTTGTTTGCTTGTTTATTATTTTTTGGTTATTTGTTTATGAAGTAGTGAGATTCATTAATCATAATAGCAGGTCGTGACATCAAGAACGATATGTCTTTGGTGTTGAGATTGAGAAACAAATTACATATGACACAAGAGGGTGCAAACAACTTTCACTTTGTTTATGTTCATATTCCAACATGTGGACAAATACAAAATACATTGCAAAAATGTACAAAAATAGATTATATAACAAGATCAGTACATCATTCATCTTCGAATTTCCAAATAACATGTTTCCTAGAATTACTATAAAGACCCACGACACAATCAACATGGCCTTCAATGTCGACACTTGTTTTTCTTCAACATTGCTCCGGTGAAATTTTGTTGACACACTTCTTGTTGATGGACACATTTCTGCATCAATCCAAATAAAAAAACCGCAACTGTCTCCGATTTTATATTTTGGACAGCCGTGATATTTTCTTCCTCGATTCTCCTTCGTCTTTGCTGTTTGTAAAGAACATTTGAGGCCACAGTAGCAAAACATAAATGTATCGTTGTTGATTAGAGGAATCGATGTCCTTGATTGTGATGAATTCATCGATATCTTCATCAATTGTAATGATTGTAGAGTAATTGTTACGTATGCTTTTAGAATCAACACGAGCATTTTCAACCTGTAAAAAAGTTGAACAACAGCACCTTAGCATATGTCTACATGGCTTAACTTCAATAGCAACAACATAACTCATTCCATCTTGAAATCAGTCTCAACAGCAAGAAATCAGGTCCTAAATGCAGCTCATAATGTTGACCTAAAATTCCTGTCCCCATTAGGATGCAACAAGCTTACCAAAAGAAAATGCAAATAAGAACTTCAAAAATTTGTTTCATGCTTCTAAGACAAATGCTGAACAGACTACATTAGAGCATACATATTCATGCTTGGCCAAAGCCAACATCAAAGTAATTTTCCTCCCAAATTGTATGCATGATATGGATCTCGATTTCCCAAAAACTAAGCAAATGTCAGCATCGACTACAAAGTTTAGGCAAATGGGATTTCAACTCCAATTAAGCCAACAGTTCTTGGGGAGATCAGAATCCGCAAACGCAGCATGCAAGCAACGTCGCCATTTCAGCCATCCGCAAACTATGGTACCATATTTGGAACATGAAGACCCCCCTCTAAAATTAGGATTTTTCTCTCGAGTATATGTCAAAATCCTCTTCCCACAACAGAAAATCTCTATTGGCAGAAAATCATACCTCGGCCAGCATGCCCAATCTGAGATCAAGAAGCAGAATCAGTGGAACATCTATTCTTGCTTTGTCCATGGACGAACTCAATTTGGTCGGATCCTGAAGTAAAAATCCAAATTTCGCATCAAAACCTTTCGCGAATTGAGGTTTGGCTCCAACGCATAATTGAACAGCCAGGAAATTCATTAACTTTCGAAGAAATTGCCTCAGCAATTTCAGCAAGTGGAACTAAGCAAAGTTCGAAACTTTACATGGAAATGACTCAATTGACTCAAAGATTGGATCCCACCGAAGTCTCTTACCTTTAAAAATCAACATCGACGGAGCGTTTATGGAAGGAGCAACAGTAGGGGCCATCTCGGGAGTTCTTCAAGATGCGTCGAGAACCCTTCTCGACGGTTTCGCAAAGACGATTCCAGCTTCAACGGCGATCCAGACGGAGTACTTGGCCTTGATCGAAGCTCTGAAATTTTTGGGGGGAGATCAGAATAGGGCTTCGGCATATTTTGGGCGAAGATCGTGGGCAGACGTCTTCACTTTTAGGGTAAACGAAATGCTGTTCTGTGTTTTGGGCGTTAATTTTTTTTTTTTTTTTTTTTTTTTTTTTTTTTTTTTTTAAATTTAAGCAAAACGGCGTAGTTTCACACATCGGCGTCCATGTCAGCGCCGGCAACACCGGCCGGCACTGACTTGGAGTCCACATCAGCCTTTTTCGGTAGAGAATGGCCGGATGAACTAAATCGGTACCAAACGCAAAAGGTTTAGGACTAAATTGGTCCAATTGAAAAGTTTAGGACTGAATTGGTACCGATGCAAAAGGTTTAAGACTTTTTTGGTACTTTTCCCGAGTGAGAGTGCCATCAGTGGGAAATTCTTGAGAGTGGTATTTTTTGGGTATGGCTTAAGGAAGTTGTGTACATGGTTGTTGTTAACTATTGGGTTAGCTGAGTTCTAATTATATATATTCTTTTTAGTGGATTATAAAAACTCTGATGTTGAAACCAACCTATTGATTTATCTGTTATGTATCTATGATCTGATATATATAAGTATGTATGTATGTTGATATCTGGTTGTTAGTCATGTTAGAGGTTGCATCCTTTGTGTGGAAGACGGCCATGTCATCTCCCATTTTTTAATAGTTTTGGGGCGTGTCAATTGCCAAAGATGGGAAATCTCCCCAAATACTGAAAGAAGCCGGAATACATAACGTGGAGGACTTTCTACTGCAACTGCTTATGGACTCTAAGAAACCAAGAGAGGTAAGCACTTACTGATTCTCAATTAGGGTTTGATTGACTATGAAGAATGTAAGTCTTGTGTGTTCACTCATCATAGATTCTTGGAAATAGCATAACATCGAGATTTATATGTTCATCTTCTCTAAGAACTATGCTTTGAGTCATTGGTGCCTCCGGGAGCTTGTGAAAATGATGAAGACATCTCTGAATCCGAAGAAGATGGAAATAAGAAGGTGATGCTTCGAATCTTCTACGACGTGAAATCCGATGACGTGAAGCTGAAGACGGTCCTGTACAGCGAGGCCATATCGAATTTGAAGCAACAGAAGAAGAACAAGTTCAGCCCGGAGGAAGTAAAGAAGTGGAGAAGGGCTCTCCGGGAAGTCAACGACATCAAGTGATGGGAGCTGGAGAACTATCAAGGTTAACTAATTTATAATTTTCTTTTTCTTTTTCTAGGCCGAATTATCGAAAAATAAAACTGTGCAATAAAATGTGAGAAATAGCTAGTTATATATGATCAGACATCAAAATCCGTCTTCAAAAATCAAAATTGTCTGTTCCAAGTATCCTTTTCACTTTTATACTTGTAAGAATTCAGCTTTGGGTCTCTCCTGGACTCTTCTTTCTTTTTTTAAATCATTCGAACGACAAAAGCCCTTATAGATTTCTTTTCCAAATAATTTGACGTTGCGTAAAGAAAATATTTCTGCTAGATTTATTGGCAAAGTTTTAAGGTCATGAGACTCTAAACAATCTCACTAATCCCCTCCTACTTGGTTGAGGGTCCAGCTGCATACAGGAAATGTTATCTGTGTCTCAACTCTAATAATTTAACTTTGTGGCAGACATTGGGAGCTTGTCAAGTTAGTTGTTGACGAGGTTATGGAATAATAGGTTATCGCAGGTCACTATCCAAAACAATAATTTAATAGATTTAGGGCAAAGGCAACATTTTATCAGGGTTCAATTTGAAAGATGCAACTTCAATTTAAACAAACGATTTAAAAGTTGAAGTATCAAACTGACCGGTGAGGATGTGCAATGTTGAGAACATCCCCTATCCAAATGCTAATTATACACGGAAGTAAATATTTGTAAGTCGATTGTTGCAATATGAGCCTCATTTAATACGCTATCTATCCATCTAGCCACATATGTATGTATGCATGTGGCATCATTTAGGTGATGCAAAGTGGATATTGACATAATATTGTTATCACTAGGTAGACATGACTAGATGCAATAAGCAAAGTGCAACGTGTTTATATGTTCGTTTTTATCAAACGGTGACTGGGAGATCATATTAGGAAAGGAGGTTGGTTCGCTGAACCTATAGGCCAGATGTCACAAATTGAGATTGAAGCACTTAATATTTACAACAACCAATGGAAGAAAAAGTAAGAGATATGCACAGTAAGCAAAATAGGTTTATGGCGCTTCCGTTGTATTAGAATAGTAAAAGCTCACGAACATGCATTTCGAATTATCGTTATAAAATTGTACATCTTTACTCACATTGGTCCATGTTTAATAACCATATTGCTGTTCTTGTTCTTTCTCCACGACATAATGGTGTAACATTGGCATTACTAGTACAGTCACAAAATAACAATTTTGGAAATACCTTAGAGCATCCAGTTGATCACACTTTTCATCTTGTTGGACATCAGCTCGTATTTGTAGAGGGTTCTAATATTCTATTTTCTCCAGGAGATTATAGAAATACTACTGTCGAATTGCCAATAATGGTCCTGTTGACACTTAAATTTTTGCCCAAAAATCATTTCCAAAAAAATAGGAACTTGTTTTTCCAAAAAAAATATTTCAAATTAAATTCTTGCATATAGATTATCTAGGCATTTAATATAGTGTTTTAAATGGAATATGGTTTTCCTTCAAAAAAAAAATTAAATTAAATATATAAAAAAGGATAAAAAAAAGATTAAAAAAAAAAGTTGGGGCCAATGATCTAAATGTGACTAGCCAAGCCCAGGAGGTCAGATTGGAATTAAAATGGCAAATTGGGGCTAAAATGCAATTTCCAAAAGTTGAGGGACCAATTTGCAAAATTTTGCAAAATTTTGCCCGAACCCTTAAATCATCATCTTGGTCACCAATTAAGTTGAAATTGAACTTGGGCCAACTCGAATCAATTAAATCGGGCCAAAAAGACCAAGTTTGTATTGAAATTGGTATTTTTGGATAAGAAAATGGCCAACTTTGAGGGACTTTCTTGCAAAATTGAGTGAGTACAATTGTGAAAAATGGCCAAGATCTTAAACTAGTATACATGAGCTTGCTAATTGATCAAAAAACGCAGCCAAATTGATGGATTAAAGCACTCAAACGAGCTACCAAAACCCAGCCCACGGTTTGGTCTGATTTCGGAGTTGCCGAGTAAGCAACTTGGTGGCCCCACCATATCCTCCTCAGCTGCCCAACCAGCCCGATCTCTGCATGTGATGGAAGGCCATTATTGGTACTGCAAGTGGACAAACATTGGTCAGAGATAAGCTTCTGAAGGCACAGAAAAATCGCACCAAATCCGGACACTCAACAGCTGCAGAAGTTGGAAAAATTGGCTAAGTCAGAAAGTTGTTGAAGTAGCCCTATTGACAGGCTTGGTAGGTGGACAAAAGACCAACCAAAAATCCTCTAATTCGGTGGATAAGATCACGGAAGCAAGCTCTTTGAGGGGATGAGATAGAGAAGACGAGAGGAAGAGGAGAGAGCTCACGGTCGTCCCCCAAAGAAGCCCTCAGAAGCAACTCCAGAAAAGCAAACCTAGAAATTCCAGACCGACCCAGAGAGAGAAAAGTGAGATTTTCACACACTTGCGGCAACAATTAGCCAAAATCTTCAACTAGAGAGTTAAACTTCACTCAAAGATCTTTCCAACCATAGGTCGCACGTCCCAAATGGAGATCGGGAAGGCCTCCTAAAGCCCCCCGAAATCTCCCCTCCTGGCGGGCCAAAAAAAGTCTGAATTTTTTCTAAGTGTTGAGCCCAGTTGGTCACGAGTGAGAGAAAGTGAGTGTTTTTGAGAAAGTTAAGAGACAAATGAGGAAAAAAATGACCTACAAGCCAACCTAGAATACATATAGTTTAGGTTGGTTTTAATTTGGCCAACAAAAGAGGTTTTAAAGTCTAATGTTAGAGATCAACGAAAACCTTCGTTGCCAGTTCTTGTTTTTTGCAGATCTCATTTCCAGTTGAAGAAGCCAACTTCCACGGGCCCCCGAGGATAATTTCTCGGCTTCCTCGGCCAAGAGCCACTTGAAAAAGAAACTAGGAAGCAATTTAAGCATCCTAGATATATTTTCTTTCAAGGATGAGTATGTTTTAATCATGAAAATCAAGAGGAAAAGCAGCTTGGAAAACTGATTTCTGAGGCTGAAATTTTTCCAAGTGTTGAAATCTCTTCAAGATTTTTGCATGCGTGCTTCTTGGAGAGGTTGTTTTGATGTTTTTCGGTGGATCATTATCTATGATATTTGCTGCATTTGAAAACTTATGTTACCTACTTTCACTCGGAGTAAGTAGTGTTTCCTTTAGATCTCGTATGTGATGGGTGTCGGGGCTTGAATATGAGCATGCAACCTGTTTGCTTGACTTGGGTTCAAACCAAATTTGCAAAATCAGCTCAAACCCGCATATTTGAGATTGATTTCAACTTAGTTCTTTTGTGTTTTAAGCTATGATTTCTATCTAATCTTTCTCCTTGCATGTGGTAGTATAATCTTGATACTTTATTTCCGCATGAGATTGCTTGTGAGTTGAGATAGAAGGCCACAAACATGGCCCGACGAAGCTGATTTGGGTAGATTGATGCACGCCAAGTGTTCGAAGAAATGCGCAAACTAAGTTTCGATCTTCAAACGATCGATTTGAGCTCGGTTCTATTTATTCATGTACTGGGCAGTCCCATATTAGTGTAAATTGGCATATATCGGTTTAAGGAATTATTTTTTAATAAAAATAAAAAAAAAATGAAAATTTCAAAAAAATTGTAAAAATGATGGATGGTATCAAGTTATGATAGAAATGACATCTATGAAATTTTCCTAATTTTAAAAGTTCATTTTCTTAATTTAAATGATATTTTGGTATTTTTAGAACCATTTTTTGTAAATAATCTATTATGCATAGATTAGATTTAATTAGAGTAATTGCATGCATCTAGAGTAATTTCATGCATATTTAAATTCCCATTTTGCTCATGGGGGTCCTGTCCCGGGGCGTGATAACAATGCCATGTAATATTATTTGCCCGACTTGTATCGGGTTTTCCTTTTTCGCATTTATTTTCAAGTCATTTCAATTTCTTGGATATTTACTTGCGCACCGCTTTTTATTCATTTGAGTGTAAATTTCTCTTCTAAATTATGTTAGGATTAGTCTAGACATTAAGGAAAATAAACCTACAAAAACATTTGCATGGACGCTTAGCGGTTTTATAAGGATTATAATTGGTAATTAAGATTGTGTGGCCATTTAGATGAACAATCTTTCAAGTTAGTGGTACCGTAAGGGCGCTAATAGAAACATTAACGTAAACAAGTCCCCCGTTCCTAGAAATCTCTGGTTGCGTAGGAATCGAGACAACACTCCCGTGCCTCGATTGGTTTCTAGCCGACCCCAATAGGCTAGTGGCGACTCCTAGAAATATTTAGGTTGTTAAGAACTAAAAAAAAAAAAAAAAAAAATCCAACGTCGCGTGAGGTATGGGCTTGGGAGAGCCCGCGCCTAATTTAGGGCCATTGGTCCACCTCTTTAGGCAAATACCCCTAAACCATTCTTTCTTTTTCCCCGAACGGAAAAAAAGAGGTCGTGACAGGTCCATGACATGAATTCACAATGTGCCATGCCTAGCCAAATGATTGGTTCTTCGAGCCAAATGATCTATGCAGAAGATGACAATACTCTCTTCTCAGAACCACCCATGCCTCAATACCATGCTTCCAATCTGTAGCACATTTCCTCCTCTTGATGGCAATCACATGATGGCAGAAATCCAATCCATCATTTCAGATGATGAGATTGAAGCCTTGTTGGCTAGCAACATCACAATAGATGATACCCCACCGGATGATGTCATTTAAACTTTTAAGACGAGGGGAGTTACGACCTATTCTCGTAGAAGCTGTTTGGAGATCATTTGTCTCTCAGCTTGCACTATTAGAGACATTGTGGAAGATATATTTTCAGTGTGCATGACCCCATTTTTTTTACTTTCAAAATATCTATAAGTGATACTAGAATTAGTAACTGCAGTGGGGTCATGCGCACTGAAAAGATATCTTCCATGTCTCTAGTACTACAAGCTGACAGATAGATGATCTCTACACGATTTCTATGAGAATAGGTCATAACTCCCTTGGTCTTAAAAGTTTAAATGACATTATTCGGTGGGTATCATGTGTTGTGATGTTGCCAGCCAACAAGACTTCAATCTCAACATCTGAAACGGTCGATTGGATTTTTGCCATCATGCGATTGCCATCAAGAGGAGGAAATATGCTATCAGATTGGAAGCATGGTATTGAGGCATGGGGGTGGTTCTGAGAAGGGAGCATTGTCATCTTCTGTATAGACCATTTCGCTCGAAGAACCAATCATTTGGCTAGGCATGGCACATTGTGAATTCACGTCATGGGCCATTATTAGCAATTCGACAGCAATATTTTTATAATCCCCCGGAGAAAATAGAATATCAAAACCCTCTACAAATACGAGCTGATGTCCAGCGAGATGAAAAGTGTGATCAGCTGGATGCTCTACGGCATTTTCAAAATTGTTATTTTGTGATTGTACTAGTAATGCCAAAATTACACCATTATGTTATGGAGAAAGAACAAGAATAACAATATGGTTATTAAACATGGACCAACGTGAGCATAGATGTACGGTTTTATAAAAATAATTCAATATAAATGGTCGTGAGCTTTTACTATTCTGATACAACGGGAAGAGCCATAAACCGATAATCCTTACCGTGCATATCCCTTACTTTTTCTTCCATTGGTCATTCTAAATTTTAAGTGCTTCAATCTCAATTTGTGACATCTTGTGTATAGGTTCAGCCAACCAACCTTCTTTCCTTAATATGATCTCCCGGTCACCGTTTGATAAAAACGAACATATAAACATGTTGCACTGTGCTTATTACATCTAGTCATGTCTCCCGAGTGATAACAATATCTTGTCAATATCCACTTTGCATGACCTAAATGATGCTACATGCATACATACATATGTGGCCAGATGGATAGATAACGTATTAAATGAGGCTCATATTGCAAAAACCACGACTTATAGAATATTTATTTCCGTGTATAATTAGCATTTGGATAGGGGATGTTCTCAACATTGCACATCCTCACCGGTCAGTTTGATACTTCAACTTTTAAATCGTCTGTCTAAATTGAAGTTGCATCTCTCAAATTGAACCCTGATAAAATGTAAGTACTCAATTATTGTCATTTTGCCTTTGCCCTGAATCTATTAAATTATTGTTTTGGGTAGTGACCTGCAATAACCTATTCTTCTTATTTGTTTGTCATCAGTAAAAATTATTTCTCAGCATTTCATATGAAAGTTCAATTGAGAGGGTAGCTGGACAAATAAGCGTCTTCATATAATGCAAAACCCAAATCATAAGCATCTAAAACACATTGCTTTTATTTATTAAAGCTCAACAATCAAGTGGAAAGTTCTATTTTCATCATTATTTCACAGGCCACATCTTTGTATTGTCTATAAGGAGAGATAGTTTTGTGTTTTGGAGCACGTACCTTCAGCAGTAGAGCCCGCATTTGCAGGAGCAGTGCAGATTCCTGGAGCCAAATTATATTGAACAGGGGTGAGGTTTTGAATTTGACCTTCAGAGACTTGAGATGGAAAAGTGCTTGAGCCTTTCTCCTGCATTGAACCAATCTCATCATTGAGCTCCTTGCCATCATTCTGGTTAACAAAGGTCTTTTTCACGATTGTATCTCCATGTTCCTAGAGGAAAAACACTCGATATATTGCTCAAGCTCGACTAGCATAAGTATTTTTCTTAACTATTGAAGGTACACCCTCTGACTTCAAGCTACAATTTCTTTTTTCAGCAAGTACTATTGCTTTCCAATGGATGAACTTGTATTCAAAGTTATGTACGTAAGTGCAGCACAGAGAAAGAAGAATAAAAAACACATTGAAATAACCTCAATTCACATAAAGGTCAGGTGCTCGAAAGATGTACAAAGACAAGGGTCCTCAGGGTAAGTATGCAAAGTTGAATTTGAAAGGACAAGTGAAGAACTAATGTCATACCCCAAAACCACCATGAATAGAGGATGACACGGCCGTTCTTCCACTCAAAGGAGGCGCGCTCCCAAAATCCAACTCCTAAAATTCCTCACATCCATATTGCTCTCGTACCTACTCATCGTTAGTTGAGGAACCTGAAAAAGATTGGAAAATAGAGAGGGTGAGCAACCACGGCTCAGTGAGTAGCGCATCTCTTCTAAGTGGATCGAGCACCCACCATGCATATTTATAAAACCAAACTACAACTCTTTTAACTCAAATCCATGCTATAACAAACACACAGTAAAATATTAAGTACATATGCTTCAACATAACTATATTTATAACAGAAATAATCATTTCACAATAATATCAAAAAACATTAATGGTCTAATCCATTGATCAATCTCATTAATTCACACGCTAATGATCTATTCCATTGGTTAATCTCATACCACATATCAATGGTCTAATGAAATTATACGTCGATGGTCCATTCTAACGAATAATCTCAAATCATACGCTGATGATCAATTCCATCGACTAAACTCAAATTACTTGTCGATAGCCCATTCACCAAAACTCATATCACATGTCAATGGTCTACTCCATTGACCAATCCATTGCTCAATATCAAACCATAGTCACGATACCACACCTGGTGACGAGGCGACCAAGATTCCCCCTGGCAAGGTCTCCACCTATTAATAGCCAGGGGCTCAGCCCACAAGAATATCCTAAACTAGTATGCACATACCCACAAGCCCTTCGCTGGGCTCACAACGATATTGAGCATTAATATCAATCCAGAGCAACACCATTCACAATTCACAAAACCAAATTCATAAATCATTTCATATGTCACCAAAAGATTTCGCAACTCAACCCATCCACCAAAAATACATTTCATAAAACATTCTCAAATATTTTCACCAAAAAGTTCTCACACTATTTTCAAATATCAAAACGTAGTAAATGTCCGATCCAACTTTTATGCAACAAACATGCTTATTCATGACTCATAAAATATCAAATCTTTATAATTTTACAGATATAAGTTTATAAATTCTTAGAAGAGATAACACCACTCACCTTGGAATACTTATGATCAAATAACAAGCGTCATTCAAATCATCGAACTCGCGGTCTTATCAAATAAGCGAGAAGCAACGTTACAATCGAGTAAAACACTACCTCAATTATGACTTGATTAAACTAAACATGAGCACTTAGAAAACGACCCCATGCGCCAATAAATCGCTAAACCAAAGCAACTACTCGAAATAGTCCATAGCGCAAAGCTTGAGCACGAAACTTTATCATGCCATAATTTTCTTCACCGAACTCCATTTAAAGCGTACTTATAATTAATGGAAAGCCCATCCAACATACTATAAGAACCCCAATTTAGCCAACCCGAAATCAAGCCGAAAGTCAATGGCCCCGAAGTCCTAGTCGCACACGGTTCATCACACGCGATAAACTTCAAAATTTTGTTTCAGGTAAATCGTAAGCTCAAATCACGATCCGTAAAATCTTACGGCCCCACAATACCCTAAACTATAATTTCTACAAAAATACATGGCTCAACGACTCAAAAATTATACTTTGCTGCTTGATTTTCCCAAAGTTCCGAATTTCAACCTTTAAATCCGAAATTACTTCGATTGAACGAAGAGGGAGCAAGAGTACTTACCGAGAGTTGCGTTATGTAGTTAAGGTGGCTTGGCAAGGCTCCCATGGCGAGAACGCGCAAAGCCCCTTTCCTTTTCTTCTTCTTCTTCTTATTTTTTCTCTCTTCTTTTTCTTTGTGCTCGAGCTCTCTGCCGTCCCCACTCTCCCCTTCTTTCCTTTTCTCTTTCCCTTTTATCTCCTCCTTTTTCTGTTTCTTTTTTTTTCTTTCTTTCTTTCTTTCTTTTCTTCCTCTCTCTCTCTCTTTTCTTTTCCCTCTCTCCCGAAAACTCTCGATTCCTCTCTCTCTCTTGAAGCTTCTACCTTTTTCCTCTACCTTTGAATTTTCAACCCCTTATTTTACAACTAAAACGCATCAACTTGTAAAGTTTTACACTTGGAAAGTAATAGTTGCAACGTGAACGTGTCAATCGTTCAAACTACAACATGATGAATGCCTCAGATTTTCACAAATGACACCGAATCAACCGCTGAAAGTGCTCTCTAACTTACTCATGCTTTTTTGTATAGATTTAACTGCACGGTACAAAAGGCCACTTAGATCTACTAGGTGACCATCCTCAAATTTAGAGACCTTTCATTGGAGAGGAAAGGCTCATTTTTATCTTATAGGAATTCGGTTGAAAATCTTACACTTTTGTTATGATGGAAAGTAATGTGTGCATGCTTTAACCGACAATGAAGATTATTTGTATTGTAAATGAGCTCTCTTGGTGCTCGGCTTTTTCTACCTGTTGCTCCCCTTGGCGCCCTTTAGTAGTATTTCCTTTTACCAACTTAAAAGAGAATCAGCAAATATCATCAGATATACTCTCTTTTCTGTTTGTTTTGTTTTCACACTTGGCATTAACAAAGCTAATCAAAACAGCTTAGTAACAAAGACACCTAACACCTTGTTAGGAACTCAAAATTGCAATCATCAGCAGAGAACAATCGTCAATGCAACATAATCAAATGCACCTAATTGTTAGAAACTGCTCCTTGATCGATTGTATGCTATATTGGACTACCTCAATTCATTTGTACACCACAAGAAAGGTTGTGATCTGAGCTGAAAATATAGAGTAAATTTAACCGATACTGAGGTCACGAGTTATACCTTGCAGATTGTGTAGCAAAAATCGGAAAAAAAGAAAAAAAGAAGAGAATTTCCCAGTTACCTTCTGCTTGAGAAAAAATGTGTCAGCAGCACGATACACCCCATCCGTAGGCAGGCTAATGAGTTGACCTACATTGTCAGATATAACACCGCGATCTCCTTCATTATCGTGTAACATGTAATTTTTCTCATTCACAGGACAAGTTTTTGCATGATCTAGGAGGTATTCCCACTTATTCCCTGTCATGCCCTCTCCGAGAATCTGCAATGAACAAACGCAACCTCATTCTCCTTGGTTTCGGGGAGTTCACCCCAAATTTGAGAACCTTGTGCTCAATCTCACCTTTCTCAGTTTCTCGGAGTCCATGTTGAGTTGTTGTAAAAACTCTTTCACATTGTATATTCGTGCCTCACTCAGCTTCTTGTGAAATGGTCCATTCCTCGCACTATTTTTCAATCTCCAGACCTCGTTGACAGGTGCAGGTGGAAAATGTTTCTTGTTTGCTATAAAGTGAAAAGAACGTATTAGGGGAAAAAATTACAGTAACGCTAAAATCAACAGGCCAAACAGAACTTTTTGTGCAATTATAACTCTCTTTACTCCTGCCCGAAGTACTTAGATAAGCTTAAGAGGGCCTTACTCCTTTCTTCAGGAAACAATCTAGAAACAGATTGATTATTTCTTATATTAGACTTGCTGTAGGGCAGTCAAATTTAGTGGGCTTCTGCTTTAAGCAAGGCTTCACGAAGCTTTATTTTGTAATACGTGAAGGGTACTAGAATCCAAAGACATTTATTTCTTTGAGCTAAAAGATAAAGACTACCGTGGACTTACACTTTCCTCTATTCTCCTTCACAATGAACGCCTCTGTTTTATTAGAATAACTGGGCGACACCTGTAATCCTATCCTGAACTTCCTGCTTCGTATCCACTTTAAATTGTCAGTGAACTCTACATCACCCAGCATCCCAGAGCCTCTGTTAAGATTCAGGTTCCCAATAAGCAGAGGCCTCTTCCCTTCACACTCTTTCATTACAAATTCCTTAAATTCTTCCCGGTCCAGTTACAGTCATCCTCTGTCTTGAAACCACTTTCAAGCACCACATCTTTTGACTTAACAGAGGACCCTGACCTGATTCAATGATATTGTCTGTGTCTGCATTGACTAACTGGACACTAATGGGGATGCTGTGCTCTCCTTTTAGTTTCTCCCCACTAAAGAATAAAGCGGGGAGCTTGGTTTTGAATTGAAGCTGCAAGTTTCTCACTTCATCCTTCTTTTGAAATTTGCAAGATCTGTATTACTTCATCAATTAGCATTACAAGGCATTGAAAGGCCCAAGCTCAAGCAAAAAAAATGTGCTGCTTGGAATTAAGTGATCAAAAACTTCCCATAGGAATGTGATGAGGCAAAAAATTTTCTTCAAATTTTACCGTGTTTTAATTGACCTTGGTTCAAACAAGGTTGAGCAGAAATCATTCCACAGTCCAGTTTGATGAATCATTCAATTTTAACAAGATTGGTTTTGAGAGTGCTTAAACCGAAACTACAACACCTATATGGTCAGTGCAAAATAATGTTACTGCCCAAATGACCTTTTGCATATGAGTGTTAAACTTATTCAAATGACATTACAGTGTTTTTTAACTCAGCCATGAGGTGACAGTGTTTGTACTAGTCACAGGCCAAATCAACATCAAGAAAGCTAAACGTCTTTTGGCCTGACATCGACTGAGCTACAATGGCGCGCCCTAGAGTGACATGAGCCAACTGCAGGGTCATTTATCTAAAACTAACAGCAATGAATTTCCTTTAATATTTTCTATCCTGTTTGACTCTATAAAAGCATAAACCCGGTGTACTACCCATGCACGATTCTTTCAATGTTATGGGCTTAGGGGATCCCAAATGTATGGTATTTTGTGCGAAGATGTCATAGAGAAACCAGCTTGACAGCTCGATAGATGAGAAACATTGAACAGTATATCAATGCCAACCAAGCAATTAAAGTATACACTAACCTTACAAGTTGGGCAGATTGAGAACTTGCATGCTCCAACTCTTCCCTTACCTGATGGAATTCACCAATAATGAGGACACGCAACTGCATAGAACAAAGCTACGAACTTTTTTTTCTGACTATTTTTATTTGACATTGCCAAACTTTTCTGATAGCAACTTGCGGAACACAACATCTAGCTAAAATTACTTAGGTCCGTTGAAGAACAATGAACCAGCAAATACACAGTTGCAACAGAGAGTTATGCAGCTCTAGGTATTCTCTACATGCACTTCTGACGGTTTCAGGTATAGGTAACACTTTATTGAAAGGTTGTTTGAGCTTATTCAGGGAGTATGGCATGGGTTTCTTTAGTGCCATAGCGCCCTAACCTCTTTCTATCATCGTAAACCCATCTGCTTTGAGAGTGGATGAAAATTGGGGTCTCCCTTCTCTCTATACGTTCGTGGCTCAAGTAGACATTGGAGATAGAATACTAATAGGCGACCTGAAGGGACACATTTCACACTTTTAAGCATGTCATTGTCTAGTTATCAAAATGGTTAAGATGATACATGTATAGAGCATTTTCTAGGAGAAGAATCATTGTATGTACAACCTCTTAAAAGATGCCATTCAGATACTAGAATCTGGTTCTCAACATTGCCATTAGTCCAAGCAGAAGATTCATGACAATAGCTTTCCATATCTTCTGGCATCTTCATTGGCATTTAACTAGTTGGTAATGCGATTCTAACCCCTTCATAGCCAATAGGTGAACGTGAACTACAAAAATATGTACAGATTATACAAAGCACTAATCTACATGATTCAATCATCTTACCACTCTCCGACTAGTATCCTCCAGCGATGAGAAAATCGCTGGCACAACATTCCTCTTTGAGGGTGCTACCTGCATGAAGAAAATTTGCACAGCAATTGGAATCCAATGGAGTTGTAATGGTGCAAACAAGAATATGAACAAATCTAACATTATATATTTAACTTAGATTTGATGTTACAGACTCAGTCTCATGAAAATATGATATTGAACCTCTAAGATCTTTCACTGAAATCAAGTTTTAGATTGATTTGGAAGATTTCTCCCTAATTTGTGTCACTTGTTTGCATTTTGGATGGAACCCAATTGACTTTTGTGGTAGGTGAAAAGGATAATCAGAGGTCTAAGAAGAAATGAACATCTTAAAGAGTACAGAGAATTAAATAGGATGCAAAGGCATAGAAATATGAGGTTGCCAAACCCAATCAGTATGAAAAGCTCAATAGCCACAATAAAGTACCTTCCAACAAGGTCAGCCAAGTGAGATTTGAAAAACTTCTGCTCCTTCCTGACCTTTTTTAATTCAGATTTTACAACCTCCAATTCTTTGCTGACCTGTTTGACATTTCATCAATCAGCATTATCTTATAACTACAACATGACAAGCCTAATTATACTAGTTTGCTGGAAACGACTGCAATTCCTACTCATCTTACCACTTTCTGGATTTCCTCCTCAGTCAAGCAACTCTTGGGCAAGCGATCACTTTCAGGTCCTATTGACGTATTCACATGAAACAGTAGACAAGAACACATCACTCTTCAAAAATACCGAGAAAGAACCAAAACACCAAAGAATGCATGCAAACATGAAATGCATTACTCATCAGATCAAAGGAGAATTAGAGTAATGGAAGACGAAGAAGAATTAGAAGAAGAACCATGTACCGAGTAATGGAAGACAAAGAAGAAGAATTAGAAGAAGAACGATATACCTTCGAGTTGTTTTCGGGTTCTCGAAAGCTAACGACCTTGCAGTCGAAAAAGAGGAGTAAGGCAGAAAGAAGGTGGAGGAGGGAGGCAGAGAGGTGGGAAGCGGGCGGGAAGTCTGTTTGTGCAATTTTATTTATTTATTGTTTTTTTTCCTTCTTTATACATAATAGATAAAGAGTTAATAATACAAAAAAATCTCAAGCCGATGCATATGTGACAAATTTATCCAAAATTAATATTTTTACCATCAAAAACACCAAAGTAGTATACATATGACTAATTTATCCCAAACATATTTTTTATTATCAAAAATCTCAAATTAGTTTATATGTAATAAATTTACCCTTCGATAGTTTCTATTAAATTGGATGAATACTACAAAAAGCCACAAATTGTAATCTAGTGTAAAACCTCAAACTGATATATCCATCAACCGTCACGTTTCATTCAATTCAGTAATTTGACATTAATATTTAATGAAAACTAATTGAGAGTAAATTCGTCACATATGTACCAATTTAGGGTTTTTTTTAGCATTAGTCCAATATATAAATGAGCTATTTCTTTGCATGCAACTTTAAGAAAAATCCTTGGAGCTAGATCTCTAATCAGTGGGTGACGTGCACAAATGTCGGTTATCATCTATATGTGACTATGAATGAGCAATAGAATATTCATTTAATCGCATCTAATCACACATGACCATAAGTTATAACAACTAAATAGTTATCATCTAATAATATGCTTTGGGACCTTTTCGTGAGTATCTAGGCCCGAGACTATGATTGTGATTGGTTAATCGGGATCCAGTTGCTCTATTAAATCATTGCAAGGCGAGTGCTAATAACATCCAGCCAAGGCATCGCAGCTCTCGCTTGTGGCCGGTGGAGGAAGAAGGGAAAAAAACAAGGAGGGGGGGCGGGCGAAGGAAATGCAGCATGTTAGCATCAGGTGTGCGGTATAAAATGGGCATTGGAATGCCACGTCGATGATTTTCAGTCATAATTGGATATAAAAACTATATCGACAAATTATTAAAAGGTTCAAGATTAAATTGATTAAATGAAAAAAATTTAATATTGAATTTGTGTCAATGCAATAGGTCTAATTCTCTTTTTCAATAATTATCCTCAGAATTTAGGGAATTGCCGACCATCTGTATAAAGCGAAAGATGAAGCCTTCAATAAAAATAAAAATAAAATAAGGCTCGAATGAGATGTCAATCGGTTCATCCACAAAATCAAATGTATTGAGTTTATAACCATTGTAATGTTGGGAGGAGTCGGCCCGTTTCAAGGAGATTTTTTTAGTTTCTTTTCTCCAATTTTAGCAATTGGCCCCTTCAACCTTATGAAGCCGCATCCACAATTTTTTTTTTATGATAAATGTACTCAATATCCTTAAATTTATAATGAAAATGCAAGTAAGCCCTAAAACTTTCAAATTGATACAACCAAGTTCTTCCTTTAACTTTGTCTAACTTGATTAATTAGAAAATGCTGTCAAACATAAGATTGATCGCCAATAGCTCGTTTTAGAATCAGTTCAACACTCGAGTATCCAAAAATAGAATTTGGTCAGTATGTATGGGAGTTCTAACGAGGATATCATCTATTCGATTGTCCGTCAGAAACTCCTTCCCGGGGACCTTCCAGTTTTATGTTTGAGAATAAACAAAACAGGGGAAAGGGCGATGTCCAATGCGTACAATTTGAGACAAGTAGAAGACGCACCTTGTATGTCTCCAGCTTGTAGTACGTCGTCTCCATTCATCGAGGCCCTCGATGACCTGTGGCTCCGGGACTCCCGGATTCTTAATCCTTCAGGCTCTTCAAGTTCAATAAACCGACTAGCCTCCTCATAGAATAGCATCCTTCGACTAAAAGCTTCTCCAATGATTCCAATGCACTGAGAAATCGAATTTCAACTAGCCTTGCACAAGAAGATACCTTTGCTTGTTTCAGTTTCGCTATGGTTGACAGAATGCACAATCTCTCGAGGAGTCCACACTCCGCCACGGTCAAGTCTTCCAACTGTGGGAGGCCATCGAGATGTATTTCATTCACTCGAGCGTCAAAGAGCCTCAATTCTATCAACTTTCTCAAGTTCAATGACAGTGAATCTATCGACTTGACATTTTTTAGTTCCAACTCCAGCAGGGAAGATGGAAGTTTCTGGATGGTTTGCAGGTCTAGTCCAGTTAAAGTAAGCTGGCTGAGCAAAGGAAGAGAACTCAACTCTGGTGGCAGCAACAGGACATTTAAGATGCACAATTTCAACTTTTTCAGTTTGGATAACTTCTCAATCCACTGTAAGTCACAAGTTGGAATTATATTTGAAGGTTGTCCATTTTCAGAGCTATCAGATAGAAGCAATTCAACTAATTTAGTAAGGTTTGAGAGGTTAGGGACTATCTGGAACGACTAGGATTTCAGATGCAAAATGATTAAACTGTTAGGAAGCCTCGGCAAATCTTGAATCTCATCACAACCTTCTATGTCTCATGTTTGGAGGTAACGAAGCTTGCCAATAGTCTCAGGCACGCTAACGATCTGAGTATACTTTAAGCTTAAGATTCTTAGCAAGGACAATTCTCCAATTTCAGGAGGAACTTTACACACTAGCTCTGGAAAATAATCAGGGTATAACTCTTCTAGATTCTTCAACCTTCCGATAATGCTAGGTAACTCCCATCATGCTAGGTAACCCCCACGTACCAACTTGCATGCTCGTAACGATTCTAAGTTTACCCTGAAATTGGGGGCGTTCCTCAATCACCTTGTGGCTTGTATGGATAGATGAAAGTCTCTGTAACCCATGTATAGAGCTTGGAAGTTCGGTAATCGGTGTGAATGAGATCTTGAGAGTTACCAAATGTGTTAGTCTACCAATAGAATCAGGTAATCTTTTAATCATCGTGGATGATAAATCCAGCTTCATCAACAATGTTAATTGTGAAACCGAGTCGAGGAGTTCACTCAAGCTGGAACAGTCCCTTATAGAGAAGTATTGAAGATTTATAGATCCCCAATTTCCTCAGGCAAATGTTTAATTTTCTTGCACCCAATGAAGCAATCAATTTTCACCAAATGAGCACAATGTTGAAGAGTCAGTCTTTCTAAAGTTGAGCATTTAGGAGAACTTAGTGTTCTAGTTATGCCCAAACTATGTTCAAGAGTGAGAACTTTCAATCTCTTTCTCTCCTCCAAAAGTGAATGACCCACAGGACAGACGGTTAATTGCAAAAGTATTGCAAGTCAGCGAGACCAAAACAGTTTTGATTCTTTCTTAAATTGAGACAGTTTTTCTGCGACATAAAAACGCTTCAAGTGCCACATTCGAAGAAAAACGGATTAAGTGCCACTCCGGCCAAAGTTCGGTCAAAACGCCAACGTGGCATTTTTCCGGCGATGCAAGCCCAAAACGACGCCGTTTTGCTCGCTGACGTGGCCAAATAATGCAAAAACATCGTCATTTTGGGCTGACGTGGTAAAAAAAAAAAAAATAATATATATAAATTAATTAAATTAAATTTAGTTAAAATATTTAAAAATAATTATTTTAAAATTAGGGAAAAAAAAAGGGAATGGGGGAGGCACTGAGGGATCAACCCCTCGGCCGCCGCCGCCGGAAGGGCCGCAACGGCGGGGGAGGGTCGGCTGGGGTCGCCGGGCCTTGGCCGAGGGCCGGCGACCCGGCCGGCGGCGGCGAGGGCTCGTGAGCCCTCGCCGGATCCGGGCGACCTCGCCCAGATCCGGCCGTGGCAAGGGTTGCAACCCCGCCGACCCTCCCCCACCGTCGCCGGCCCTTTGGGGGCGGCGGCGGCGTTGAGGGCTAATCCCTCGGCCGCCTCCCCCTTCCTTTTTTTTTTTTTTTAATTTTTTAATTTGTCTAATTTTAAAATAATTATTTTTTAATATTTTAACTAAATTAAATTTTAAATTAAATTAAATTTATTTATATATATATATTTTTTTTTACCACGTTAGCCCAAAACGACGCCGTTTTTGCATTATTTTGCCACGTCGCCGAGCAAAACGGCATCGTTTTGGGCTCGCCACGGAAAAATGCCACATTGGCGTTTTGGCCGGACTTTGGCCGGATTGGCACTCAAGTGATCCATTTTACTCCGATTTTGGCACTTAAGTGTACCTTTCGTAAGTTATGGCACTTAAGTGTCCCTTTGTACAAAGTTAAGGCACTCCAGGGGTCCGCACGTTGTTTTTCTACTATAAGTTAATGCTGACATACCTTGATTAGGCTTTCTACCAAATCATCTCTGATTTGATCTCCAGAAAGCTCTGCCACGACTAGATTATCCAGACACAAATTGGTTGCTCTTAAACTTGAGGAGATAGACAAGAAGGATAATCCAAGTAACGCCAACGAAACCATTTCAATTATGAAAGACAAACTGTGAAGTCCCCCTCACGGGGTACGTCTTTTAACCAAAGGAACCACAGATGTTGAAAGCGTCTAATCTCGTTTGGAGTAACGATAGCACGAGCATCTTCCCAAATTTCTCCTTGCAGTTTGAGTGCTTGAAAATTTTCCTTACTCTGCCAAGCCAAACAAACAATGAGGATTTGTCTGTACAGTTTGTGTTAGACTTCATTTCACTTTACATGTACCTTAAAGTAATGATTTTCAAGTAAAAGGCATGCTTTAACTCTGTTGATCTCAATATGTTAAGGGCATCATCATCATTCCACACCCTGCTTCGCTTGATTGGGTGCTCCAGATTTTCTTGACAAACAATTGCCCTTCCAAGATTTCTAAATTGATCATGCATCCAAATCTTACTGTCATCCAAGATCTTTATCATGGACATGTTGATGAGGACATCAATACTATGTTTGGGGCTAAAGTCACAATCTTTCCACACGTAAATTGGGTTGATCTTCTTCTCATTGATGAGAAAGCATGCAATATCAAGAAATATCTGTTGTTCATCGCTCTCTAAGGCATCATAGCTGATTGTTAACTTTCCCAAGACATCCTTATGTGGTGTTCTACTTGATTTGTCCAATGTTTCTTCCCAGTATTTTCTCTCTTTGTGATGAGCAAGCAATAAACGTATTACTTGAAGAGCCAGAGGAGACCCTCCTGGGGCAGAGACAATTTTCCCACTAAGATCCTCAATTTGCTCGCTCTCATCAATGTCATCAAGAACAATGAGCACCTTTTTATTGCCAAGTATTTCTCCAATTGCATTCATTCCATAATCAGTTTTGTCAATGTTGCGAGCCACTCTAGAATTAACAATATCAAATAACAGTTGTTCTTGTAGCTTGACTAAGCCCTCATTTTGCGACTTTTTCTGTACATCATCAAGGAAACTGTTGTATTTTCCAAAATAAGGAGTTGGTTGAAGATGATCTTGGCAAGAGTGATTTTCCCAATACCACCCATGCCATGAATTCCCACAAGCCGCATGCCACCGGAGTTCATGTCTAGTAAAGTGTTTATGGCCGATAACTGATCGTCAATCCCAACCAAATCATCAGTCACTTTTCTTTGTCTCGACTTAAGCTTATACATAACCTCATCAACAACCAACTTGACAAGCTCCCCATGTCTGCCACGAAGTTAAACCATTAGAGTTGAGACACGGATAACAATTCATGTATGCAGCTGGACCCTCAACCAATTAGGAGGGGATTAGCGAGATTGTTTAGAGTCTCATGACCTTAATACTTTGCTAATAAATCTAGCAGAAATATTTTCTTTATGCAACGTCAAAATTATTTGGAAAAGAAATCTATAAGGGCTTTTGTCTTTCGAATGATTAAAAAAAAGAAAGAAGAGTCCAGGAGCAGGAGACCCAAAGCTGAAGTCTTACAAGTATAAAAGTGACAAGGATACTTGGAACAGACAATTTTGATTTTTGAAGACAGATTTTGATGTCTTATCATATATAACTAGCTATTTCTCACATTTTATTGCACAGTTTTATTTTTCGATAATTCGGCCTAGAAAAAGAAAAAGAAATTATAAATTAGTTACCCTTGATAGTTCTCCAGCTCCCATCACTTGGTGTCGTTGACTTCCCGGAGAGCCCTTCATTACTTCTTTACTTCCTCCGGGCTGAACCTGTTCTTCTTCTGTTGCTTCAAATTCAATATGGCCTCGCTGTACAGGGCCATCTTCAGCTTCACGTCATCGGATTTCACTTCGTAGAAGATCGGAAGCATCACCTTCTTATTATGTTCTCCATCATTATCACAAGCTCCCGGAGGCACCAGTGACTCAAAGCATAGTTCTTAGAGAAGATGGGCGTGTAGATTTTCGAGTTGTCAATTGTTTGCGGAAGCTATTGGCTGCTTCTTTCCCCAGGTTAAAGCTCTTCATCATCCAAGAAGATGCAGATCCCAGCATCGGTCATGCCATGGCAAAGGGTATTGGTGAATTCGCGACGAGTATCGGGCCCTCTGAAACTCAGGAACACCTGATACTTGACTCATGGTGGATTGTCGCCGCTAGTTCCTGCCTCCAAGTTCGCCATAAGGACTTCTTTCTCCTGGTATAAAGATCAGGTTTCACTTTGGTTCTACAAATGTAAAAGAAGAGGCCGACGAACACGAAAGGAAATTCCGCAGCAGGCCAAGGTATTTACTAAGAGTTTGTTGACGAACTCGATGGCATTGTTCAATTTTAATTACTAACAGGTGTAGTGGTATTATTAAAGCAAAGTCAAGACAGCTTTACAAGTAACTGATCAGATGGAGATGGAGTCATATTAGATTATAAATAGAATAGGGAGTTGGTATTTAAATAAGCCGACCGTTGGACGGAGTATTCCAATACGAAGGATGATATTGATACTGCCGAGCCCCACAACGTGAAGTTTGCTTTTCATGGCCCTCGACGGGCGAAAGCGAGTCAGGCTAGATCTGAGCGGCAAAGGGACTCGCCTCACATTTGGAAAACCTTATCTCACGGCGCCCTCGGAATTAATGCCGATGGGTTCATCTGTAGCAGGCTCGGGCGAAGGCGCACCATCTCCGGAGTGAGCCGCGACAGCCGAGGCATGTTGGTCGACGGGTTTAGAGTATAATCAAAAGATAATATTTTCACATCTAAAATGCAAAGAACTAAATGCTTGATCCAATTTATGCGAGGAATATGTTCATTCTTAACTCAAAACATAACTAATCCCTTTTATTTTGAAATATGGGTTTACAAACTCAAAGAATATATAGTATTACTCACCTAGGAAAAACCAAAAATCAACCCACAGTGGTTACTCAAACTAATGCATTTGTACTCCTATCAATTAATCGAAAAATGATATTAAAAACCAAGTAATACACAACTCTAACAAACGACTCGACTAAACCACGTTCAACCATCAACATATCGACTTCTAAGTGCTACAAAGAAGCTCGTTTGTGGCATACGTTTGTTATTCAATGTTACACCTAACTCACAAGCAAGACTTTGGAACTTGGTTCCATACAAACCATACTTTGATATTGAGTTTTGTCAAAACCTACTGCTCTAAAATGCTCTAGATGACTATTTCCACATCAATCGTAGCTTTAAAAACTCCTTAATCGAATCTCGTAGTTCAAAATTTACATAACTTCAAATGTGTGCCCTAACTTTCAAAATTACTCCAATTAACAAATAATCTACTTTAATACTTACTAGGCGTTACGATTCATAGTTGATTCAAATAGTCGAGGTGTCTAGATCGGCTACGCGTGACAATTTCTTTTTCTTTTGTTCTTTTCCTCTTTCCCTCCTCGTTTTCTGCTTCAGCTTCTTCTTTTCCTTATGTGCTTCAATTGCACGAGTTCAAATAAGAAGGGAGAAAAAGAGGTTGGGCTTGGGCTTGACTTTTTGGAGACATGGGCTGGCTGGCCCATATATTACACCCCCACAGGCTTGTAGCATGCAGAAAGCCGACGTTAAGCTCTAAGCTGCTCCAAGCATGTGCAGCTCCCTACAGCGACGGTCATGGTAACTCCACCTTCGTGCAGTTAAGACTCTGGACCGCGACCGTAAAGCTTAATCTACTTTCCGTATGTAATCCTCGAATTTTGTAAAATTCAGTTCAAGATTTTTACAATCAAGTCCCCTCATCGCCATCCCAACATAATTGAATGTAATTTGTCAATCGGTCATGATCAAAAGCACGGCATTGGAGTAATTAATGCCACGGCAGAATAAGGATGTGTTTGGTAACGTTTCTATTTCGGGGAACAATTTTTTAATAGAAATAGTTTTTTTTTTTGTTTATGTTCCAAAGAACAATTTCTGAGTATAAGAATACGCTTGGTAACTGCGAAAAATTTCTACACCAGGAATAGAAACACGTTTGGAACAATTCTTACTCCAAGAATGCTCCAGCGAGGTCACTGGCTCTCAACGGCTGGTCGTTGGCCATGGCTAAGGCCAGCGACCGACCAAAAAAGGAATAAAGAAGAAAAAAAATGTTTTTGGAATTGTTCCCGGGAGCAAAAAACAACTTTTTTCTACTTTGTTTTGTTCCAAATTTGTTCTAGGAACAAAAGAACCATTTTTTTGTTCCCAGGAACAAAAATGTAAACAAAAGAACAAATATTTGTGTTCAGGGGAACGGAAACATTTTGCCAAACACACGCTAAGAAACCATATCATAGCATATGAGAAGCTATTGAAAATTTTCTTAATTGTATCCTCAATTATGTTTCCACAACTTGGTTCACTCAAATTGATTATCCTCCTTCGTTACTTTTTCAGCATCATCATTTTTGTATCGTCAATTACCTTTAATCTGTTGGAATCAGTAACTATAGCTTGTTCAATAAAACTGAAAAATAGATGTCTAAAATTTTAGTACTGAATATTAGTGTTGAAGATTTTAAATCCCAAAAATTTGAAGATGACAATTAGAAAGTGATAGCTGAATATAATCAAAATTCTCACAAAAATATGTACCAATGATAAATATTTATAGATATTACTAATATATGAGGCAAGATGCGAATTACCATGAATTATTTATCTATCGAATAAATTAAGTAAGCCATCCCACATTGGAGTTCACCCTTCCCTTAGTACACCAATGTTTGGTGTTTTGACCCGTAGTATTTGTTAGTAGTTCATGTGGTAAAAAAAAATAAAAAAAATTCCCTTACTTACCACCTTAGGTAGATTTATGACTTAATTGAGTCTTTTAGGTCAATCCAAGTTAAGTTTATCAAACAACCTTAGCCTCATTAATTGCTGAATATTCAATTTTTTAGCGACATTAAAAGGGCTTAAGAGACTTTACTAGAAATTTTTTACAAGCTATAGTGATTTGATTGCACAAATTATAAGTTCGAGAGCCACACAAAGAAGTAATGGTTGGAGATTGTACACCCGTGTGATAAAATTGAAAATTAAGTGTTAAAGTTTTAAGTACTATATTTTAAGTGTTGATTGCGCTAACCGCCAAAAATAGGACGATATTTGAAAATCGATAGTTGAATATTATTAATCCTTTACAAACATAAGAAAATGACCATTATTGGTAGGCTTTGTAAATATATTTGGCAAGATTTTAATTACCAGTAATTATTTTTTATTTGAGCGAATTAAGTAACTCCTCCCTTTCTTACCAGATAAGTTGGAATTTTGATCAAATGTAGTCATTTAAATAAACTTTATTGAAAGTTTGCAAACGAGTTTAATCTCATCAAAGTGTTGGATTTTTAATTATATAGCACTTAATTTGGCTATCAAACAAGTCATATGTACTTTTTCCTCGGAAAATCTCTACAAATTTGATCACCTACTGGGTCATGCTTGTCTAAGAATCTATAATTCGACTCGGTCTCATCCAAAAACCCTATAAAACATTGCCAATTTCCCGGTTCAACCAGAGCCTTTTTGCATTTACTAGGCAAAATGATGTCCAAGAGCAGGCTAGAGATGAGCATTAGTCCAGGGTCAACCCTGACCAACCCTAGATTGGCCCAACTTGGCCAGTCCTTGTATGATTCCCTAAGGGACTGGATCAGTCCTTAATCCTAGGACTCTTGGACCTTGTATTGTGCAAGTTGATTTTCGATCTTGATAGTTTAGGGTTTGGTCCAATCCAGATTAACCATCTACATGATATATATTAGGGTTAATATCCTGAAAAATCCCAAACTGGTACATCTGTGATAAATTTACCATAAACTATTTTTTTTACCACAAAAAACCCTAAACCGGTATACCTTAGATAAATTTATCACAAACTGGTATACTTGTGATAAATTTACCATCTATTAGTTTTTGTTAAATTTTACTATTAAATTATTAAGTTAAATGACACATGACAGTTGACCGGTATATCAATTTGAGATTTTATGCTCGTTTGCCACGATTTACAATTTTTGTGATTTTTTTTTTGTATTAATCCAATTTAGCAGAGGGTATATTTGTCACAAATTTACCAGTTTTGGGTTTTTTACAGTTGAATAAACTAGTTTGGGGTAAATTTGTCCAATGTACCGATTTAAGGTTGTTTATAGTCAATCGGGGTAAATTTGTCTCAGGTGTAACCGTTTGGAAATTTTTATTGTCAAAAAAATAGTTTTTTGTAAATTTGTCACAGGTGTACCAGTTAGGGTTTTTTAAGGTATTAACCGTATATATTATATCTTATATGTTTTTGTCTACTTTAAATTCTGGCAGCACCTCCTCTATTCACTTTATAGTTCAATTTGTCATGTAAATTAAAAAGTGGAAAGAAACCCAACCTTAATTCAACAAAAGAAAAAAGAATCCTTTTTCACTCATCTCGGCCTCGCTCCTTCGACCTGTCTTTCTTCGCTTGCCTCACTCGCCTTGTTGCTCATCTTTGTTCACTCACCTCGCCACTCGCCTCGCGTGTTTGGTTTTATGGTTTATTGCTTTTAGCAAGTATAAATAATTGTCGTAATCTTATCTCATATTTATATTTGATATGTATTGGTATTCAAAATTTGGTTATTTAATATTGCATTATTGATGGATATGTATTTTGAACTAGTAACTTTGTATTTTTAAGGAATATAAAAATGAAACAAAAAATAATCGATTAGTCTCGAGTTGACTTGAAATTGGAATGGATGACCGAACCCATAGGTGCCGCCCAATTCTTGGTCCTAGGCTCAACAAAGTTGGTCCTTGATTCCAATACAGTAAGGTTGCTCACCTCTAACGTGAACTGCCTGGTTTTTAGCTCGTTGCACATCCAACGCGCCCTGGAAATTTTCAAAGCCGGAACCATGAAGCATTTTCCAGGAAAATTAACAGGACTTGATCTTCGCGGAAATTTATCAGTGTCGGTCCCGCCACTGTCTATATGTGGTCTCTTCTTATCTCTCTCTCTCCCACGCAACGACGACCAGTCCAAACTGCATTGTGGGACTGAGATGTCATTTGCGCCGGCGCTTTTCTACGAACCGGACAAATATCGAATCTTGAAAAGTCAACTAAAGAAACAAGATCGAACTTACCATATACTAATAACGAGATAACATCAATGATTGGCTGAAATTCAGATTTCATTTTAGCTTTCGCTTTGGCCTCCCCTGGCTAGACGCTTGGAATTTGCCCTTTATTTTGTTTGTGTAGGTCGAGTATAGTAACAAGTTTATAATTATGGAAAGAGAAAAATTTGTGATTTTCTTGTTAAGAGAAGAGATAGAATAAATAAAATATCGATGTAGCACAAAAAGAAAAATTATGAAAGGAATTCCTCCGAACGAAAATGAGAACCCATATGGCAATTATATATTTGGTTAATACCATGAAGAACTCTAAACCCGGTATACATATGACAAATTTATTACAAACTATTTTTTATATAAAAAAAAAAACCCCAAATTAGTTATACTATGACAAATTTACCCTTCGTGAGTTTTCATTTAATTTTACTGTCAAATTGCTAAATTTGATGACATGTGACGGTCGACAGATATACTAGTTTGGGGTTTTACCATTCGTTTATCATGGGTATACTAGTTTATAAATTTTCATGATATTAATCCAATTTAACATAAAGTAATGAAGAGTAAAATTGTCATAAATGTACTAGTTTATAGTTTTTTGTATTAATAAATTAGAAATTAGGGGATAAGTTCATTATAAGTCCTAAAAATTATTACGAAAGTGCAATTGAGTCTTTGAACTTTCGTAGAGTATAATAAATCCTAAAACTTATCAAATTTGTACAATCAAATCCTTATGTAAATACTGTCAATTTTTATAACGGAAAATGCTGACGTGGCATTTTTATATTAATTTATCTTTCCTAGTTATCATTTTTCATTATTGTCTTATCTAAATCTTATTTAAATTTAATTAAAAGCTCAAAAAGGCCCAAATTTTATTTTAAAAAAACTAGGAAAAAAAGAAAAACAATGACAGGGGCCTCTCTAATGGGGCGTCGCCGCCACCGCCCATTGTTGGAGGGGCCTGCAGATGTCGCCGACCTTGGGTGAGCATGACCAACTTCGCCCAGCCCAAGGCTAGGGGAGCAAGGCTCGCCTCAAATTGGGTACCTAGGTCTAGGCAATGTCGACTCTCACCTAGAGTTAGCGACCTTCCGAGCCCCAAGCAAGCCATCGTCACCCAAATTTGGGCTCCTTCAACCCAAATCTGGGCAAGTCTTGCCAACCTTTCCCTAGGCCAACGAGGCCTTGCTCGGCCTAGAGAGGGTCATCAACTCTTGTTGACCCCGGTCGACAAGGGTTGCTAGCCTCAAGTGATAGTTAGTGTCGCCTAGGTGAGGTGGTTGACTTGCCAACCTTGGGTAAGGCCTCACTAGTCCTAGGGCCAAGCCAGCTAGCCTCGTCTCGGGCCAATGACCTCCGTCACCCCTCCAGCAACAAGTGGTGATAGAGCCCCATAAGAAAGCCCCTGCCTTTTTATTTTTCTTTTCAGTTTATTTATTTGTCAAATAAAATTTTAGCCTTTTTTTAGTTTCTTTTATTTTAATTTAAATAAGATTAAAGAAAATAATTACAAATGATAAGTAGGAGAGAGAAATTAATTAAAAATGTCACGTTAGTATTTTCCACTAGTCAAATTGACATTGTTAACAAAAAAATTTGATTACGCAAATTTAATAAGTTTTAGGATTTGATAGCAATTTTTGAAATTTTTATAATTCAATGGCACTTTCACGATATATTTTAGGACTTTTAGTACATTTGTCCCAAAAATTAATTTGTACCAGTTTAAGGTTTATTGGGGTATTAACTCTTATATATTTCGTAATTACCGATGGAATTTGCTAGTTATTACATCTTCTATAGGATGATGGGTACAATTTCGATTTTCGATATTTTGGCATCATCCATCACACGTCATCCACCGCACTATGAAAAGGCGTGAGAGGATTGACGTGAGCTCCAAGGTCTTCGCAACGTATGACAGCAACGAAAGCTCCAGGATCTTGGCAACGTACGACGGAAAGCAAAGCTGCCTGAGGCGTCCACAAAAGCGAATCTAGTGGACCCCACTCCAGCCCCTTGGTTTGCTCGAATCCACGCGCATTGGATTTTTTATTTTCTCTTTCCTCTTTTTTATAATATCTATCGCCACTAGAGTTGCCTTTCTTAGTTAACTAGAAAGCACTTTTTCAATTTATTGTCGTTGAACTTTATGCGTGCAATCCCATTGGTCACAGTTATATTTATAATCTAAAGAATTTTTAATTTTATGGAATACTTTGATTTTCGTTCACACTCATTAAACCACACGCATTTGTGTTCTTTAATACCAATGACCCATTAAGTAATATAATATTTTAAGCAATATATGAGATAGAAAATATATGATATACAGTGGCGCTTGCCAATGCCAACCGATGACCGCCGCCCGCCGTCGACTGCCACCACCTGCCACCATCGACGGTGGCGACATTGGCAATCATTGGCGGAGGGAGGCGACGGGTTGCGATGGTCGATGACGATAGTCAACGGCAGTGATAAGGAACAATAAGAAAAAAAAAATTGTACATTATAAATTTTTTTGTAAATCATACCGAACGCATTCATATTCTTTTTTTTTATTTCGAGAATAATATTTTATATAATTACCAAATACGTTCTTTTTACTGAGAAATTATTCTTGGGAATAGAAATAAAAAATATTATTTCTGAAAAAAAAATCATTTTTCGAAATAGAAGTGTTATCAAATGGACTCTAAGATTAGATAATTTTATTGAGGTTTTATAACTTGTTTAGTTCTTAACATGTTGTAAATACAAATGATTACTAGATTGTTTGAAATTATCGAGTATTTTAATAATTCACTAACGTTTACTTATGGTACTTATCAATTTCTTATACTAACATTTTTTTAGAAGTTTAGATTGTCCTACACATGAATTGCACTTCTAAAAGACGCTTTCGGAAATTGTCTTATGGTGCACTGATCACACAATCTTCAAGAACAAAGGCATTCATATTCCTGATGACATCGAAGAGAAGATAATCAGCGTAAAAATTAAAGAGATACTACGCACAAAATGCATCTATTAGGTTGTAAAGATTGGAGACGCAGACAATGAAAATTTAAATTAATTTTGAGAGAAAAGTCACAAGAGATGAGTATAGGCACGAAAAGGAAGGCCCCTATGCCTATATCAACTGTTGATAAGAAGAAAAAGGAGGAGGAAGAAAAGAGCTGATGCTGCAATGGTTCGAGGGGAGCTTTTGAGAAGAATCGATGTAGAGGAAAGTCTCACGGGCCGAAAGAAGGCCAACCCAAGAGGTTCCCAGAGGATGACCGTGACGCAGCCTTGGAGGATCTCTTGCTTTCACTCGGGTTCTCGCCAAGTCTTCTCCCCGAAGTATCCAAGTGCGGGCGAAACCGTAATTAGAATCTATCTCTATTTATGTCGGTAGTTGATAACTTTCATTTATGTCGGTGGTTAGTAGCCGCCATTAGTGTCGGTAGTTGAGGCGGTGTGATCTCGTCCGCCGACTAAAATCTAGATCAACGGATGTAACCAGAGGACCTCGAGTATAAGAAAGGGTGCCCTCCCCCTCATTTTGTATCAATCCAATCCTTTTCAGTAATACAAGTTCCCTTTCTCTCCAGAGCTCCTCTCTCTAGAAGCTTTCTCTCTCTACAATTTGGGTGTGCAAGTGAGTGTGTGACCATTGATCGAGCAAGGCTTGGCTTGGGTGATCCAAAGTTGTCCGAGTCGCCGCGCGATCACGATCCCAATCGATCAGCCCGTGACAAGTGGTATCGGAGCAAAGGAGAGATCCGCTTCCAGAGATTGAAGAGAGCCAACTGTTCGAGAGAATGTCGAGCCAAGATGCTGTCATGGATGGAGAGGCTGTGCAAGTCAAGGAACCTCGCGGCCGAGCAAAGAAAAGAGATGCCTCGATGGATGCTGCAGCTGCGTTTGACGAGAAGATCGGGAAGGTCCGGAATGCTGTGCTCGAACTCATGGAAGGTCTTGACGAAGTGAGAGACCGGGTCATGGAGGTTGAGACTTCACTCCGTGAAGACTTCACGACCGGCCTCAACGAAGCTACGGCCCCGTTGCACGACAAGGACGAAGCCCTTGAAGCATCGATCGATGTGTTGAAGGAGCGCGTCCAAGTGATCGAGGAGGTGAGCCCATGTAGGGACGAGGTCAAAGCCATGAAGGCAGAGATCCAAGAGCTCAAGACCGAGCTCGCCCTATGCAAGCTTGGCATCACCAACGGTGTGGCACCTACTCAAGCGGTGTCCAAAATTGAAGTGCCGAAGCCGAAGGAATTCAAAGGCGAACGATCTGCCAAGGAGGTGGACAACTTCGTCTGGAGCATGGAGCAATACTTTGGTGCTGTCAACATACACGACGAGTCGATCAAGGTACGAACCGCTTCTATATTCCTTACTGATATGGCGATGATTTGGTGGCGCAATAGGTGTGATGAGACTAGGCGCGGTGCCAATCCCGTGGACACATGGGATGACTTCGTAAGGGAGTTCCAAGACTACTTCTTCCCCGAGTTTGCGCAGTAGGAAGCCCGTAGCAAGCTTCATTGCCTCGAACAAAGAGGTACAGTCCGAGAGTTCACGGAACTCAAACCCAGATTCGCAACCTAAGCGAAGAGGAGGCCCTCGAAGCGTTCATGGATGGGTTGAAGCCATGGGCACTACTCGAGCTCAAGCGTCGGGACGTGAGTAGTCTTGCGAGAGCACTAAGCGTGGCCGAGTCGCTCGTCGACCTCACCAGAGCTGAACCAAGGAGTAGAGCAAGAGAGTGGAGGTCGGATCGATCCGAGGATGAAGCTAGAGATGCTCCTCGTGCGCCGAAAGATCAAAACGGCCGAGTCAAGACATGGGGCGAAGGTACTTCCAAGACATCCTTCCAAAGGGGTCGACCACAAACGAACTACACGAGTAAGTTCGATCAACCCCCACCTTCTCCTTGTTTCATTTGCCAAGGTCCGCATTGGACCCAAAAGTGCCCGAAGAAGGGTCGAATCAATGCCCTCCTTGCCATCGAAGAGGAGGAAGAACCCAAAGAAGAGAAGAGGCAGATCTGGATTGGAGCGGTGAAGATGATCAACGCCGTCCAAGCTCGGTCGCCAACCAAAGAAAAAGGGATTACCCCGAACACGGACATGTTCTTCGTGGAAGTCGAAGTGTGTGGCCGAACGCTCTATGCTTTGGTCGACATGGGAGCGTCGAACATGTTCATGTCCACCGAGGCGACAAAAGCCTTGGGTCTTCGCGTGGAGCCATCTGCGAAGTCCTACAAACCCATAAATTCGAGTGACTTCTGTGGCATAGGAGCAACTCCTGACGTGGATGTCAAGATTGGCGAATGGAGAGACAAGATAACTTTCGAGGTAATCCCACTTGACGACTATGATCTCATTTTGGGTATGCAATTCTTCGATAGTGTGAGAGCCATGATCGACATGAGGACCAAGTGCATCAAAGTTCCCGATCCAAAATGTCCGTCGATGATCCCCATGATCAAAGGGGTGGTCGACACCAAGACCATCACGTCAATCCGATGCCTTGACAAGAGCTTGAAGGCCATGAAGCGCCGTGAAGTGCATAAACAAGCTGACTGAAGTGAAGCCAAAGGTTGAATTGGATCCTACTCCAACGCAAGCCATACCGATTCAAGTGCTCTTCCCCGAGGTTGAGTACACGATGCGTGCTCTGTCCAAACCGAAGATGGAACCATGCGCTAAGTCCGAGCTGATCATGGAAGGGTGTGGACCTTTGTTTGTGAGCGTCTGTACCAAGCAGAATCAAAAGAAGAGAGCATGTGCTCATGCGAGGAAGGCTACCCGTCGAGCTGTGAGCGACGAGGGCATCGCTCGATTGAGTGGGGGAGAATGTCACGGGCCGAAAGAAGGCTAACCCAAGAGGTTCCCAGAGGACGACCGTGACGCAGCCTTGGAGGATCTCCTGCTTTCACTCGGGTTCTCGCTAAGTCTTCTCCCCGAAGTATCCAAGTGCGGGCGAAACCGTAATTATAATCTATCTCTATTTATGTCGGTAGTTGATAGCTTTCATTTATGTCGGTGGTTAGTAGCCGCCATTAGTGTCGGTAGTTGAGACGGTGCGATCTCGTCCGCCGACTAAGATCTAGATCAACGGATGTAACCAGAGGGCCTCGAGTATAAGAAGGGGTGCCCTCCCCCTCATTTTGTATCCATCCAATCATTTTCAGTAATACAAGTTCCCTTTCTCTCCAGAGCTCCTCTCTCTAGAAGCTTTCTCTCTCTACGATCCGGGTGTGCAAGCGAGTGTGTGAGCGTTGATCGAGCAAGGCTTGGCTTGGGTGATCCAAAGTTGCCCGAGTCGCCGCACGGTCACGATCCCAATCGATCGGCCCGTGACAAAAGCATGTATGAAATTGCCGAACTGAAGGAGGATATCAAGTGCTTGAAGGACACAATCAAACCTTGACTACTAATATACCGGAAAGATCAAACAGAAGAACGTGCATTTCACGTGTCTACACAATCTAGATAAGAAGACTCAAATGTTTCTTTTGACTATTATTTCTAAGTCTAAAGGAAATTGACAACAAACCTCAGGATTGAAGCTCCGAAATAATATTTGAAGGAGAATCAAATCGATTTCAATCACTTTAGTGAAATGGATTATTTCCAAGTAAAATACCCCGACGTCCGCGGCTGCCAATCCATCGTCCACCGCCACCTGCCACTGCCCCAACTGCCGCCACCGCACTTGCTCCCATCAACGACGCCACCCACTGCGTTGCTCTAGCCGGCGTGACCCGACACCGCAAGCTACCTCACGACGTCTTCGCTGCTGTCCTGACTGTCCGAGTTCCGCCGTGTCGAATCGAGATCATCGCTGCATCACCACTGTTGTTGCGCTCTCACTGCCACGTCTCCTCAGTCATGGACCAGTCTCACCGGTGCTCCCATCTTGCACGAATCAAGCATGGTGTTTTTGCGGTGGTCCAGTTCGACGCTAAGGGTGTTCCATGCTTGAGAAAGCCCATCAGTGTTGTCGAAGTCTCCTCGTGGTTGACCCTTGCTGTGTTGGTCATCTTCGTTGACTTTACCAGGCCAAGTCAGTGAAGCACGGATCACCAGTCGAGATTCGCCATTGCTTAATGAGCGAGATACCATCATTAAGCGAGGCGTCACCGTGAATCGCCCCTCATCGGCCATCCCGCATTCTGTCGTTCCTCCGAACTCGAAAACACCGTCCGTGCGATACCGAAAATTAGGTAAGAATCTTGTTTAATTTGATTTTCATATATCTTTATTGCTTAATTTGTGGAATCATTATCTCGTATGAATATTTTGATGATGCTATCATATCAACAAAATATCGATTAGCTTTTTAAATTAGGGATTAATTTCTAATTTCACAACGTGCATACGATTGATAGTCCGATTTCATACTCGAAATATGACTCGAAATCGCACGGAAAAATTGCCAATCCGATCTCACGCTTGAGATACGATTCGCGATTTTGTTAAAAATTAGCCAATCTGATCTCATGCACAAGATATGATTCGTCAATTTATTAGATGGATATCAATCCTATCTTGCCTAATATATTTGAGTTGGATTAGGTTCATTGCTTGTTTTAGGGTAGTTTGCACGTTTAAGATTAGAAAATTTATTTATTTCGATTTTGTTTAAATAAAAAATACCAAAAAAAAAAAAAACCATTGTCTTAGAATAAATTAGTTTCTTTCTCTAGGATAGATTGCATTCTTATAAAGAAAACACAAAAAATACTATAGTTATGTCATGTAATTTAGGTCATATTGCTACGTCATGTCGCTTCATGTTAGATTAGTAGCATGCATTGCATAAAGCATGATTCTCATTAAACAAGTGAAAATAAAAATTAAGTGATTGCATGTTAATTATAAATCATAGTTAGGACTGTTGATGTAAATTATGATATAATATTGTAGATACTTTCGTTGCTATGAGGTAAGTCCCATAATTTATTTATTGCTTTTTTGGGTGTTAAATTGGTAGTTTGTGTACCCACATGATCACTTCACATGTCAGTGAAGTAAATTAAAATCAATTCAAGCTGTCTACAAAACATTTTTTCGAAATAAAAGAGAAAAGTACCGAAAGGGTTTTAGAGAAATCTAGCATAATCAAGTGTTCGAACTCACAATCTCTGATTCGTAGAAGTAAATTAAATCTCTCGTTAACTTACTTTTTACTTTACTCGGTTTCTAATTGATCCACCAAAAATAAATTAGTGGCGACTCCTAATTGAAAAATTATTTGCATGTTAAGAACTTGTACCTAAGTCGTGAATTGGTATGGGCTTGGGAGAGCCCAAATTAAGTTTAGGCTTAGTAATCCATTAGCCAAATTCTAGATGGTGCACCTGAGATTAGGTCGCGACAGTATCGATTTTGTCTTGATTTGTGTTTTGATATACTCTCTGTGTTGTTTACTTAGGCTGTTCCTTGCTTTATTAGGCTCTGGGGAAGCTTCATTATCTGCTCCGTAGCCCCCTATAGGCCAAGTTGCTGATTTGAGATCTTCTCTGAACAGGCAAAGTGAAAGCTCTAATCTTGCAAACGTTTAAGCTCGGGAGTTTTTGTTGATGCGTGCTCCTGCCGTTGACTTGTTGTCGTCAACTCCCGAGCACCCGTCAACACCTCTTCCTTCAACTTAACACTTGGATAAAGTCAGTATCGAGGAGCCTCTAGGTTCTTCTGCCAAAGCTAAGCTTGTATTGGAACAGATTGCATAGCTTTTAGATTCTGAGGCTGTCGATTCCAACCGTTCGATGCCTGAATCATCATCTGTACTCAACATTACATATGAAGTGGTCAAGGCCAAATGGCTTGAGATCCTTGAGCTTTCAAAGGTGGCTTCCCAGCAGATGTATACGACCCAGTAGTTTCCATGAAGCTTAAGGATTTATTAAATGAACTGTATGGGAGTGATATTCGTTTCTCAAAGTCTCCCAAATTCAGGAAGCAATGTGAAGATTTTCTAGCAGACTTCCTCAGCGGGGTAGAGACTTGCGGACGAAATTACGACAAAGTCATTTCTCTGGTAATCTCAGAGAAAGATTACCAGTATCCCCGTAACTCCATCGAGGAAGTTAGTCAAAATTTGAAGATCATGTTGCGTTTCTCCAATCCCTTCTTTAGAACCTTGGTTGATATGCTTCTATTTCGCGGATATTCATAATCGACTGATATGAGATGAATTGATCGAATTAAACCATTGGCGAGAACTTGACCCATGGCATCTTACTCAAAATTAAAGTCAAGTCGATATCCAATGACATACCATTAATTTATCAATCAACTCAGAGAGATCAAATCCTTCAATTGACGATGTCATCCTCTGAGCAAGGGCGGGTAATCATTGCGGGTACAGAGTATGTCGTTGCATCAGGCCCGGAAGCCTCCATCAAGTTGGACGTCGTAGTGCTTGAAGGTGACTTCAACAAAGACGACGAGGATTACTGGATCCAAGAGGAGTTTGAGAATTACGTGGTTAAAGAACGAGAAGGAAAGAGGCCGCTTTTGACAGGAAATCTCCAAGTAAAGCTCAAGGCTGGTGTTGGGGAGCTGGGAGATATATTTACCGACGATCCCAGCTGGAATGGGAGCAAAAGTTTCAGGATAGGACCCAAAGTGGCATCGAGTTATGGTGGGAATACGCGAATCCGAGAAGCAAAAACAGATGCCTTCTCCGTCAAGAAGCATAGGGACACGATAGGTATAATTTTTACAGCATGGCAGAAAATGATTTTGGACATTTGCACTTTTCCAAAAAAAAGTAAACGAGTTCTAAAATTTTCAAAAAGTGCAATTAAATCATAAGACTTATAAAATTGGCATGATCAAGTTTTATATTAGCTCTGTCAATTTGTCTAATCGAAAAAGCCGAAGTAGTTAAATATTAATAGCAAGCGTCGGATTGGAAATAAACTTGAAAGTTTAAAAGGAAAAAAAAAATTTAAAAATTTTAAAAATAAAAAAGGGATAAGAATAAAACAAGGTTAAAAATGTAAAAACTTGAAAGTTTAAAAGGGAAAAAAGAAACATTTTAAAAATCAAATAAGAAAAATAGGATAAGAATAAAACAATTTAAAATCCAAAAACTTAGAAGTTTAAAAGGCAAAAAGAGAAAAATTTAAAAATTTAAAAAAAATAAAAAAAGGATAAAATTTAACATGGTTAAAAATCTAAAACTTCCACCAGAAGGTTCGACCCCATCGCCGCGCCACCGCTTCCGCAATGGCACCACCACCCCGCCATTTCGCAAGAACTGTGGGATTAAGTGGGCTGATTGATGAAGAGCTTGTTTATTATTAGACAATAGCTGGGGCATGACGTCGGCTTATCCTAGGGAGCTTGTTTATTATATTCTGTGGCATGAGGTCGGCTTATCATAAGGGCTTTATTATATTTGGTTGCATGAAGTCGGCTTATCATAGGGAGCTTGTTTATTATTAGAGAATAGCTGATCTTGTTTATTATTGGAGAACGTTGACACTTTGGATTATTTTCAGAAGAGGTTTGCACGCTTATCTAATAGCGACTGAGATCTTACTGACTTTGTTCTCTTCATTTTGCAGGTTACAAAAACATCACCCACCTGTAGAAAATTGCCAGAGATGGGAAAATCTCACTAAACTGAGTGAAGCCAAAATAAGGGCTTCCTTACCTAATCTGTCTCGGTTCTTCAAATAATAGCTTTGAGAGTTTTTAGTTGCACAAGAAGTTTTGTTTGGGCTATTGATCTTAGCGTTACTGCAATTTTCATTCTCTGTTCACTTCACAGCATACAAAAAACACTATCCACCAGCATCCGATGAGGTCTAGAGATTGGAAGGTATCGCAAAGGATGGACCATTTCACAAGCGGCTGATTGAAGCAGGAATACATAAGGTGGAACAGTTTTTTTGACAAATCAACGTGGACTCTGAGAAACTGAGAAATGTGAGATTTTGTACATGGTTCTCGATTTGGATTGAACTCCCTAAACCAAGAAGAGTAATGTCATGTTTATTCATTGCAGGTTCTCGGCATGACAGAGAAGAAGAGGAAAGCCCTCCTAGATCATGCAAAAACTTGCACTTTGAATGGGGAACTCTATACTATCACGATAATGAAAGTGATCACGATGTAATATTCAGCAATGTTGGTCAACTCAGTGGCCTTACTGCGGACGGGGCGTATTGTGCTGCTGACAGATTTTCTCTCCTGCAGAAGGTAATTGGGAAATTCTACCTATTTTGATATTTGCCATGGAATCTGCAAGGGACAGCCCCTGACCTCAGATTATTAGTTAAAATTTTATCTACATTGTTATAGCATAGGCATGACAATTGATCAGAAAGCGGTTTCTAAAAATTAGGTGCATTCAATTATGTTGCATTAGTGATTATTTTCTGTCGATGATCACTATTTCAAGTTCCTAACGAGTTGTCTCTGATGCTAAGCTGTTTTAATCAGCCTCGCAAATGCCAGGGGAAAAACAAAATAAAACACAAAAGAGAGTCTCTGATGATAATCTTCAACTTTCTTTTATAGGTAAAAGAAAATATCACTAAAGGGCACCCCTCGCTCGGGAGAGAGAGGGGGGCTAGAGAAAAGCTTTGCACCAAAAGAGCTCATTTACAATACAAATCATCTACAATGTGGTTTAAAGCGTTTACATGCACACATCACTTCCCATTATACCGAGGTCTTAGAATAGAGTTTTCGTGGCAACATCGTACTGACAATCTTCCATTTTGGTCTCCTAAAGACACTATGTCCTGTCTCCATTCTTTGATAAAAAATTTATCGTCACTCTCTTGTCCCCATCATTCAACCCCCTGACAATCCAAGAAATAATCTTAACCTTTATATAAACAAAGAAGAGCCCTTTCCACTGCCACCACTCACAAACCCTTTTCGTCGGCAGTTTTATCATTATTGGTGGAACACTGAAGGCGTTTCAATTCCTTGATTTTTTTCGAGTACTTAAAATGCTCAGGGCCATCATTTCCATTCTCAAGCTCCTAGAAAAGACTCATAGCTGTTTCTTCGAACCTTTGGAAGGAGACTCCAAGGACCTGCAGCACCAGGACCAATGAATCTCCATCCACATCCAATTCAAACTCCCCCAAAGGCTGCCCCCTTCTTTTGCTCTCACCCCCTGAGAAGACGTCACCAGAAGCGCCCTCCATCGGACCACAATCACCATCCGCAACATCGGAGTGCGTTAGCAACTTAGGAGCATTCTATGCTCATACGAGTTCTAAGTTTTTGACTCATTCACCATGTTATGGTACTTTCAGGTGGAGATGCTTTTTGTTGCTTTCATCAAAGTCTGTGGACTTGATGTCCAAAATTTCCTTATTGGTTTTTGACCACTAACTTTGCATCTTCCTACCTAGGATCTGTCTGAGAAAAAAAATGGAACATATTAGACACATCTTCTTAGTGCCTTTGATATCCATACAAGTCCAGCTTGAATTCTTTGGGTCACCTAAGGTGTAAGATAAAGCGACTGGTTGAGGAAGTAATAATTTTCAAGTCTTCCAGGTCTATGCAGATAGATTGGTGAAAAAGGCCTATAAGAATTGGAATAACCTTAGACAGTACGATGCTGAGGCTTCTTCACGTTCCATGTCGGAGAAGATCTCACCTAGTTTTTCATATGAAGTAGTAGGAGATCAACAATGCCTCCATCCAGTTCACAACAATATTCCTCCGCCAAGATTGGGCAGTCATGTTGGTTTGAAAGTGCCTCCTAGAACTTCAGCATCCACAGTGTACAGTATGTTAATTGGCTACGAGGAAAAGAAAAAGTTGCCTATAATTAAACAGTAGCTGCAATGTAGCCACTTCTTTTGTGGTTTTAGATTATCAAAGTGATATGTTGCAACTAAAACTTTTCACAGTACCATACACCTTTGGGAGGGAAATATGCAGGTTTCATATGATATGGGTTTGGAGGTGATCAATGTCAATTGTTCTATCAGTAGCATATGACTCAGTCAAGAATATGCTTAATTATTTTACAGGGGAGAAGCATTGGTGTTTAGTCTCACTTCTCATGAAGCATGTGACAGCAATGTCCTAATTATTGGTTCTTCAGACGGGTTTGGAGGTGGTCAATATCAACTGTTCCATCGCAGCATACAACTCGGTGAAGGATATTGTTAATTATTTTAGGGGAGGAGCATTGGTGTTTATTCTCACTTCTCATGAAGCATGTGACTGCAATGTCCTAATTATTGGTTCTTCAGATGGGTTTTGGGACCTAAATCTATTTAGTCGAACTGACCATGTAGATCACAACATTAGGAATTTATGGGCTCCATGTTGATTCCGCACCTAGGAGACTTGCTTTTCCTGGCTGCCATATGTCTATTATGGGCTTCATCAATGGGATACTAATTTATTTTTACTCTCTCTCTCTCTCTCTCTCTCTCTCTCTCTCCAGGAATCAGTGGGATCAGTGCTGATCGATTGCCAGGACTATCAGAAAGTCCTTATTCCTAAAATGCCATGTCGAACCAAGCTAGTGATATATTGGTCCACATCGAGCCTTCAGCAGGTACGAAGCAATCGGACAAGGCGGACGGGTCACCGTCAAGCTTCCCGGCTTTTGGTACGTTGAATTTTCTCCCTTGACGTCGATTTCTTCGCCATATGGTTTTGCTTATCCTGTCTTGTGGAAAATTCGAGAATAAAATCCGTGACTTCTATACTGAAAAATATGCAGAATTAGTATTTGCCGTGATGATGAATGTGGTGTGGCTACGCTTGCTGGAACAAAAGTAGATTGCTATTACATCTGGGGCTTTGGTTTTGTGTCGTGATCCTTCTTCATCGACAGATTCGTGCTTGCGTAATGAAGAGTAGGAATTGCATCAGCTCATTTCTTCTCATTAAGGAACGCAGTTTTGTTCTTTTTCTTTCTTTTTTCTGCCAAGAAATGAACAAAGATCAACCATAGAGAGATTGCCCAAAAAATAAAAAAATCAACACCTGACAATTCCGGAAAGGTCAAATTTGCATTAGGAACTCATTTAATGACTTTAAAAGAGGGATATTTTTGTGGTACCTGCCATGATCAGTCCTGTTTGGGAACTAAACAAGTAAATGTGAAACTGGCTCAATTGAAAGGCTAAATCATTTGGCATCTCAAGTATGACACTTTGACTCAATTTTGTCACACTGGTAAGCTCTTTTAAGGGTTTGATTGGGTCTAGTCCACTTACCAACTATAGTAACTGCATAAAAAGAGAGTTATATTGGTGCTTTCTAAGTTATTGCTTATGATCATCTCTCTGCAGCAATTGCATTATCTAATTAGTACGACTTATTTGATGATAAGGACTAATCAAAATGTAATGGCAAATTATGCATAGCATCTTCTCAACCTACACTGGACATAGTGATGATCTCATTAGTAGCGTGACATTTGACGAATATTCATCTATGGTTCTAGAGAAATTAGTAACCATGGTATTTAAAGTGTGGTTACATTATGATATTATTTGTATTGCTTTTCAGATACTGAAGATGTCGAGATTTATTGGGAACAATTAATGAGGGATTGAATCTTGTGGCCCTTGATCAAGGACTACTTGCCCCGACAACCTTTTCGGATTTGACGTTTAGGGCATTGGCCGCAAAGACTTCCTACTTATCTCAATAATTTGAGTTGAGTCATGTTTGTTGTGAGTTCCTAAATCGAAGTACGAAAAATATGCCGGAGACTTAGATTTATGATGTTGCGATATTTTGCCCATAATCAAATTTAAATTATCTGATTGTGCAACAGGGGAAGTAGTTAGAAATTTGGCTTATGGGGAGCGAGATTTAAGTAATAACAATTTAATTAATTAATTGATAATGCCAAAGAAAATTCAAGATATTCATAAAAAAATTAATTAAATATTTAAGATGGTGTATTCACGAGAAACTTTAACCTAGAATTTGCTGATGTTTTTCTAAAGGAAATGTTAAAGACGAGGGATAAGTGCATTAAAAGTCTTAAAATTTGTCATGAAAATGCAAGTGAGTCATATTTTAAAAAGTGCAAGTAAGTCCTACAACTTGTCAAGAAATTATAATCGAGTCTTAAAAATTTCAGAAAAGTGCAATCGAGTCTTAAAACTTATCATGAAAATACAATTAAGTTCTAAAACTTTCAAAAACTATTATCAATAAAAGAACTTGATTTGATCAATTTGGAAAATTTAAGATTTAAATATACTTTTTAAAAGTTTTCGGATTCAATTATACTTTCGTGATAAGTTTTAGGACTTTCAACGCACTTATCCCTAAAGATAAATCAAAAGCATGAAAAGCCCAATGTTACATAAGGCCACGAGGCCCAACACAAGCTTGGAGCTTGCAAAAAGCCAACATTGAGCTTGAGCTTCGATGATTAAGCTTCAACTACCTTGCTTATGTAAAAATAAGAATGTCTAGCAACTATCAAAAGGGGAAATAGTTTTCTTGAATTCAAGCTTTAGTAGGAAAACCTTTTTTCCATTGACTAGGACAACATTTTCCGTTGACTCATTTTTTGTATTATCGAATTAGTAATTTTAGTTGACATTCTTAGTTACTATAGGAGTAATGCCACTAATAACTAGGGGTATGCAAAAGAAATGAGAATCACCCAAACCGCCCAAAACCGAACCGAACTAGATCGAAACTGGCAATTCCTATTGGGGCTGGTTTGGTTCCCTGTTCCAATTTAATGGAACTGGTGAGTACTTGTTCAGTTCCCGATTCTAGACATGGAATCGCCCACCCACCCAACTGGACCGGATCGAATCGGTATATATATATATATAAATAAATTATATAACAATTATTTAATTATTTTGTAGTATTTTGACCAAATATATATGTCATATATGTATATTTGTAGTTATTAAACATTATTGACTAATTTTGTCTATTGGGTGTGTAATAGGACTAATCCCTTACTTTTTCTTTTTATTTTTTATTTTTATTTTAATGATCCATTTACTTGCTTTCTCAACTGAAACAAAACAAACAAACGAAAAGGATGGAGAGGACCATTTGGAGACGTCTATAAATGTTGTGGTGCATTGTCATGATATGAAATTAAGAGCCAAATAAAAGGCCAAACAAGTTTTGGTGCTCTAAAATAGAAACTAGGTTCAACTTAATATTGATAAATGCCATTTTGTAGGGATTGGAGGATCGATTCTATAGATTCACCTAGAAACCGGACCGGATCAGTGATCAGATTCCCGGATGAATCTATGAAACTAAGTTCTTAATTTCAATTTTTTGAAATCAATCCTTAATGGACGGTTCCTAATTTCAAGATGAGAACCGCCCATCCGAACAATGCTCATCCTTAGTAATAACTTCCCTCTCTTTCGGTCTCCCTTTTCCCTCTCTCTCCAATGGCAAACCTTCTAGACAACTCAATCAATTTACTTAATGTAATTGTGTCTTTCCACTATCGGGGCCACGGCTCCTCGATCGAGGTCTGCAAGATAACAAAAATTTCTCCAACTTCTTCCACGCGGCATGTGAACTGCTGCTTTAATCATTGCTAGTACGAAATTTTGGGAGGCAACTTATTTTCAAACAAGACCCACGCGCTTTTGGGCTTGGTCAAAAGAAGTCCTCCAACTACAATAAATCATGCATGTAAGTAACATTTCCCAGAACCTTCCTATGATCCAGAACCCCTTCTCATGTGTTGACCCAGTGTCCTCCACCATTTGAGTGACGTGAAAGATTATGGATGGAATTCCTCCGAGCGAAAATGAGGACTCATATGGAAATTATGTTTCTACAATAAAATAAAATAAAAACACGACTGACTTAAGTGAAACGTTATAAGTAGGAAAAGAAAAACAAGATCAAAGTTTAGAGACAAAATGAAACGTTAAATAGGACATGAAGATATTGACACTCAACTATGACAAAATCCTGCAATTATTAGTGGTAGTAAGCACGAGACATATGCCTGATTTAATTATTAATTATCAATCACCTAATCCCTTTTACTTAAACTTGATGAAAAAGACTTTAATAGAAGGACAAAAAGATAAGGGAAACAGTCAGAGAGAGAGAGAGAGAGAGAAGAGAGAGAGAGAGAGAGAGAGAGAGAGAGAGAGAGAGAGGTTATCACATGAATTACTAATTTCTTCATAAATGGAATGTAAAAGAACAAATGGAAGAATCAACATACAGTGTGCTGAAGGCAATTTTCTATGATTGCTTGTACTGTTTGAAAGTGACATTATTGATGATGGATCATTCTACTAAAGTTGAATCATGATAATTTATGAAATGGTGATGAGATCAACACTTGGGGATTATAGTGAATAAAGTCATGTATCATCTAGTGAAATGTCATTTTTGCAACATTTTCAGTATTTGCTTTTTATTTGCACGAGAAATAATCTCACTTGGCCATGTATAGCGGAGTCAATGGAAAAAATAATAATAATAACAATAAAATTTATAGCTTGCATTAAAGATTTTTGTTCAAATAATCAAAATATAATCTAAGATCGAGAGTTCCTATGAGAATGATACATCAAGAATCACGTAATCATCTCTTTGCAAAGAAACCTTTTGCAAAACACGGGTAAAAAAACTGCGAGTTCTCGTAATCCAAATGATTTTAACCGCATACGAGACATATGGCATTCTAAAAACTTGGAAAAAAAACAACCTTATGACAAAATCAAGAAACAATAAATCATTTTGACATCATCAATTTGATGAAGAGCCATATTAATTAGCCTCTGATATTCCTTGAACCGATTTGTAGTACATACGTTTTCTTAATAGATGACCACAACACACATTATTTCATCATTATAATTTATGAGTTACAGCTAGAGGTGTTAAATGGGTTGCACAACCCATTTATTGACCCATTTATGGTTAAATGAGTTGTTAATGGGTCAAGTTTTATTTCTTAAAACACCTAAATGAGTTTTAATGGATCAAGAATAAGATATATGGGTTTTAAATGGGTTAGCTCTCAGACTCATTTAAGACCCATTTATCAACCCATTAAAAAGGAACCCCTTTATTTTAACTCAAAATTTCACTATCTCTCTAGTCTCCTCTTTAACTTTATAATTTTTTTTTTTAATAAAAACCGAAAATATAATTATTTTTGATTTCATTTTTCTTTTTATTTTCTTTTTTTCTTTCTTTTTATTTTCTTTCTTCTTCCTCCGGTCGCCGGCACGGCGATGGCCGGCGACCGACCAAAGTGCGAGCTCGAAGCTCGCGGCGTCGGCGAGCTCGAGCTCGCCGACCCGGCGAGGGCCGCCTCGCCGACGCCCGGAGGCTCGAGCTCACCCGACGCCGGCGAGCTCGAGCCTCGCCTCGGCCAGTCGCCCGCCATCGCCGTGCCGGCGACGGAGGAAAAAGAAAGAAAAAAAAAAAAAAAAAAAAAAAAAATTATATTTTAAAAATAAAAAAAAAAAAAAAATTAATTTTTTTAAAAAAGTAAAAAATAATAATTAAAAACTTAATTTAAAAATAAAAATAATTAAAATTTTAATTTTTAAAAATACAAATAATTTTAAAAAATTAAAAAATTAAAAAATTTAAAATTTATTTTTTGAAATAAAAATAATTAAAATTCGATTTTTAAAATAATTATTTTAAAAATTATACAAATTTTAATGGAAAATTTGTGTGTTGTATATAACTATTTTAGTTTTAAAAAAAAAAATATATATATATATATTTTTTTTTTGAAAAATTGTAAAAAATTGAAAAATTATTGATTGGATTTATATTGTTTGGAAGTTTTTAGTAATATAATCTTTTAAAAAAAATAAGAATAAGTTTTCCTAAATTTGGTTAAATATGAAAATATTATTAATATGGGTCGGGTCGGGTATGGGTTGGGTATGGGTCGGGTCGGTATGGGTCGAATAATTTATGTTAGACATAAATGGGTTAATGGGTCTATTTGGGTCAACCCATTAATGACCCGACCCAAACCTGACCCAACCCACCCGTTTAACACCTCTAGTTACAGCTACGTTGGATTAGAAGCGATTATTTGAAATATTATGTCGCTTGTTCAAAAGCTGCACCTAGATGATAATTGATATTGGAGCATGTGACCATTGAAGATTTACCGTGAACGTTGAAGGGAAAAACAGCTCAATTATTTAATAGGCAAATGTAGAAAAAAGAAAAAGAAAAAGTACATGCAGCTTCATAACTCATAAGGTTACGGGGGCAAATTAGCAAAGTTGGAGGGAAGAAAAAGGAAAAATTTAACCGACATATATCGTATTTTGGGAGGAAGCTTATTTCCAAACGCTTTTGAGCTTTTAAACATGGTGGCCGACATAGATCCTCCAACTACAGCGAAGCATGCATGCAGGTAACATTTCCCAGAAGTTTCCTATGATCCGCAACCACCATTTCTCATATATTGACCAAATGTCCTCCACTATTGGAGTAACTTGAAAGATTATGGACGGAATTCCTCCGAACGAAAATGAGACCTCTGTTGATTTTTTATTTTTTTTTCAATACGGCTTACTTATAGTGAAACGTTAGAAGTAGAAAAAAAAAAAGAGACCAAAGTTATGGCGATTATTTTTTAGGAAAAACCGTAAAACAAATGAAGCATCAATTTCTTAATCAAATGGAATGCGAACGAGCCAAGAAAAGAATTATATATGGTGCGGTATCCGTAAAAAGTCAACTGAAGGCATTTTTCCAGGCCCGCTTGCACCGTTTAGAAGCTGTGCGATTAACTGGAATTTTATGGTGCTTGCACAAAAGCTACACCTAGATGATAATCGATATTCGAGCATGTGACCCATTGATTAAAGATCAGGTTGAGAAGATTTACCTTGGTATGTTGTTCGCAAAAATAGCTCAGTTATTTAATAGGCAAAAGCAGAAAAAGTAAAAAAATAAAAAAGAAGTACATACAACTTCATAGCTCATAAGGTTAAGGGGACAATCTAGCAAAGTTAAAGGCAAGAAAAAGGAAAAATTCTCAAGCCGGCAATCAAACCCAATGTTCATCAATAAATCGTTTTGGCATCATCAACCGGAAGGAGAGCCATATTAATTTGCCTCCATCATTCCTTGAATGCGTACATATTTTCTCAATAGATAACTATAACACACATTCGATAGTTGTTACCATTTATACGTAGTAGTCATGCGAAATTAGCAATAATCAATTAAAGGGATAATGTATTGGAAGTGATGAAATTTGTCACAAAAGTGCAATTGAATTCTAAAATTTTCAAAAAATCTAATCAAATCCTAAAACTTATTAGCATTTTTTCGTTTATTAAGTTGAATGGAATTAATAGAAGAACTTGATTGTATAAATTTGAAAAATTTTGAGACTTGATCATATTTATTTTTTAAGTTTTAAGATTCAATTGTACTATTGTGATAAGTTTTAAAATTTTTAGTATATTTATCCTTTAATTGAATTTTTTTCACTTGCTCAAGATATTGGAGCATATGACCGATTGGATAAAAGATCGGGTCAAAAAGAGATTGTGCGGGCAGCTTCATAAGGTTGAGGGGGCAAATTGCCGGAATCTAAGGAAAAAAGAGGGTAATTAAAAAACCGGCACCCTTTCCTGGAAATGTACTGCACTTTTCTCAGAAAAGATGTGCCTACTCCGGAGAGGACATTATAAAGCACACCCCGATGACTACAAACTCATTACTTTGAATTTGAGCTTGAGTTCTTACACAAATTGCTCATCGTCTCCTTCATTTCTGTGCTACATTTGTTCCCGTTTGATCAGCAGTCAAATCCTTCCAAGTTCTTGATAAGCTCCACAAAAGTAAAGAAAATCATGTCGACGCAAAAGAGAGCTTTGGCTTCCACTCTTTCAGGTCAAGCAAGTCTACTCAAGAGGCCACGCAGCGGTCGAAGGAAGTAAGTTCACTCCTCCCTCTCAACATTTCGATGCTTGATCGATTATTTGATGATCGTGTTCGTTTTAGCTTTATTTGAGGGATTTTTTTTAATAATATTTTATTTTTTGAATTATTTTATTAATTTTTATCCTTTTATTTTTTTCCCTCTCCCTCCCTTCCTCCTCCTCCCTCCTTCTTCCTTTGGCTTTGCCAGAGGGGAGGGCTGGCCGGTCGCCGGACTGAGGCGGCTGGGCAAGCCCTTCCTAGATCCAGCGAGAGGGGCCTCGCCGTCGCATTTGGCAAGGCCCTCCTCGCCGGAGCTCACCTCGCGGTCTCTGGGCAAGGCAAGCACTCACCAGATCCGACGGGGACTCTCCCCGTCATCGTTGGGCGCGAGCTCGGCTGGGCGGCGAGGCGAGCTCGCCCGACCGCCTCAACCCGGCGTCGCCAGCCTGGCCGATCGCGGAGTCAAAGGAAGAAGGAGGGAGGAGGGAGGAAGAAGGAAGAAGGAAGAAGGAAGAAGGAAGAGGGAGAAAAAAAGATAATAAAATTAATAAAATATTATTAAAAAACAGTCGCTAGCACTAGCGAACGGTCATGTCAGCGCCAGCCGGCCAATTTTGACCGGATTAATTAATTTGTCATAATTGTAAAAAGTCTAAGACTTAATTGGTCAAAAAGATAAATTTAGGACTAAATCAATTATAATAGGTTTTAGGACTTTTTTTGTAATTTTCCTGAACTGTAAAAGGTCTAGGACTTAATTGGTCAAAAAGATAAATTTAGGATTGAATCAATTATAATAGGTTTTAGGACTTTTTGGTAATTTTCCTGAACGAGGATATATGGCAATGGAAGCATAACATTGATTAGCTTTTGCCTCGTGACAATTCTAAATTGCTTTCGTTCTGTTTTTTGTTCGTGGGATTGTGCTGTGGATTAGATACGAAGCATAAAGACCCCCAATGTTGCCATCTCGAGTCTGTTTTGCGGATTTCGGCCTGCGCCAATCGCATTATTTCCTCTTGATTCGAATTAAACTTTCTTGGAAATTTCTACATAGCCAGTTAGCTGTTATTGTTACTGGGTTACTTTGCTGTCCTGTTTGCCAAATTGTACCATCTTGATTGTACTTTTGTGCTGACCTGATCTTCACGCAGTCAAACATGGCGTTGGTCTGGGAGAAATCTCGTGCCGAGGAGCTGGTTGACAGAGGACGATGTCCGGAGAGTGGTAAGATGAGTAAAGTAGCCAACTTGGACATACAAAATACAGTCTTTATTGTGCTTCAATTGCTGATCTCTTCAATTAGGAGCGGTTGGATGCATTTCTGACCTTCCAGTCAGTTTCCGGATAGAAATCCGCATGAGAAATTGCTGCGAGATGAGTAGAAAATTATCGTTTGATTGGTTAAAATGACCCGCTGACTGTTCTAGGCTTTTCCTGTGAAGCAATTCCACTAAGAACATGATTTAGGCTTTTCATGTTGTTTCGGACAGTACGGATCACAAAAAGATCCAGATTTTCAATGAAGTGGCTTGGACATAATTTTTTCCTTGAATCTTGGAAAATGTGGTCAATGACAACTTGCATGCGGAAGGAGAACAATGAAGATACCTGTGATGTGAAACTCGTATGAGATGAAGACGTGGCAGATTGCAATGTAATTCTTTGACATTGCTCCTCGCTGAATAGGTCAGGGAAGAGCTGAAGTGTGCTAAATCTGACTTGGCCGAATACGGTCGAAGGTGAATAAATTTTATTTGGTTTGTTAGCTGTAGCTCATCAGCATCAACTGATTCTTCTAGGAGAATTTCCATGTGTATTGTCTTGTCAAGTAGAAATATCATGGAGTAGCATAAGCCATCGGTCTATGATCCTGTTCAGCAAAGTGTAATACCTGCACATACATTATTTTTTCAATCACTGAAAGGACGTTGCATTTGGAGATGGCTGCTAATTAAACTTTACTTGCTTCAGTTATCAATGTACTGGATAGAAATGTATTCCAGATTTGCGTTGACTTTTCAATGTTGCGTTACATTAAAGGAATGCATTTGATGAGTCTGGTAGACTGGTATCCATCTTTTTATACTGTAATCAGGTCTGACATTCGTATGAAGTAGTAACTAAAATGTTACATATGGATATTTGTCTATTTGTTACAAATAAGTCCACAAGACAGCCGTTGTTCAAGGTGTCAGTTTTTTATGGTGTAGTTGCATTAGGGATGCTCTCAAAGATGTGGTACAACAGTTATCTCAACAGAGAATGCTGTTCAAAAACCGGTAAGATAAACAAAGTTCCTTGAATTTACACTTTTCTCAGACATATCCCTTCTGATTCACTTTCTTTTGAAAGGTCTCCAACTTTGGCAATTCTGCTGTTGGTGTTATTTGCCACACGGAAGCAGTGGGGCTTGCAAACATTCACTCTCCCCACCTTGCAAGGTACAAATGCACATACCTTGTTGGTAGTTTGTCTCTCTTTGTAGCTACTTTTCCAATTTCCCGCTTCTGTACCCGTTCCTATTTCTAATGGTTGTTCTCTCGAGCGAATGCAGGGCTATTGGTAAACCTACCGTGAAGAATGACGCAAGAAACTTACGGCTTCAACTTCGAAACAAACTCTTACTTCCTCTATGTACTGGGGAGAAACTAGAAGGAGAGGGTGGTGCTCGAATTTCCGTTGCCTTGATCGATGCAGATACAGGGGATGTCGTTACATCAGGGCCAGAAGCCTCCATCAAGTTGGACGTCGTTGTGCTTGAAGGTGACTTCAACAAAGACGATGAGGAAAATTGGGCTCCAGAAGATTTTGATAGCTACGTGGTTAAAGAGCGAGAAGGAAAGGGGCCGCTTTTGAAAGGAAAGCTCCAAGTAAAGCTAAAGGCAGGTGTTGGGGAGCTGGGAGATATGATATTTACCGACAATTCCAGCTGGAATAGGAGCAAAAGATTCAGGATAGGGCTCAAAGTGGCATCGAGTTATGGTAAGAATACACGAATCCGAGAAGCAAAAACAGATGCCTTCTCTGTCAAGGAATGTAGGGGACAAGGTATGTATAATTTTTACAGTATCACATAAAATGGTTTTGGACTCCAGCACTTTTCAACAGGTACAATCAAATCATAAAACTTGTTAAATCGGTATAGCACTTTTCAAAGGGTACAATCAAATCATAAAACTTGTTAAATTGGTATGGTCAAGTCCCTATATTAGCTCCGTTCAATTTGTCTAATGAATAGTTTTATTTTTATTTTTATTTTTATTTTTTATTTCAATCTTAATAGCAAGCGCCGCATCAGAAATAAACTTGAAAGTTTAAAAGGAAAAAAAAGGAAAAAATTAAAAAAAGAGAAAAAAAAAGGATAAGAATAAAACAGGGTTAAAAAATCTAAATATACCACCAGAAGGTTCAACTGCATTGCCGCCACTGCTTCCACGATGGTGCCACCACCCCCGCCGTTTCATAGAGCTTGTGGACATGGCTGCTCAAGAACTTCATTTGGACTGTTACAACTAGAAGAGTAATCGGAATTTAAATTTGAGGGTATCGTATGAAAGTCAATTTCTACATCTTCATGTTGCTATAGTGGCCAATTGCTAATCATCAGTAGTGAGTAAGTCAGTGTCAAGGTCATGGACAAATATAGACCCTTTGGATCCTTTTCAGAAGAGGTTTGCACGCCTATCTATGTTTGCTGCTACTCATTAATCTAATAGCGACTGAGACCTTACTGACTTTGTTCTCTTCATTTTGCAGGATACAAAAACATCATCCGCCTGTATCGGATGATGAAGTCTGGTGGTTGAAGAATATTGCCAAAGATAGGAAAATCTCACTAAATTGAGTGAAACTAGAATAAGGGCTTCCTTAGCTAATCTGTCTCAGTCCTTCACATAATAGCTTAGAGATTTTTTAGTTGTACAAGAAGCTTTGTTTGGCCTATTGATCTTAGCATTACTGCAATTTTCATCTTCTATTTGCTTTACAGCATACAAGAAACGCTATCCACCAGCATCTGACGATGAGGTCTGGAGATTGGAAAGTATCGCAAAGGGTGGATCATTTCACAAGCGGCTGATTGAAGCAGGAATACATAATGTGGAACAGTTTTTACGACAACACTCCATGGACTCTGAGAAACTGAGAAATGTGAGATTTTGCACATGGTCCTAAATTTGGATTGAACTCCCTAAACCAGGAAGAGTAACGTCATGTTTGTTCATTGAAGATGCTCAGCATGACAGAGAAGAAGTGGAAAGCCCTCCTAGATCATGCAAAAACTTGCACTCCAAATGAGAAACTATACGTGTACTATCACGATAATGAAAATGATCACTGTGTTATATTCAACAGCATTGGTCAAGTCAGTGGCCTAACTGCGGGCGGGGTGTACTATGCTGCTGACATATTTTCTCCCCAACAGAAGGTAACTGGGAAATTCTACCTTTTGTGGTATTTGCCACGCAATCTGCAAGGGACAACCCTTTGTTAGAACTAGAATTAGCACCTAGAGGGGGGTGAATAGGTGTTTAAAGTGATTTTAACAATTCAAACCGAATGAGATATAAATAATTTAAAATCAATGATTGCAGCAAATGAAAACAGTTAACAATATAAAGGATTAGGGATAGAAAATCAAGACTCCAGATTTATAGTGGTTCGGCTTAGATCAAGCCTACGTCCACTCTCCCGCACGGACAGCCCTTCTGGCTGGATTTCACTAAGAATCAATAATAGTGATTACAGTCTCACGCTCTTGAGTCCACAATGTAGATTACTCTACTACACTTCCTCAAGGTCTACAATATGATCTCTCTTTTGATTACATGTAACACTCAAAGAATGATATCGCAAAATAGAAAAGGAGATTCAGACTTTGGAATTCTTCTATCCGCACCCTTCAACAACTAGAGCATCTCTTTTATATGTTTCTTCATGCCTTCAATACCGTTGGCACCTTACAAATAAATTCTTCCAATCAACCCGTTGGACAGAATCAATTAGAGAGATCTCGAGCTCTTTAAGGTAAGTGTTGATAGCCCATCAATTCTGCTCGCCCATACAATCAGGATCTCGGTTTCCATAAGTAGATCCTTCCAAATATAAGTTGCGAAGTCGTCAAAGAATCTAAACATATTCCATATAAAACTAAGATCGTTTAGTGCTGAATCCAAAGAGAAAGATATCCACTAGTCGTTAGAATAAAGATCATATAAGATCGAATAAACGTCGTCCCGGAAACTGTCAATGTGAGTAGACTTTGAAATATAAGTCTTGAGTCTTGCTAGCTTCAGACTTTGATCTTCAGACTTTGTCAAAAGAGTCTGTAAGTCTTCAGAATAAACTGATAAAACTGTTTTGTCAACTTCAAAATACTTTAAGGGATTTCATCCAACAATCTCCCCCTTTTTTATGGTGACAAAACTTTCCTGCAGATTTGAATATTATCGCCCTACAATACAAGTTTTAAGCAAGCATCATAAAAGATTAAATAAGATAGTAGAAGTTATCCTGCACACGAGATATCCCGTATACGTACTTTCCCCGTACACGATCCGCATTCACCGAAACCTCATTAGTCATAAACAGACAAAGTACTATCTAATTTACAAAGCTTAAAGTATTGCCATAGTGAGCACACATTCAAAAGTTGCACACGTTTAATAAAACTCAAGTCAAAGTCAAGATAGCAATAAAAAGATAAAAAGATAGGATTTGGTTTTGGATTGGTTTTGAGAGAATAAAAAAAAATCTGCAAAGTCTTCTCCCCCTTTTTGTCAGCATAAAAAAAATCAAGGAGCTCGAGGAATGCGAACAAGTTGAAAGTCTTCCATAGACTTGACCGTGTCTTCCAACTTCCTCAAATCTTCCTGTACTTGGGTGAGAGTAGTGCCCTTTGCAAGTATCCCGAATCGACGCCTGAACATCTTTAAGCCGATCATGCAAAGTGATGAACATTGCATGATTTTCATTCTGCAAGGTCTGAAATTCATATCCCATGGCATAAATTTGACATTTAAGTTCCAAGATGATCTTAAGCAGCCTTTGAAAATCTCCAGAGTTGTCAGTCTGAGTGCTTGTTTCAGCTCGGTCCGAAGGTGGAGTCAAGCCGTATGAATGTCGGCAGGAGGTTCGGTGTGTGGAGATGATGCCTCTCCTTCAGAAACCGTGGCCGTATGAATATCCTCGCATTAGGAGGTGATCGACTAACACTGTTTGTGCATCCTCTTCTCTAAAAGTCGGCGAAGAGGTGTGTGGTCTCTTTCTTTATCTCCCCCCGTTTCCATGTCTTCCGGAGGAAAAAAGAACTCTTCTTTTGAGGAGTTTTCTCGAGGTCAGCTGTTGTAGATCCTCCTTTTCGCTGGAGAATCTGTTCTTTTGGGTTCATCCGCCGGTTCTTCTTTTCCTTCTTCCTCTTCCTCTCTTTCTTCCTCTGTCTTCTCTTCTTCTTTCTCTTGCTCTTTCTCTTTCTCTTTCTCTTCCTCTTTTTCTTTCTCTTTCTCTGCAACTTGATATTCTGGAACAGTTGGAATAGATGCAGCAAATTGAGAAATAAGAGTAGAGATGGGTATTGCATCCTCATCATCTTCATCTTCTAGGATGACTGCCCTCCTCTTCTTGGTAGAACTAACCACAGGTTCTTTCCCTTTCCTTTTGGATGCTGATGAGTCTGGTCTGAGCTTGATAGGAGTCTTTTCCTTGAATTGCTCCAGCTTCTTGCTAAGCTCTTTCAGACGCATCTTGGTAATCATCCTCAGCCCGATGACCATTTTATCAATAGTCTTCACTGTGAGAATATGAGGAGGTTGAATGTTTAGATGTCTGAAGAGACGAGTAATGAGAGCAGCATAAGGAAGCTTTCCTTTGTCCTTTACCATGCATCTATACATGTGAAATATGATAGTATGCGGCAAAGAGAAGTTTACACCAATCTTGATGGCAAACATCAACTTAGCTTCAGAAATTGATACATCTGTCTTGGATGTCGATTTGGGTCTTAGACAGTTGATTACAATCTTGTGCAGCAAAGTATTTGGTGCATTCATTCTGGAGTAAGAGAGTCTTCCTTCTGCAATTCTGTCCCTTGCTAGTTCAAGAGTAGCATGGCTTACAGACACGCCGATTGGTTGGAAAGCCCCTCTTTCCACACCAAGCACATCACCAAAATGTCATTATCAATGACATACTCTTTATCCCTCACGCTGAAAGTAAAGCTGTTTGCATCAATGAAACTGATATTAGAGTAGAAATAAGCCGTCAATTCAGAATGTGCCGTGTCACAGTCTGTGCAGAACTGATAAAGTTTGAGTTTTTCGAATTTCTCTCGCAGATTTATGCTCAACAAGTCCAGAAAATCGAAATCCACAGTTCGTGGGTTCATCACCCCACGCTTCAGCAATTTTTCATACCTCTTCCTGTGTCCGTCTGAGCGGAACAATTCATCCTTCTTCCCTCGAAGGCTTGCAGCCACACCCATCCATGGTTTAAAGTGTATGAACATCTTTTCATCATCATCATTTCCCTCAAGCTGATTCATACTACTAAACCTAGGGTCACTAGGGAAATTTGCAAATGCTCTTGCAGCCGTTCCCTCAGCACAACCCGGCACCTTTCCATAACAAAGAAGAAAGTGCGTCTCGTTTCTATAACCCTTCTCTTTCAGAAACTCATCCACGAAAGACATAGCAGAACCACATTCCTTTAACGCATAGTAAAGCTTGTAAACAAAGGCAGGCTTAAGAGTTCTTACTGGTTCGATATCTTCATAAATCGTTTCTGCATCTTGAGGGCCCTATTCTTGAGGTCTAGTTGGGGATGACCGCTGTTGGGATTGTTGAGGAGTTTTCTCAGTAGGAATGTCGCTTTCCTCAGTGAGATCAAAGTGCGTAGGCCCCTCACCAGATCCCTGTGGTCCCCTGTTTGCTATTCTGGATGACTTCCTCTGATACGACATTGTGCTTTTCTTTGGAGAGACTTTCTCACTTGTGTCGCAAGAAAGTTGAGAACTTTGAAACGAAGAAGTTTTGGAGAGAAAATACAGAGCAGTGAAAAGCTTTTGATCTAGGGTTTTTGAGTAAAGTGAAAACGAAGGAGAAGATGTGTATAAGGATAACAGGTACGGGGGATAAACCAAGCGTCGTATCTTTTGAAAATCTTGAATTTTCCTTTTTGAAAAAATAACTGCCTTAATAAAACGATAACCACTCTCTTTAAAAAATAACCGCCTTAAAATAGACAGATAATCTTACCTTATCAATAAGACAGTTTAAGTAAGTGAACTTACGGTCATGTCGATTCGTATTCTCGTCTTTTAACCTTTGAGTCTCGATACTGGTCGGACTTTAGTTGCGAGTCCGAGCTTCAGCATTCTTCAAGAGATAATATATTGAGTCTTGAGCGAATAGACTCAAACAAGCTTTTCTCAAGTGGCTTTGTGAAGATGTACGCGTTGATTCTTTGAGTCTATGAATTGTATCAAGACTTCTTTGTTCTCGAACGTGATCTCTTATAAAGTGATGTTGAATCTCAATATGTTTTGCTCTTGAATGTAGGATAGGATTCTTTGTAAGATTGATTGCACTGGTGTTGTCACATCTAATTTCTGTGCAAGAGTCTTCAATGCCAAAGTCTTGCAGTTGTTGTTTTATCCACAATATTTGAGAACAAAGAACTTCCAAGAGCAACGTATTCTCGGTCAAGCCTGTTGAAAGAGCCACAGTACTTTGTTTCCTCGAAAACCAGATACCGCCCTGTTTCCAAGCAATTGACAAGTACCTGAAGTGCTTTTTTTCTTTCAACTCTACAACCTGCAAGATCTCGCGTCCGAATAGCCAAGAAGTGTAAAGTCTCCTTCTTTGGGATACCAAAGACCGATCTTAGCAAGTAGTAGCAACATATTTAATAATACGTTTAACAGCACTTAAGTGAGATTCTCTAGGGTCGATTGAAACCTAGCACATATGCAAACACTAAATAATATGTCGTCCGGATGCGGTAAGATAAAGAAGTGAGCCAATGATACTCCCGTATAACTTTTGGTCAATTTTCTTCCCTCGCTTCATCTTTGTCTATCTTCAAGGAACTTGACATTGGTATGTCGATCTTTTTGCAATTTTCCAGGCCGAACTTTTTAACAAGTTCTTTTGCATATTTCTCTTGATGAATGAATATTCCCTCATTTAGTTGTTTGACTTGTAGACCAAGGAAAAAAGATAGTTCACCCATCATGCTCATCTCGAATTCATCCTGCATAGACTTAGAAAATTTCTTGCACAAAGTCTCATTAGATGATCCAAATATGATGTCATCAACATAAATCTGAACAAGTAGAAAGCTTTTACCTTCCTTTTTAATGAACAAAGTAGTGTCTACCTTTTCTTTAGAAAAGCCACTATGAATTAAGAAATTACTTAGCCTTTCATACCAAGCTCGAGGAGCTTGTTTCAGTCCATATAAAGCTTTCTTTGATCTGAATACGAGTCTGGTTTCTTTGAATCTTCAAAACTAGGAGGTTGTTCTACGTAGACTTCTTCTTGAATAAATCCATTCAGAATGCACTTTTGACATCCATTTGAAACAACCTGAAATTCTTATAGCAAGCAAAAACAAGTAGTAATCTGATTGCCTCTAACCTTGCTACTGGGGCGTAAGTCTCATCATAGTCTATCCCTTCTTCTTGCGTGTATCCTTTAGCTACGAGTCTTGCTTTGTTTCTCGTTACTTTGCCTTTTTCATTAACCTTGTTCCTGAAAACCCATTTAGCTCCAATAACTGATTTACCTTTTGGTTTGGGAGTTAATTCCCATACGTCGTTAATCTTGAATTGTCTCGAGCTCTTCTTGCATTGCTTCAATCCAGCTTTCATCAGCTAAAGCTTCTTCAATATTTTTGGGTTCTATTTCATAAATAAGAGCAACAGCACTAGACTCTTCTCGCCTTTTGATCTTGTTCGAATTCCCTCATTAATGTTTCCAATAATGAGTTCTTCGGGATGACTAGACTTGTGCTTCCGATTCGTTCATCGATAGATTGTTGATCTTCTTCTTGAGTAGGTTCTTCATCAGTAGCTTGTTGTACTGATTTTGATATAGTAATTGCTTCAGTGGAGTTAGACCTAGCAATGTCTGGAGCAGACTCTGAATCTTCAATCTGTATCTGCTGAACTTGTGGAGAGTCTTGAAATTTGACATTCATTGATTCTTCCATAGTCTCGAGTCTTTTTGTTGAACACTCTAAAGGCTTTGCTTGTTGTAGAGTATCCAAGAAAGAATCATTCATCGATTTTTCTTCAAACTTACCAACACGATCATTTGCATTCTTTAGAATAAAACATTTGCAACCAAATATTTGAAAATAAGAAACTATTGGTTTCTTCCCTTTAAAAATTTCATAAGGAGTTTTCTCAAGAATTAGTCTTAAAAACACTCGGTTTATAATATAGCAGTTGAAACGATTTCGCCCAAAACCTTGAAGAAACTTGATTTCCAATTAAGAGTGTTCTTGCCATTTCTTGTAAAGATCTATTCTTCCTTTCCACAACCCCATTCTGTTCTGGTGTATATGGAGAAGAGAATTTGTGTTGAAAACCAAATTCATCACATAAATTAGCAAAGTCTTGATTTTCAAACTCACCTCCATGGTCTGGTACGAATGCTTGTAATAGTGTGACCTTTCTCATTCTCGCATCTTTTTAGCAAATTTTGAAAAGAGAGAGAAAGTCTCGACTTACTTGTAAGAAAGTAGACCCAAGTAAATCGTGAATAGTCATCCACTATTAGACAGAACCTTTTACCACCAATGCTTTTCGTTCGGTAGGTCCAAACAAATCCATATGCAAAAGCTGCAATACATGATTAGTGGAAACTCTATTTATTGATTTGTAAGAGTTTCTAACTGTTTACCCAAGACGCATGGTGTACATAGATCGACTTTAAATAATTCAGAATAGGCAATCCTCGAACAAGTTTCTTTGTAGAGATCTTGTTGATTTGCTTCATGTTGATATGGCCTAGCTTTTTGTGCCATAGATTTGCTTCATCTTGTACCGATATTAAGCACGTGATCTTTCTTGATTCACATCCGTAAGATAGATATTTCCATGTCTTCGACCAGTAAAAGATTGAGTAAGGTCTTTACTGATTCCAGAGCACGTTTCTTCCTGAAAGTTGATCTTGAAACCAGAATCACACAACTGACTTATGCTAAGCAGGTTGTAATTTAATCCTTCAACTAATGAAACATTATTGATAGACAAACTTCCAATCTTCACTGTTCCTCGATCAGTAATCTTTCCTCTGTTGTTACCACCAAAGGAAACTTTTCCTCCGTCTATCTGGATAAGTTTTATGAAGCAACTTGAGTCTCCTGTCATATGTCTTGAGCAGCCACTATCAATATACCATTTTATCTTCTTTTTGATAGTAACCTGCAATTAACAGAAATCAAGCTCTTTTTGGTACCCAAACCATCTTGGGTCCGAAGTGTTAGAACAATAGACAGTCTTAGCCCGGCTCTTTTTAACAGTCTCCAAACCAAAGGACATTCTTTCTCAAAGTGTTCTAAGCTTTTACACTTGGAACATCTCAGAGCATTTCTACTAACAGGTTTTACAAAGACTTTCTGGAAATGATTCTTGTAAAAAGTTCTAGCTAGTCTTTGTTTAATTCTTTCTTTTACCTTCAGAAAATCAATCAATGGAATAGTTTTAGAAGTCATACCAAGACCTAACTTGTCAAAATATGGTCTTTGTATTGAAAGAATTTTATCCAGCTTTTCGAAACCATTTGAAAATCTCTTTGATATGTTAGTGATATCATTTTTCAAAAGATTATTTTCATTTGAAATACTGTCTGAGTTTTCTTTCACAACAAAGCAAAATCTTTTTCCAGTTTTCAAACTTTTCTTTCATAAGTTTATCCTGTTGTTTCAATGTAGAATTTTCCATTTTCAATTCGGAGATCCTCTTAAGAGAGGTTTTCAGACTAAGATAAAGTTCATCAATGTATTTAGAAACTTTAACAGGAATTTTCAAGTTACTAACCTCGAGTTCGCTGTCTGAGTCTGTGTCTGAATCAAGGTCTGAGTCTGAGTCTGATTTTGCCATTAAACAAATATTGGCATAATCATTGTCACTATCTTCACATTCAGTATCACTCCAAGTCTCTGCTTTGAGTGCCTTCCTGTTTTTCTCAGTCTTCCCTTTTCTCTTCTTTAACAGAGGACAGTTAGGTCTGATGTGTCCCTTTTTCTTGCATTCAAAGCAAGTCACTTCTTTATTCGTATCATCTTCCTCTGTTGACCTGTTTTGAAACCTTTGAGAATTTTGTTTCTTCCAATTGAATTTCCTTCCTTTTTCGTTCAACTTTCGAATCTCTTTATCATAAGTGCCAGTTCTTCATCATCTAGATCTTCTTCAGAGTCTGTAACATCAGAATAATCATTAGACTTTAAGGCAATAGATTTCTTACCTTTTGAGTCTTCCTCTTCGTTGGTCTGTTCTACTTCATATGATTGAAGAGTCCCAACCAATTCATCTACAGAAAGTGGAGCAATCATCCGTGTCTCTCTTATTGAGGTTTTTATATAATTCCAGTCTTTTGAGAGTCCTCGAAGAAGTTTGTTGACCTTCATATGTCCCGAGATTGGATGTCCCGATTTTCAAGACCATTCACAATTTCAGTAAATCGACTAAACATGTCGTAATTGATTCTCCCGATCTCATCTTAAAGACTTCATATTGTCCCAAGAGAATGTTGATCCTTGTTTCTTTCACACGATCGGTTCCTTCATAGGTAATGTGAAGCCTATCCCATACTTCTTTTGCTGTATCACAAGAAGATATTCTATTATATTCAGTAGGGGATAAAGCACAATATAAAGAGTAAATAGCTTTGGCGTCGAGAGTCGATCTCTTGGTGATTTCGTCTTGAGTCAAAAGAGTAGGAACAGCAGGTTCTTTTCCTCTCTCTCGAATCGATGCAGCAGGAATGATTCCTTTATCAACCACTTCCCATTCCAAAGGATCTTTCGATCTTAGGAATGCCTTCATCTTATTTTTCCATATGCTGTAATCTTTTCCATCAAAGTATGGAGATCTGGTATTGCTTTGACCTTCAATCAACCCTGTAGGCAGCATACTAGCCATAAATCTTTTACTTAGAAGTAAAGACACTTCTTATAAACAAGTACACAAGCTCTGATACCAATTGTTAGAACTAGAATTAGCACCTAGAGGAGGGTGAATAGGTATTTAAAGTGATTTTAACAATTCAAACCGAATGAGATATAAATAATTTAAAATCAACGATTGCAGCAAATGAAAACAGTTAACAATATAAAGGATTAGGGATAGAAAATCAAGACTCCAGATTTATAGTGGTTCGGCTTAGATCAAGCCTACGTCCACTCTCCCGCACGGACAGCCCTTCTGGCTAGATTTCACTAAGAATCAATAAGAGTGATTACAGTCTCACGCTCTTGAGTCCACAATGTAGATTACTCTACTACACTTCCTCAAGGTCTACAATATGATCTCTTTTGATTACATGTAACGCTCAAAGAATGATATCGCAAAATAGAAAAGGAGATTTAGACTTTGGAATTCTTCTATCCGCACCCTTCAACAACTAGAGCATCTCTCTTATATACTTCTTCATGCCTTCAATACCGTTGGCACCTTCCAAAGAAGTTCTTCCAATCAACCCGTTGGACAGAATCAATTAGAGAGATCTCGAGCTCTTTAAGGTAAGTGTTGATAGCCCATCAATCCTGCTCGCCCATACAATCAGGATCTCGGTTTCCATAAGTAGATCCTTCCAAATATAAATTGCGAAGTCGTCAAAGAATCTAAACATATTCCATATAAAACTAAGATCGTTTAGTGCTGAATCCAGTAGAAAGATATCCACTAGTCGTTAGAATAAAGATCATATAAGATCGAATAAACGTCGTCCCGGAAACTGTCCATGTGAGTAGACTTTGAAATATAAGTCTTGAGTCTTGCTAGCTTCAGACTTTGATCTTCAGACTTTGATCTTCAGACTTTGTCAAAAGAGTCTGTAAGTCTTCAGAATAGACTGATAAAACTGTTTTGTCAACTTCAAAATACTTTAAGGGATTTCATCCAACACCCTTGACCTCAGATTATCAGTTAAAATTTTATCTACATTGTCAATATAGCATAGGCATGATAGTTAATCGAGATAGCTGTTTCTTAAAGTTCAAAGTGCATTCATTTATGTTGAGTTAATGATAATTTTCTGTTGATGATAGCAATTTCGAGTTCCTAACGGGGTGTCTCCAATGCTAAGCTGTTTTAATCAGCTTTGCAAATGCCAGTGGGAAAAGAAACAAACACAAAAGAGAGTTCTCTCGATGATAATCTTCTACCTTTTTTTATAGGTGAAAAAAAAATATCACTAAAAGACATCAAGTGGGGCAAAGCCATGTAGAGAAAAGCTTAGCACCAAAAGAGCTCATTTACAATACAAATCATCTCGCAATGTCATTTAAAGCATTTGCATGCACACATAACTTTCCATTATACCGAAGTCTCAGAATAGAGTTTTCCTGGCAACATCCAACTGACAATCTTCCATTTTAGTCTCCTAATGACACTACATACCATCTCCACTCTTTGATAAATTTTTTTATTTCCACTCTCTTGTCTCCATCATTCAACCCCATGACAATCGAAGACCTAATATTGACCTTTATATAAACAAAGAAGAGCTCTTTCCACAGCTACCTCTCATCTCCTTTTTCTGTCAGGAGTTTTATCATCATAGGTGGAACACTGAACGAGTTTCAATTCCTTGATTTTTTTCAAGTACTTGAAATTCTCAGGGCCATTATGTCCATTCTCGAGCTCCTCGAAAGACTCATAGCTGGATCTTCGAACCCTTGGAAGGAGACTCCAAGGACCTGGCCAACAGCCTTGATATTTTTAAGTACCCAAAAGGAGGCATCCTCCTGAATGTTGAAAGAAACCGAAGGTGAAGAAGAGAGAGGAACGAAGCTTTTACTGTATTTCCTCTGATTAATTGTAAACTATACAAATCCTAAAGATATAGAGCTAGGTTTGTACAATTAATGGAAATAAAGAATTCTATGTATCAATCTAAATCTAGATCTGATATTGAATTGATATGTACAGAATAAAATCAATTCCAAATGTTCCAAAGATATATTGCATATCTTCTAACACTCCACCTCAAGCCGGTGGCTTGTATATGTCCAAGACACTTAGCTTGTTTAATAGATATGCATGTTGTCGATGGCATAAAGGTTTGGTGAAGATGTCTGCTGGCTGCTCTGTCATGCCAATTCCTTTTGTTTCAATCACCCCTTCTTGAATCTTGTCTCGTGTAAAATGACAATCCACCTCTATGTGTTTAGTTCTTTCATGCACTATAGGGTTTGCTGCCAATTTGAGAACTGCATCATTGTCACAATATAATGTTGTTGCTCCTTGTACCTGTATTCCGAGATCTTTAAGTAACCCTCGTATCCATACTACTTGGCAAGTAGTTTTTGCCATAGCTCGGTACTCAGCTTCAGCCGAAGACAAGGATACAATAGGTTGCTTCTTGGTCTTCCACGAGAGAAGTGAGTCTCCTAATTTGATACAATATCCAAAGGATCGATCTTCGGCTAGTAGAGCATGTAGCATAATCAGCATCACAGTATGCCCTCATCTTCATGTCGCATTTCTTGGATAAAAGAATTCCAAGTCCTGGACACCCTTTTAGATACTTCACAACTTTAAATGCAGCTTCCAAATGAGATCGCTTTGACCGTGCATAAACCGACTAAGTGTTTGTACTACATAAGAAATATCGAGGTCTAGTCATTGTCGTATATGAGTTTCCCGACAAGTCTTTGATATCCCGACGGGTCTTTGAGAATGGGGTCATCATTTTGTGAAATGCCCCTATCATATTCTCGCAAGTAGTCAACTTAATGTTCCGTTCAATAGGAAACACTACTGGTCCGCATCCCGATAAACCCGCTTTCGATATAATCTCTAAGACAAACTTCCGTTGACTAAGAGAAATCCCTTGATCAGATCATGCAATTTCAATTCCAAGGAAATACTTAGGTGCTCCTAAATCTTTAATGTGAAAGGTAGCATGTAAATAATCCTTGAAATTATCTATAGCAGCCTTATCGTTTCCCATAACAAGTATGTCATCAACATATATCATCAAATAAATAGATGACATACCTTTGGTCCGTGTGAATAAAGCATAGTCATGCTTAGACTACTTGAAGCCTGCTATTGTAAGAGCATTTGCAAACTTAGCATACCATTGTCTGGATGCTTGCTTTAATCCGTAAAGGGATTTACGGAAACGACATACTCGATTCTCCCCCTGTCTCCGTAAGCCTTGAGGAATGTCCATGTAGATTTCCTCATCAAGATCCCCGTGCAAAAAAGCATTATGCACATCCATTTGATGTAAACTCCAATTATTAATAGCAGCAACAGATAAAAAAGAATGAACAGTGACATCGGTGGCAACCGGAGAAAAGGTCTCATGGTAATCAAAACCTTCCCTTTGTGTGAATCCTTTGGCAACCAATCGTGCCTTGTATCGTTCAATGGAACCATCAGCACGATACTTTATCTTGTAGACCCACTTACAGCCAATTGGCTTTCGATTATATGGAAGAGAGACAAGATCCCATGTTTTGTTGTTAATAAGTGCCTGGAGTTCTGCCTTCATGGCTTGTTGCCATTTTGGGTCAGTAGACGCCTCCTTATAACTAGGAGGTTCCTGTTCTTCTGAGAGACGACTAACACAACATCTATGTTCCTGTGATAATCTATGGAAGGAAACATATGATGAAACGGGTATTGAGTACCGGAGAATGATGAGTGGCACGATATAGTCTTTAGTCCATGTGGGAGGTCGTGTGCTGCGACCTGAACACCTTGGATGAATAATGTCTGTGGGAGTTTCATTGGTAGATGCTGACTCAATATGCCGACTTTCTTCAACATCATGGGTATTTTCTAGTCATGACTGGAAAATTTCTTCTGGGCAAACGGCCCTATCAACGGGTGTTGATGTTGATTCTGGAAGATATGAGGCAGTTGTAGGAATGGGCCTCAATTCTGCCAATGGTATATAGGTAGTATCTTCAGGTATTGCTTCATCAATGCTGCCAGAAGGAGCTGTCATCCCCAGTATCGTATCGTAGTGGGTTGCTCAGAAAAAGGAAATATGTCTTCATGAAAGATGACATCACGACTTACTAGAAATTCCTTTGTAGATATGTCGAGAACGCGATAGCCTTTCTGTAAATTGGGATATCCCATGAAAATGCGTCGTCGAGCTTGAGGAGTGAATTTGTCTCTAGGTCCCACTGTTGCGACAAAACAGAGACATCCGAAGACCTTGAGATGTTGAAGCTCTAGCTTTTTTTGGAACAATAACTCAAATGGAGTTTTCCCTTTAAGTATCCGAGTCGGCATACGATTGATTAGGTAAGCGGCTGTGACCACACAATCTCCCCAATAATCGTCCGGAACTGACGCTTGAAATTTTAAGGCTCGTGCGACTTCCAATAAATGACGATGTTTCCGTTCTACCACACCATTTTGTTGTGGTGAATAGACACAAGAGCTCTCATGTTGTATCCCATATTGAGTGAATAATGAAGAACAGTCATGGCTGAAGAACTCTCTGCCATTATTAGTACGAATCTGCTGTATGGATTTCCCAAACTGATTCTTTGAGAGTGAGAGAAAACTTTTCAAATGAGAATAAGTTTGGTTCTTAGACTGCATCAAGAAAATCCAAGTCACACGAGAATAATCATCGACTATAGTGAGAAAATATCGAGACCCATCATGATTTAATGTGTGATATGGTCCCCATATATCTACATGAATTAGGGCAAAAATTGCACTAGTGCGAGTATTACTAGACGGAAAAGAGCACGAGATTGTTTAGCAAGAGGACATATGGAACATTGTGGATATGGAAAGGAGGCACTGTGACCCAATCTCAAATGCATAATGGAATTTCTATCATTGGTAGTCAAGTTACACAATGAAGATTTATTCAAAGAAATGCAAGAAAAATTACTCGATGAATTATTCCGAAATAAAGGCCTTCGAGAGAGACTACCCAAGCCCATCGGTTTCCCGAGTCGAAAGGTCCCGAAAGAAACATGCATCAGCATTGAAAATGACCCGGCATGAATTTTCTTGACAAGATTTTGACACAGATATTAGATTAAACTGGAATTTTGGGACACAAAGAACATTTCTAAGAGTAATTTTTGGACTGAGATTGACTGTCCCTGTTTCATGGACATGAGTAATATCCCCATTAGGCAATTGCACAGAAATAGGGAAATCCAATCTAGGATTTATCTTTTGGAGAAAAATGCCCTGTCACATATAATATGGTCGCTTGCCCTCGAATCAATTATCCATGACTTTCTGGATATTGAATTAATCAAGCAATGTATAATACCCGAGAAACTTGCTCCTCTGTTTGTGGTGTCCATTTTTTGAAGTGCCTCCATCAATTGATGATACTGATTATTTGTGATAGATTGATCACCCTCTTTACCGGTCGAACTAGTAATTTGATAAGCTGCTGAAATCCTTTTTTCTTTTTCACCGGGCTTTCCATGTAATTTACAGCAATTATCAATTGAATGATTAGCACGCTTGCAATAATCACAAAATAATTTATTCTTGCCTTTAAAATTTCTCCCGAAATTCCTTGATGACGTGGCAAGCATCTGACCGTCCGTGCCTTTAATCGCAGCGAAGATCTGGACGTCCGATGCTTTGAAGATCTGACCGTTCGATGCTTTGAAGATCTGACCGTCCAATGCCTTGAAGATCTGACCGTCCGATCCTTTGGCCACGAGCTCCTGTCCACCGTTGGATCCGATCAAATGATTGAAGCCGTCCGATCGTCGCAGCACATCCTGACCGTCCATCCGGTCTGCTTTATATACTCAAGATTCCTCTTCCGCGAACCCTAGCCCCAATTTGGCCGCTCGTCTCTCTCGATTTAGGGTTTGCGTTCTGGTGGCCGCGTCTCGCCGATCTCCGCGGGCGGCGAGAGCGACGCTCTCGCTGCTCCTGGTGTGGTCTGGCGTCTTGTGTCGCTGACTCTCTTCCTGTACGGCCAGTTAAAATATGCGCCCAATTGGCGGCATCGGATCCATGGCGAGGATCTGTGAACGAAATCCGAGGTAATTTTCGTTCAAAATGAGGAGAAAGCGTGTAGCTTTCTCCCTGTCTTTGATAGATCTGTATTGTTTAAGCGTGGGTTCTGGTCCCACGAGTTTCTCCTCGGCCGCCTCGAGATTGTTCCACAGAGACGAGAGCCGGTTGAAAACGGCTGTGATCGTCATATTTCCTTGCTTCAATTCGCTGAGCTTTGCATTAAATTGAAAATTTTTGCTTGATCTAGTTTCCGTACATTTCCGGATATTTTCCCACATCTCTTTTGCATCTTCGTCGGTGGGAGTCCGGTCGCGACTTTGGAGGAGACGCAATTGCCGATCCAGGTTCGGATCAGGCGGTTGCTCTTCCTCCAGAGTCGGGCCAGACGTTCCTCCATGGGAACTGGGACGGTTCCTTCGAGGAAACCATCTTTGTCTTTGGTTGCCAGGGCGCGCCGGAACTCCTGCGACCATCTTGTGTAGTTTTCTGGGCCAGTTAGTTGTTGGCTGATGAGCCGTAATTCTGGTCCGTCGGCGTTGGAAACGAATAATGGATCGCCGGGTTTTGGTCGTTCGGCAAGCCCCGCCGCCGGGAAAGGCGAAAACCGGGCGCGAGGTTCGGGTAGGTATTCGTGCCTTGACCCGATTCACTCGCCCCAATCGGATAACCCGCATAGAAACCCGGGTAGGGATTTGTTCCCATACCCGGCTAACCCGACTCCGCTTAATCGCTCCGATCCGATGGCCGGATTTGCCCCATTCGTGGTTGGCGGATCCCCATCAGTCGGACGTGGCTCGGTGACCCACGATGCGAGACGATGATGGATTTGGGTTTTCCCCAAAGAGAAATGGATACGGGATCCATTGGTATGGTTGACCCACTAAGGGTTGCCCCGCATTAAACCGAGTGCGTGGGCCACCACCGAGCGGGCGGTGTTTGTGTCTGTTGACTTGTGAATGGAAGTGTTGCATGTGGAAGCGTTGCAGATCGATCTTCATCCTGCGGATCTTGATGCAACGTCTCTCCAGTCGGTGGATTTCCAGAAGCCGAGAAGCTAGTTTGCGGGGATGTCATGGTAAGATAAAAAAACACCTTCGAAAGTTGATTCTAATGACGAAAGAATAACCTCTTCTTTTTTTTGTAGGTGAAAGACTCTTTGGCAGAAGAACAAAGCGGAAGCAAATCAGAAGCCTAGCGGCTCTGATACCATGAAAGAAACCGAAGGTGAAGAAGAGAGAGGAACGAAGCTTTTACTGTATTTCCTCTTGATTAATTGTAAACTATACAAATCCTAAAGATATAGAGCTAGGTTTGTACAATTAATGGAAATAAAGAATTCTATGTATCAATCTAAATCTAGATCTGATATTGAATTGATATGTACAGAATAAAATCAATTCCAAATGTTCCAAAGATATAATGCACATCTTCTAACATTTACCTCAAAACAATTCAACAATGGAACTGATAAAAAATGGATCTTGCCTCATCAACCCCCATCAGCACCAAGACCAATGAATCTCCATCCACATCCAATTCAAACTCGTCCAAAGGCTGCCCCTTCTTTTGCTCTCACCCCCGGAGAAGACATCACCGAAGCACCCTCTCGTGGGACCACAACCACCGTCCGCAACATGAGGAGTGCAGTTAGCAGCTTAGGAGCACTCTATGCTCTTACAACGTTCTAAGTTTTTGACTCATTCACCATGTTATGGTACTTTCAAGTCGAGATGCTTTTTGTTGCTTTCATCAAATTCCGTGAACTTGTCCATGATTTTCCTTATTGGTATTTTGACCACCAAATTTACATCTTTCTACCTTGTTTGATCTTTTCGAGAAAAAAAGGGAACATATTAGACACATCTTCTTAGTGCCTTTGATATCCATACGAGTCCGGCCTGAATTTTTTGAGTCACCTAGGGTGTAGGATAACCCCGATAAAGCAACGGTTGAGGAAGTAGTAACTTTCAAGTCTTCCAGTCCGTGCAGATAAATTGGTGAATAAGGCCTATGAGAATTGCAATGATGTCACACCATACGAAGCTGAGGCTTCTTCAAGTTCCATGTCGGAGAAGATCTCGTGTTCTTTTCTGTGTGAAGTTCTAGGAGATAAACAATGCCTCCATCCAGCTCACAACAATACGCCTCCACTGAGATTGGGCAGTCATGTTGGTTTGAAAGTACCTTCGAGAACTTCAGCATCCACAGTGGAAGGTATGTGCTCTAATCGGCTACGAGGAAAAGAAAAAGTTGCCTATGGTTAAACACTAGCTGAGATGTAGCCACATTTTTTTTTGTGATTTTAGATCATCAAAGTGATATATTGCAACTAAAACCTTTCACAAAAAGAGCGTACATCTTTGGGAGGGAAATATACCGGCTTCCAATGATATGTGCTTGGAGGTGATTAAAATCAACTGTTCCATAAATTGGTTCTTCGATGGGTTTGGGACCTAAATCTATTTAGCTGAACTGTCTCGTATAAATCACAACATTAGGAACTTATGGACTCCATGTTGATCCCACACCTAGGAGACTTGCCTTTCCTGGCTTGCCACATTTCTATTATGGGCTTCATCAATCGGATTCTAATTTATTTTTAATCTCTCTCTCCAGGAAATCGGGGCATTACTGCTGCTCAATTGCTAATACAATAACAAAGTCTCAATCCCCAAAATGCCACGTTGAACCAAATGGAGCCTTCAGCAGATACAAATGTGCAGCCATTAGGACAACCGTACGGGTCAACATCAGGCTTCCCAGCTTTAAGTACGTTGAAATTTCTCCATCCAATGTCAATTTCTTCGTGGCATAATATTGTTTATGCTGTCTTGTGGAAAAATTGAGAACAAAGATTGGGACTTCCACACTAAAAATAAGCAGAATGAATTTTCTCTGTGATGATATATGTGGTGTGAATATAACTTGCTGGAACAAAAGTAGATTCTTATCACGTCTTCGGCTTTGGTCTAGGGTTATCATCCTATTTCATCGGACAGATTCATGCTTGTGTAAGGAAGAGTAGGAATTGCATCAGCTCAATTCTTCTCCTTAAGGAACACAGTTTTGTCCTTTTTCTTTTTTCTGCCAAGAAATGCACAAAGAGCAACCATAGAGGGAGTGCCAAAAAAACACTCAACACCTGACCATTAGTTTCTTTTCTCCGATTTAGGAAATTGGCCCCTCAACCTTTTGAAGTAGCATCTGCAATATTTTTTAGATAGATGCACTTAAAATACTAAAATTTATCCTTACCAAAAAAAAAAAAATACTAAAATTTATCATGAAAATATAATTGAATCATAAATTTTTTAAAAATATAATTAAATCCTAAATTTATCGAATTGAGGCAATCAAGTCAATTGTTAACTTCGTTCAACTTGACTAACTAAAAATTGCTAATGTGACTTTTTATTATTGTTATTTTTCTCTCCTAAATAGTAATGATGCGACTCATGCACGAAACAAAAAGCTAAAATAATGTCATTTTGGTCCAAATCTAAATTTTTAATACATTTTATTTATATTATATTAAAAAAATATGGTAACTTCAAATAAATATAGAAAAATTAAAGAAAAGAAGGAAAATATAGTCGAGGACTAATGTGGTCCAAATTTGATTTTTTTTTAAAATGTTATTTAAATTATATTAAAAATAAGCTAACTTTAAAAAATACAAAAAAAAAAAAAGGAAAACATAGCTCCCACCGGGGCCGAGAACGGCCAGCAAGGGTCACCTTGGTCTAAATTTTTGCAATGAAGCATGCATGTTAGTGACATTTCATAGAACCTTCCTACGATCTACGATTGTCATTGTCGTATATTAACCAAATCTCCTCCACCATTCCTTAATAGATTACTGCTTTCGGCAGCGGCATGTAATAACCTTCTCTTGTCATCCGTAAAAGCAATTTTTGAGCATTTTTGCTTTCATCTAAACATTAGCATCACAAAAACCCAAAATGTTACATTTATGCCACATTTATGCTAAATTAATTTTTGTGTTACAAAAATCTCAAATTGATATATTCATATCATATTTTTCCTAAGCTAACTTTTATATAACAAAAAGTCTCAAAGATTGGTAATTTGGGATAAATTTGGTATGAGCGTACCAATTTGAAATTTTCCGTGACATGAAAATACAATTTAGATAAATGTAATGAGTGTAAAATTAAGAATTTTTCGTGACACGAGAGTAAATGTTAGTATACCAAACTGGGAAAAGATTTTTTTTTTTTGAAAAAAAAAAAACAGATTCTATTGTCCGGTTGAGAGGTCATCCCATGTATTGAAGTGTACATATACAATTGAAAGATTAATTGTTATTTTATTATTATTATTTTTCCGCGAAAGCTTTTGTGTCCAAAGCAGCGCCACACCCAAACCTCTCAGCGCCCGAACGCTTTTGCGTCGAGTAAGATCCGAACAACAACCACTAGGGTTTTGCAAAAGAACCAGGATCCACCGAATCACTTGGAACCGGATCGAACTGCCTGAAACTAGTGGTTCTTGAGGGAATCGGTCCGATTCCCGGTTCCAACTTATGGGAACCGGTGGGTACCGGTTCGGTTGCCGGTTCCATGGGTAGATCCACTCACTCGAACCGGACTGATTATATTATAATAATATATTGATTTTTAATATTAAAATAAATTTCGAAATTACTAATTAGAAATCTAAATTTTAGGGCTCCATCTCTTCTCATGGTTTTCATATTTTTAATAAGAATTTAGTAAAATGTGTAAATTGCCTTTCAATGACTCAACAAATGGCTCCTTCAAAGAATACTTTCGGGACTCACATATGACAATGTTTAAGAATACATGGAGTACCGGTGGAATTGTTTCTACAAAAAAAATTCAGTAAAGCAAATGTTGTAAGTGATTGAGCATTGTTAGAGGATAAAGGAAAAGATGATCTACATATGACAATTATTTAGAATCTTGAACTTAAACAATATTTTAGATTTCAACTAAAATGACTCAAAAATAGGAAAAAAACCTATTTCTCTTCTTTGGTAATGTTTTCCAATAAAATAAAGAAAAATGGTACCCTTAATTAAGCCGATTCGATTTAAAGAAAAATATTACTTGATATGAAAAGTAATCACGATGGGATTTGGAAAACGATATTATTATTAGTGAAACTGGTTCCATTAATCCACCTAGGAATCGGACCGGACCGGCGGTCCGGTTCTTGAATGGATCCATGCAACAACGAATGGTTCCCGGTTCTAATTTTTTGGAACCAGTTTTTAGCGGGCGGTTCTCGGTTTTAGGCCGGGAACTGCCCACCCAGACTATGCACACCCCTGACAACCACCACCACATCCACCACCGCCTTCATCAGCCTGAAAAATGCCCCAAATCCTCAAGCACTAAACCCTAATTTCACTAGCCCCTGCCAACCGTCGCTGCTGCGATAATGACCAAATCTTCCCTCCCGGTGGTGCATCACTAGCCTGACCCCTCGTCGTCACCCTCAACAGCATCGGTCAAGCACGTCCCCAGCCACCACACCATGGACTCCGCCTCCGCCATCCTCCTCCACTCCCTCGCCTTCCTCCCCTACGCCGCCTCCGCCCCTACCAGCTCGTCCTCTGCCGACCGCGCCGTCAAACTCAGCCCTCGCTACTGAGCCGAGGCTACACCTCGTCCACGTGGACTCCTCTCGAGCTGAGGAGATAGCTGAAGAGAAGTCCGGGGAGACAAGGAGGACGAGCTCTCGAGGCGAAGAGAGACGAGCGAGGAGGCAGCGAAGAGGGAGGAGGCTTCGTCTCGGAATGCGGGGAAAAAGAAAATGATTTCCATCCATTTTCTCTTTTTTGAAGGATTTTTCCCGGTTGACGGAAATCATTTTTCTTGATCCATTCATTCTCTTTAAGCCAAACAACGGAAAATTTCGTTGACGAAACAAATGAAGCCTTAATCATGAATGCACGTCCATAAACCGTAATTTGACTGTGGGACACCTGGAGTGCCATAACTTGGCACGGAGGGACACTTAAGTGCCATAATTTCAAAATGGTACACTTAAGTGCCAATATCGGAGTAAAATGGAACACTTAAGTGTGCCACTCCGGCGAAAATCCGGTCAAATGGCTGACGTGGCAACTTTCCGGCGAGTTTGGTCCAAAACGGCGTCGTTTTGCACGCTGACGTGGCGGAGAAAATGCAAAAACGACGCCGTTTCGTGTCTTATGTATAAATAATTAATATAAAAATTAATTAAATTAAATTAAAACTTAATTTCATTTAAAATATTCTAAAAAATTAAAAAATTAAAAATTTAAAAAACTTAAAATTTAAAAAACTTAAAATTTAAAAAATTTAAATTTAAAAAATTTAAAATTTAAAAACTTAAAATTTAAAAACTTAAAATTTTAAAAACTTAAAATTTAAAAAACTAAAATTTAAAAAAAACTTAAAATTAAAAAACTTAAAATTAAAAAAAAAAAAAACTTAAAATTAAAAAACTTAAAATTAAAAAACATAAAATTAAAAAAAAATTAAAAATTTAAAAATTTAATATTTTAAAAAATTAATATTAAAAAATTAAAATTAAAAACATAAAATTAAAAAAATTAGAATTAAAAAACTTAAAATTAAAAAACTTAAAATTAAAAAAATTTAAAATTAAAAAAAAAACATAAAATTTAAAAACCTTAAAATTAAAAAAATAAATTTGCCACATCAGCCCGCCCCCTTCGGCCCCCTTTAAAAAAAAAATTTAATTTTTTTAAATTTTAATTTTTTTAAGTTTTTAATTTATTTTTTTAATTTTAAGTTATTTTAATTTTATGTTTTTTAAAAAAAATTTAAGTTTTTTAAGTTTTTAATTTAATTTTTTTAATTTTAAGTTATTTTAATTTTATGTTTTTTTTTTTTTTTAAATTTTAAGTTTTTTTAATTTTAAGTTTTTTTAATTTTAAGTTTTGTAAATTTTAAGTTTTTTAAATTTTAAGTTTTTTAAATTTATTTTTTTAAAATTTTAATTTTTTTAAAATTTTAAGTTTTTTAATTTTAAGTTCTGTAAATTGTAAATTTTAAGTTTTTTAAATTTTAATTTTTTTAAAATTTTAAGTTTTTTAATTTTAAGTTTTGTAAATTTTAAATTTTAAGTTTTTTAAATTTTACGTTTTTTAATTTTAAGTTTTTTTAATTTTAAGTTTTTTTTAATTTTGAGTTTTTTTAATTTTAAGTTTTTTTAATTTTTTTAAATATTTTAAATAAAATTAATCTTTAATTTTAATTTAATTAATTTTTATATTAATTATTTACACATCGGACGCGAAACGGCGTCGTTTTTGTAATCTCTCCGCCACGTCAGCGTACAAAACGACGCCGTTTTGGACCAAACTCGTCGGAAAGTTGCCACGTCAGCCATTTGGCCGGATTTTCGCCGGAATGGCACTTAAGTGTTCCATTTAAGTTCGAAACTGGCACTCAAGTGTACCATTTTGAAGTTATGGCACTTAAGTGTCCCTCCGTGCCAAGTTATGGCACTTGGGCTGTTCTTCTGCCACCGTAATTTTGTTATGCTAGTGGAGCATTACCGACTATCTTATTCTAAATTCTCATAATATTATTCAATTTGCCTAGTCTGCAAAATTTTCTAGAGGCAACTCTACGGTATTTCCAGACTAAAATACGATATGCTATAACAGGCATTGAATCTTGTCTCTTTCTTTTTTCTATAGTGAGTCCTGAAAGAAGTTAACCGTAATTTAGCACCTCCCTTCACTAACTTTCCTCTAGCGTAATGGTTAAGAGTCTCGAAAACCATATCGAGGTGTAAAATGTTGTTACTTTCAACCCCAAGCTACATACGTCGGATCCCACCCTTTCAACATATGCATGGAAACCGCTCCATCTATAAGGACAGTAATCAAGTAAAAACCAGTGATCGCTAGTAATTTGGTATGCAAATTCAATTCCTTTCTTAGCCCATGGCATGGTAGTACTAAAATGACAATCGGATATAGAACCGGTTGTACACGGATGTGTGCTTTTTCATTAACGAGCATAGCGCTCATACTATTGTTCGAAAAAAAGAAGAAGAAGAATATTTGTGGAGAAGACCTAGATAATTTTTCCCGGTATTATTTCTGTGAAAATTAAATAGGATAAAATATTAAATGAAAGCAGTAAAGATGAACAGTAAATAACACCAAATATTTAACGTGGAAAACCCTCCAAGGTGAAAGGAAAAACTACGGGACTGTAGTCCACTTCAAACTTCCACTATGATAAATAATGGGATACAACTTCACTCAAAGGTAGATTTCTCGCTATTTTCAATTTGTGGATCTGAACTTCTCACAAATTGAATAACTACTCAAAGATAACTATCTTTAACTATCTCCTAAACTCTCGTGAATTTGTACAAGGATCACTTTGATTTCTTTCCTAATCTCCCTTGATTTTCTGGATGTGGAAGATCACGTTGATTTATCTCCCGATCTCTTTTGATATTTTCTTTTTCTTTTTCTTTTTTCTCCTTTTTTTTTTCCTTTCTTTTTACTTTTACACACTTACAACCATACATATTCTACTACAGATATACATAATTGTGTTGGCCTATGTGGCCAATGCCCTGAACTTCAAATCCCAAAAGGTTGTCTGGGGAGCAAGTGGCGCTTGATCAGCAACCACGAGATTCCAGCCCTCAAGGAGCTGTTCCCAACCATCCTCCTCGTCTTCAGTATCTAAAGAACAATACAGATAATATTAGAATGTGACTACACTTCACACACCATGATTGCTAATTTCTCATGACCATAGATGAATATTCAATGAATGTTACGGTACTAATGAAGGCCATCACTATGTCCACTGCAGGTTTCCTGAGATGTTAGATGCATTGGTCATGGAAATCACATTTCGACCAGTCCTTACCATCAGATAAGTGAGATAATGCAACTGTTGCAGAGAAATAATCATAAAGTAATATCTTATAAAACACCTACATAACTCTCTTTGTATGCAGTTACAACATTTGGTAAGTTGACTAGACCCAATCAAACCCCTAAAAAGAGCTAACCAGTGTGACAAAATTGAGTCAAGCATTATATTTGAGATGCCAAATGATTTAGCCTTTCAATTCAGCCCGCTTCACATTTACCTGTTTAGTTCCCAAATGGGATTGATAATAGAGATATCACAAAAATATCCCTCTTTTAAACTCATTAAATGGGTTCCTAATGTGGAGTTCGTTCGTTTCGCGGAAAATGATTTCCGGGAAAATATTTTTCGGATTTTCCGGTGTTCGTTTCACGGAAAATGAACTAGTCGAGGAAAATGTTTTCCATCATTGGAAAAACAACCTTTAAAGTAAGGAAAACGTTTTCCATGACTTCTTCCCTCTTACTTTTTTTTTTACGAAAAACATAAATATCACGAAAAAGACACCAAATCTTCCGCTTCAAGTAGATGGTCCCACGACCATTTCCACAACACAAGTGGTGCATTTCACGGGGACGGGTTTTTTAAGATACAGATATCTAGCTACTAATATACCCGTGACAACGATCACTGCCAAGGTAATGATCGGCCACGCTGGCAAATTTCCAAAATTAAATCTCACGCCGCCGCCGTAAGCTTGTTGAACTTCTTGACCCTTAGAAGGAAGTGATGCGCCCACTGTGTGCAACAGAAAGAGGAACACGCCCATAGAGAGACTTACGAAAACTTCATGCTAACAAGAAAATGAGAATGAGAGAAGATGATGGCTGTGATGATGGCTGTTGATGGCTGTCGAATGAGAATGAGAGAAGAGATTTCAAAGAAAAATGGAGAAAAATGGAGACTTTAAACATGGGAGACGGAGAGAGAAACCACCGAATGCTCAAAAAGTAATGCCCAAAACAGATCGCAACATTAGTGCGTGATGATCATCCAGAGAAACCACGGAACAAATGCCCAAAAAGTAATGCCAAAACAGAATTGGCGCCATTAATACATTTGTGTGCGCGCAGAAGTCATATAAAAGTAACAAATGGAGGCTTTGCTTCTGCGTAGCCTCGGAGGATCAAGTCGACACCACGTCGACACCGCAGCGGCAGGTCCACGTCCCTTCACTTTTCCGACCAGAGTGCGGAACTCGCGCGGAACTCGAGCGGAACTCGCGCGGAACTCGAGCAGTGATCACATGAATTACTAATTTCTTCATCAAATAGAATGTGAAAGAGACAATGGAAGAATCAACATACGGTGCACCGAAGGCAATTTTCCATCACCTCTTGTACCGTTTGAAAGTGACATTATTGATGAAGGATCATTTTAATAAAGTTTGATCAGAATAATTTATGAAATGATGATGAGATCAACACTTGGGGATTATAATGAATAAAGTCATGTATCAGGCAGCCAAATGTCATTTTTTCAGTGTTTGCTTTTAATTTGCACGAGAAATTAATTTCACTTGGCCATGGAGTCAATGAAAAATTATAATAGTAACAATAATATTTATAGCTTGCATTAAAGATTTTTGTTCAAGTAGTTGAACTATTATCTAAGATTGAGAGTTCCTATGAAAATGATACATCAAGAATCACTCATCTCTTTGCAAAGAAACCCTGTGCAAAACACAGGTAAGAAAACTAGCGAGTTCTCATAGTCAAAATGATTTTAACCGCATACGATACATGTGGCATTCTAAACCTTTGGGAAACAACAACCTTATGACAAAATCAAGAAACAATAAATCATTTTGACATCATCAGTTTGATGAAGAGGCATACTAATTAGCCTCTAACATTCCTTGAACCAATTTGTAGTACATACATTTTCTCAATAGATAACTACAAAACAAATTCTTTCATCGTTATAATTTATGAGTTATAGCTACGCTAGATTAGAAGCGATTATTCGAAATATTATGTCACTCGGCACCTAGATGATAATCGATATTCGAGCATGAGACCATTGAAGATTTACCGTGAACGTTGAAGGGAAAAATAGCTCAATTATGTAATAGGCAAATGTAGAAAAAATAAAGAGAGAGAAAAAGTACATGCCGCTTCATAACTCATAAGGTTAAGGGGGCAAATTAGTAAAATTAGAGAGAAGAAAAAATAAAAATTCAACCGACATAAATCCTATTTTGGGAGGAAGCTTATTTCCAAGTGCTTTTGAGCTTTTAAACATAGTGGCCTGACATAAATCCTCCAACTACAATGAAGCATGCATGTGTCACGGCCCAAAAGAAGACCGATCCAAGAGGTTCCCAAGGGACGGCCGTGACTCATCTGTGGATCCCAATCGATCGGCCCGTGACACATGCGGGTAACATTTCCCAGAACCTTCCTATGATCCGCAACCACCATTTCTCATATATTGACCAAATGTCCTCCACTATTGGAGTAACTTGAAAGATTATGGACGGAATTCCTCCAACGAAAATGAGACCTCATATGGCAATTACATTTCTATTTTTCTCCAATACGGCTTACTTATAGTGAAACATTAGAAGTAGAAAAAAATGACCAAAGTTATGGCGATTATTTTTAGGAAAAACCGTAAAACAAATGAAGCATCAATTTCTTCATCAAATGGAATGCGAACGAGCCAAGAAAAGAATTATATATGGAGTATCCGTAAAAAGTCAACTGAAGGCATTTTTCCAGGCCCGCTTGCACCGTTTAGAAGCTGTGGGATTGACTGGAATTTTATGGTGCTTGCACAAAAGCTACACTTAGATGATAATCGATATTCGAGCATGTGACCCATTGATAAAGATCAGGTTGAGAAAATTTACCTTGGTATGTTGTTCGCAAAAATAGCTCAGTTATTTTATAGGAAAAAAACAGGAAAAAAAAAAGAGTACATACAGCTTCATAGCTCATAAGGTTAAGGGGACAATCTAGCAAAGTTAGACACAAGAAAAAGGAAAAATTCTCAAGCCGGCAATCAAACCCAATGTTCATCAATAAATCGTTTTGGCATCATCAATCGGAAGGAGAGCCATATTAATTTGCCTCCATCATTCCTCGAATGCGTACATATTTTCTCAATAGATAACTATAACACACATTCGATTGTTGTTACAATTTATACGTAGTAGTCACGTGTAATTAGTAGTAATCAATTAAAGGGACAATGTATTGGAAGTGATAAAATTTGTCACAAAGTGTAATTGAATTTTAAAATTCTCAAAAAATCTAATCAAATCCTAAAACTTGTTAGCATTTTTAGTTTATTAAGTTGAATGGAGTTGATGGCTGTCTTATGCTTTCATGGCTGTCTTAGTCAACCCTGATAATCTTTTTTTTTTCTCAGTCAACACTCCATTTATCCTTGAATTCAATTTGGTCCTAAATCTGAATTTAGGCTTTGACTAGACTGATACTAATGCACGTGACATCAGGATCGTGAAATCTGACCATTCAGTAGTTGTAATATAGTCGGTACAAGTTCCTTTATGTTCAATAAAAGTTGCAAACTGATTTAAATGTCTCTTCCCTTGGTCTAACTTGGAGTGATTGGAAAATAAAAACAAGACTTCCGAATGGCTAGAATTTGCTCATGTGATGCCATGTTCGTTAGACTCTGCTGTGCCAAAAATTAGAACCAATCTTTTGGGCTAAACTAAGACAAAATCAAACTATAGGGGCTGATGCATGGTTTCTACTATTTTCCATGTATGATCATGCTAGATTTAACTCATTGCCCTCCTACCTCCTCTATTTTCTTAAAACGCGTCTGTCTCAATAGCCTTCCATCAGTATGTATTGGTTCTCTTCCAATATACTTCGAAAAATTGAACCATGAGGTCAGATATAATACCTCTTGGACACTTAGACATTCAACCTGTAAATGCAACCACCCAATTGCAGGGGCATAGGGGGTTGACTGATATAACCCTGAAATTAGAGGGCAAGATGTAATATTACTGACATCCCTACTACATAGTTTAAATCACAGAAAAATAAGAGCCATGAGTAATGATTTGGTGGCTTCTGCAGACAATTCTTTTTTTTTTTTTTGTTCTGTTCTTCATAGTGTTGGTCCAACATTTAGATAGGCTCTCACTCTCATGATATTCATTCTTATATCCTTTTGGGGCTACTTCAGAGGGCAAACTACTGATCTTCCATCACTCACTGATTTATACTTGCTCATTCTCTCTCCAAACTCGACAGGGTACAATGACAGTATCTCTACCAGATATCAGATGCAGCCACCAAGCGTCGATGTCAGTATTCCCCTTCAGGTTGATGGCTCTTCATTCCCTCTTCAGAATCCATTAATCAGTTCCTTGCACCAAACCCAGCTTTTGAGCCTTGGTCCATCACAGGCATCGGCATCTGGCTTTCATGCTGCGGGCCCATCAGGTCTTCCTCCTTACAGGGGACCTGAGGAGCTTTTCCCGGAGGAGGAAATTCGTATGAGAAGCCTTGCGATGCTTGAGAATGAGGATATGCAGCATCTCCTCCGTATCTTCAGCATGGGAGGCCATACTGAATCCTCATTCCATGCCACTGAGGATGGGTACCCATGCTCATCACCATACATGCCCAACCTATCTCAGAATTTCGGCTTCAATGAGGACCGGAGCCGCTCATCTGGCAAAGCTGTTATTGGGTGGCTAAAGCTTAAGGCGGCATTGAGATGGGGCATTTTTGTTAGGAAGAAGGCTGCAGAGAGACGGGCGCAACTTGTAGAGTTGGATGAAACGTAGACAAGGAATGAAGATGAAGCCGATCTAGCTTTGATGTTTATACGTTCCTCTCCTAGCCCTGCCTAATTCCAGTCAACCATAAGTTCATGCCAGTGCAGGGAATTACGGGCATAACCTCAGATTATATCTGTCAAATCTTACACATCAAGCTCTTGCAATGGATCCTGCTCCCTACAAATGGTCAACATGTGTATGGGTTCTGTCCCTGCACAAAGCTTGATATCCACGAGCGGCTATTGTTGCAGTAGTCTCTGCATGACATTGCTGCCTCGTTTGCAAAGATGGACCAAGTCGGAGCCATATCAGCTGGAGATGTTTGATTGGTCAGAAGCTGAAACTGAAGTTGATTAGTGAGAGGAGCCTTTCTAGAAGCTAGATAAGTTAGCACAAGTTTTTTCATATGGTAATGGAAGGTAAGGGTCTATTTATGTCAGTCCTAGTGTCGGTTGTATGTCAGTCCGCTCATGTAGGCACAGTAAGATCCCGAACCTGTAGATTTGGTTTTTGTGGGTAGACTAACGACTGCCTACACAGTGAATGTATTTAGACTTCTTAAGTTTTCGGTTTAGCCTGTATTATTCACTTTCTCACAAAATGAAGCAAGACTTCTTGCGACATTGTTTGGGATTTGCATCGATATTGCTGTGACTGTGAGGTCCTCTTTTGGTCTCTCACTTTCCGCGGCTAGAGATATTGCACCAGATTTACAGCAAGCCTCATAATAATGTAGCGGTAATAACGTATCAGGCATGGCATGCAGATTGTGTGGGGCTTCATGATTGTCGGCATAATGTTGTATCACTTGACATTGAATACGTGTATATGCATTCTCAGAGCTCCAGCAGGCCTCGTCTTTATGATCACGGTTTTCGCCATTGCTTATGATTGTAAAGATGAATCGGGTGTCCAATCTCATGACAGATGGGTTGGGATTTGTCAGAAAAAAAGTTGTGAACTCGAAGGATCACCGAAGACATCCACTTTACTAGCAGTTGGCTGTATCGTCTTTGAACTTTCTTTTTCCCTTCAATCAAGTCTTATAACTTGCTTGATTTGTGTAGTCTGGTGCAGAGTGGCGTATTTGATTGGTACAATGGAGTCCTTTCATTATTTGCCATTGAAAACCTTCGTCAGTTTTGCTGGTGTGGCGTGTCGTAACAACGATGCGAAGAAAAACGGCATTAAAATACCAATAATTCTTGAATTTTCTACCCGAATATTTGATTAGGTCCTGATTATATTTTGGCCAGGTGAAGTCGTTGAACATGATGTCTGTCATTCACATTGGTTCTCAAGATTGAAATGCGTATAGAAATGCTGGCATAACCGCTGAGCTTTGTGTCGAGAGAGAGAGAGATAGCCCCTCGCCACCGTGCTTGGCACGGGCTGCCACTTTGCTGCAGTGCTCGATAAGGAGTGGCGACGAGCGACCATGGGGGGACACGAGCTCGAAGCTCAAGTGTTCATGGCCATGAACCTTAGAGCTTGAGCGACAAGGACATCTGCGAGCTCGAACTTGAAGATGGAGCGACCAAGGCTGACATGAGCTTGGAGCCTGAGCGTCCATCGGTGCAGGCTTAGAGCTCATGCGCGAGCAATCATGGGGGACCTGAGCTCGAAGTTCGAGCGTCCCTAGCAGCGAGCTCGAAGCTGGAGTGACCACGGCGGCCACGAGCTTTGTAACCTTGCTAGTTATGATCTTAGACGACGACCGGTAGTTGATATGGATCCACAAACTCTCTCTCTCTCTCTCTGTTTTGGTTTTTTTTTAAATGTCTATGTATAACCTGATGTGACACCTATGAGATAATTTTGACGGAAGCATAACACAACACGATACTCTAACGTCCATGTCGGCAGCTGGACGGTCCATGCCGGCAAAAACCAACCGAGAAGAGAATAAGTACATAACGGAAGGACTGGCGGCGGCACATTTCAAAGAGGCGACGGAATTTCTTGAACAAATACAAAGCAGTTAGACCGATCTGATCTTCGTATGGAGGTACAAGGACTGCCGGTGATATAAACCCAAAATTTAAGGACCCCATTTAACATTCAACAAAAAGTATGTTTCCTTTGAATCTTCAAAGATGGAAAAAAGAAGATAAAAAATGAAACGAAAAGCTGGGGCCTCCTTCGTACAGCGAAGGGTCCCATTGCGGATCACCGGAATGCTCGACCATCCGAGCATCGCGCACCTCGCAAGTCAAATTTCTTTGCTCGCTCTCGCTCTCAAGCTCTTCTAGAAACCAATCAAATCGACAAAGATGCTACATTTCAAAGATGCTGCATTTCACACTCCATCCACAACCACCGCATCAACGGCTATGCATCTTCTCAGTAAAAACAAAGTTTTGTTGGACCTGAGGAGGGCTCAGGGGAGAAATGACAGAGGGAAGAACCCATAAGGGGTGGGACTCCCCACTACACGCTCATGTATTCCCTCCTCTCCGGGAAGAATAATATGTGAAGGGAAATTGAAGATATGATGAGAATCCGGGTATCGACGCGTCAAAATAAGAAACAGAGTCTTGTCAACCTACCTAAGTTATCAGATAGGCGGGCAGCCTCATGAGACGTCAAACTCTTTGCTGCTTAGTGAGGTTACCCCAATAGTAAAAATAAAGTTTTGTTATGTGGTAACGCCACATAATTAAATAAATTGAGAACAGAAATATGAATTTTGCAAATCAAACAAAATTGGGCACTTGAAAGCACATGGATTAAATAAAAAAAAAAAGCACAAAGATAATACGCAAACCCAATTGCAAGATTCGAGCAAATTGGGAGACTTGCAAGTGTACTCAGCCCTTCAGGAATTTAGCTTCGTCTACCTGATTATGCAATTAGGTCTAGTTGAGCTGATACAATAGTGATGGGGGAATTACCAAGAAAATCTTAAACATATTGCATTTGTACTAATTTAATAATAAAATTTTAAATTTGGTCAATTGAGTCTTAAATTTTTTCATGATTTGCCAATGTAGTCTACAGGCACCTAGCAAGGCCGACCCTTGCCCGTGGCCTGTGGTTGTTTGCTGGCCATTGGCTAAAAAAGAAAAAAGAGAGAGAAAGAAATGGAAAGAAAAATAAAGAGAAAAAGAAAGGAAAAAAAGGAAGAAAAGATTCAGAATTTTTTTCAAAAATTATTTACGTTAGTGCCGATTATGCTATATAGTATAGTCGATGTTTATGTTAGCAATTAACGATCAAAATTGGCTAGATGGATTGTATTGGTAAATCATTAAAATGTTTATGTCTAAATTGGTCAAATTAAAAGATTTAAAACTAAATTGACACAAATCTAATTGGTCTAGGACTTTCTTGACAATTTCCCTTAGTACGAGCTTGAACTCGACTTGCATTCTCTCGTCGAGTATTAAGATTTTTGGTTTATCTCCATTTAAATAAGAATCGAGATCTTGAGTTCAACTCCACTCGTCACGATTATAGCAACTTATGAAGCAACTTTAGTTAGAGCTCAAGCTCAATCTATAGAGCTCGAATACTTTCCTTGTATGTTAGAAGACCAAGAAGGGCACCGAGAAAGAGATAGAAACAATGTATGAGGAGGAATTTCTTTGTATTCAGTATATTTTCCATTGTATGTACAATGAGTATTTAATTACAAAGAAAAGGATCAATAAAGGAAAAGTAATATTCCTCTATATTTCTAATCCTAAAATAGACAGGATTCTCTAACTATTAACATATATACGTATATATGATTCGGTAAATCATATATTCCAACACTCCCCCTCAAGCTGGTGGCTTGTAAATGTCCAAGATACCAAGCTTGCTTAAAAGATATGCATGTTGTCTTTGACAAAGTGGCTTAGTAAATATGTCCGCCGGTTGTTCTGAAGTCCTGATTCCTCTTGTCTCGATAGTTCCTTCTTGAATCTTTTCCCGAGTAAAGTGGCAATCGACTTCTATGTGCTTTGTCCTCTCATGCAATACAGGATTTGCTGCAAGCTTTAATGCTGAATCATTGTCACAAAAAAGTGTGGTTGGTCCTTCAATTGTTGCCCCGAGATCCTGAAGTAAACCCCTTAGCCAAACTACCTCACAAACAGTTTTGGCCATGGATCGATATTCAGCTTCTGCTGAAGATAGGGATACAGTAGATTGTTTCTTTGTCTTCCATGAGAGTAACGATTCCCCTAGCTTGATGCAATAACCGGTGATAGATCTCCTGCTCATGGGACATGTGGCATAATCTGAATCACAATAAGCCATCATTTTCATGTTACATTTTCGAGAGAGGAGTATCCCCAAACCCGGACATATCTTCAAGTACTTCACAATCTTCAAAGCTGCATTCATGTGAGATTGCTTCGGACTGTGCATAAATTGACTAAGAGTCTGCACTGCATAGCAAATGTCTGGTCTAGTCATGGTCAGATATATAAGTTTCCCTACCAGTCTCTAGTATCCCGATGGATCTCTCAATAATGGATCATCAGAAGAAGAGGATGTACCAGAATCATAGTCGACAGATGTCAGCCTAGCATTTTGCTCAATAGGAATAACAGCTGGACCTGATAATCCTGTTTCTGATATAATTTCCAATATGAATTTCCTCTGACTAAGGGAAATTCCCTTATCTGAACGAGCTATCTCAATTCCAAGAAAATACTTAGGTGGCCCTAGATCTTTGATATGGAAAGTGGAATGCAGATATTCTTTAAGTTTCTTCATAGCAGAGTCATCATTACCCATGATAAGTATGTCATCAACATAAATCATCAAATAAATAGATGACATACCTTTTGTCCAGGTGAATAGGGCATAGTCATATTTGACTGTTTGAATCCAAAGACCATAAGTGCATTGGTGAATTTGGCATACCATTGTCGAGAGGCTTGCTTCAGTCCATAAAGATATTTACTGAGACGACACACCTTAGACTCCCCTCGTCTCCGTAATCCCGGTGGAAGGTCCATATAGATTTCTTCATCCAGATCACCATGTAAAAAGCATTATGTACATCCATTTGATGTAACGCCAATCACGAAAAAAGAACAGATAGAAAAGATCGAACCGTGACATCCTTTGCAACGGGTGAAAAAGTTTCGTGGTAGTCAAAACCTTCGCATTATGTGTAAAGCCTTTGGCTACCAACCTAGCCTTATATCTTTCCACAGAACCATCTGCCCTGTACTTGATCTTGTAAACCCATTTGCATCCAATAGGTTTTCGATGAGCCGGTATTGGTACAATATCCCAAGTATGATTTTCCGTTAAAGCATGCAGTTCAGCCTCCATGGCTTTTTGCCAACGTAGATCGTCTTTGGCCTCATTATAACTAGAAGGTTCTTGTTCTTCAGAGACACGGCTCATGCAACACAAATGTTCTGCTGATAGCCTATCAAATGATATGTAAGAAGAGATAGGATAACGAGTACCTGGTGATCTTGAGGAACCACATATATAATCCTTTGTCCAAGATGGTGGACGAGCTGTACGACTAGAACGCCTTGGAAGTTCATGTGGCGATGGATAGGATTCTTCTTCAGCAGGAGTGGATTTTGGATATTCTGTGGAATCGGCTGATTCTTCGATATGAGATTTTGCATTTGAATGACTCGCAGAAGTCTCAATAGGTAGTGTAGGGGATCCACCAGTTGTTTCTAGGAGAGGAGTAGCAAGAATGGTATCTCCCGAAAAAATCTCTTCCTCAAATAAGAATCTTGAAGTCCCTGATGTCTCATTTTCAGTTGAAGAAACCAGATTTTGGAAAGGATACGTATTCTCATGAAAAATAACATCTCTACTGACGAAGAAATCTCCTGTGGATGGATCATAAACCCGATAACCCTTTTGCAAAGTGGAATATCCCATGAATATACATTCATTAGCTCGTGGTGCCATCTTATCCCTGTGTCCTACTGTAGTAGCATAGCAGAGACATCCAAAAATTCTGAGATGATTCAGATTCGGCTTCTTCCCATACAACATCTCAAATGGCGTCTTTCCTTTCAGAATGCGTGAAGGCATACGATTAATCAAATATGCCGCTGTGACTACGCAGTCCCCCCAAAAATTCTCAGGAATAGATGCTTGGAATTTTAGGGCACGTGCTACTTCTAAGAGATGACGATGTTTTCTCTCAACAACACCATTCTGCTGTGGTGTATAAGTACATGAACTTTCGTGCAAGATTCCATTAAGTGAAAATAAAGAAGCACATTCATTATTGAAGAATTCCCTTCCATTATCAGTTCTAACCCGACGGATTGTTTTTCCAAATTGAGTTTTGGATAAGGTAAGGAATGTTCTTAAATGAGTAAAGACTTGATTCTTGGATTGCATGAGAAATATCCATGTTGCACGGGAGAAATCATCAACAATTGTGAGGAAGAACCGAGACCCATCATGATGCATAGTGTGATAAGGTCCCCAAACATCAGCATGAATCAAGGAAAAAATACTATCTGCTCGGGAATCACTATTTGGAAAAATAGCACGTGTTTGTTTTGCCAAAGGGCAGATAGGACATTGGGGACAAGGGAATGAGGCACTATGTCCCAATCTTTTATGATGAAGAGAATTTTTGTCATTGATAACATTGTTACACAATGATTTATTGAATTCAACAGACGACAAATTAAAACTGCTGGGAAAATTCATCCAAAAATAGAGCCCTTGAAAAGCTTTACCCAAGCCCATCAGTTTGCCAGTCGAAAGGGCCTGAAAGAAACAATTATCTGGAGTGAATAGGACATGACATGAATTTTCTTCAGAAGCTCTATTAACCGATACTAGGTTGAATTGGAAATCAGGCACATAAAGTACATTTCGAAGAGTAATAAGAGGACTAAGATTCACAGTGTTGGTCATGACAACTTGTGTGGAATATCCATTTGGAAGTCAGACTTGATATAGGAAAGGATAATTTTTGGATCTTGGAAAATAAATCCTTATCACATACTATGTGATCACTAGCACCCGAATCTATAATCCATGCTTTCTTCGAAATTAAGTTCATCAAGCAATAAGATGTACCGTGAAACTTCCAGCCTTATCGATGCATCCAACTTTTTTAAAGCCCGCATCAATTCTTGATATTGCTCATGTGAAATTGATTTTTCTGCTTTCGCCTCGCACCTGAAAAACTTGTGAAGATTTTCCTCGCTCTTTTTCTCCGGGTTTCCCATGTAATTTCCAATGTTCTCAACGGTATGATGCGGACGTTTACAATAGTCGCAATACAATTTACCTTTTCCTTTTTGAAGATTGGATTTTACCGTTGGAAAAAATCTATTGTTGTTGGGCTGAAAAATTTGGGCTGAAGTGGGCCCGTACGTCCCTTCCTACGCATTGGGCTGAAAACCTCGCGGGCCACTCTCGCGCGTTTGGATCCTCCCTCGCAGCCCATCACTTTCGTGCGGCCCGTCTACTCCAACGAAGGCGCTTCGTGGGCCGTCTGAGAAGGGCCCAGACATTGAATAGCCTGAGCCGTCCGATGGATCGCCGAAATCTGGGCCCTCCATTTGCTCGTTTAAAAACGAGTTAGGGTTTCGCCCCCCCGCATTCGCCCCCTTTCCTCCTCCGATTCTAGGGTTTTTCTGTGGGGGGCGATAATGGCCTCTGGCGGCCAGGGCCATCGCCTCGTTTCCTCGTCCAGAGATCGCCGTCCTCTGTTGGCTTTCTTCCTAGACGGCGAGCTGGTAGATCCGGCCAAGGTTTGGCATGGGATCCATTGTGAGGATCTGGGACCGAAACGAAAGGTATGTTTCGTTTAAAATCAGGAGAAATCGAATCGATTTTTCTTTGTCACGCATGCTTCTGTACTGATGAAGAATTGGTTCGGGCCAAGTGAACTTTTCTTCGGCCGATTCCAATTCATTCCATAGTGTTGACAGTTTGTTGTAAATCGTCGCGACGTTCATATTTCCCTGCTTCAGATCTGAAATCTGCTGTGTTATGGAAATTTTTTTGATTTGATCCATCTTTCCATACATCTCTTTAATATTGTCCCATATTTCCTTCGCATCTTCTGTCGGAGGAAGTCCCGACGATACTTCGGTTGAAATACGTTTCCAATCCAAGTTCTCACGAGCCGATTGCATTTTTTCCAAAAACGAGCCGTTCGCTCGTCGGTTGGAACGGAAACTGTTCCATCCAGAAAGCCCTCTTTGTCCTTTGTTACCAGGGCGCATCGGAGTTCTCGCGACCAAGTCGAGTAATTCTCCTGGACCCGCCCAATTGCCGACCGATCGGTTTCACTCGGGTCCATCGGCATTTGTGGTGTATAGAGGGTCGCCGGCTCCGCCGTCCTCCGGCAAAGAAGGATCGGGTAAGGAAACAAACCCGGTGAGAAATTTGGAAAGGTATTCGCCCCTGTATTTGCTCCGTTTTCTCGACCCGCATTGAAATTCGGATAGGGATTTGTCCCCCCCGATTCGCCAAATCCGCCCGTCTGCTCCGGGCCGACGGTAGAGCCTGCCCCACTATTGGTTGGTGCGCCTCCGTCGGTTCGCATGTTGCCTTGATACCCTGGTCCTGGCTGTGATGTATGTGGGTTTACCCCATGGATCCATGGATATGGCATCCACTGGTAAGGATGGCCCGAATAGGGCTGCCCCAGATTGTACTGAGCCGGATGTTGCCATTGTACATGGGGAGAATTGGTTTGATTGAATTGTTGCTCTGCCACAGTTGGCACAACAATCGAATCTGGGTTGTGAGTACTGTGGAGTCTCATCTCTTCTCTGGTGCTCTTCCGGAATTAAGGTGAGAGCCTCCGATTTGCTCATTGTAGAAGAAATTTGATATGGAAAAAAATTGATTCCTTTTGGCAACTGTTTTGCAGGTTACAGTTCCTCAAGGTAATCAAGAATGGTTGATGCGGAAGCTATGCCAGAAGCGGTGGAAGCTCTGATACCATGTCAGAAGACCAAGAAGGGCACCGAGAAAGAGATAGAAACAGTGTATGAGGAGGAATTTCTTTGTATTCAGTATATTTTCCATTGTATGTACAAGGAGTATTTAATTACAAAGAAAAGGATCAATAAAGGAAAAGTAATATTCCTCTATATTTCTAATCCTAAAATAGACAGGATTCTCTAACTATTAACATATATGTATATATGATTCGGTAAATCATATATTCCAACATTGTATGTATGTATGTGGGGATATATTATGTAATATGAAGTATTTATGGATTCATTCTCCTCACTATCAGATAGATTAAAAAATAATAGAAACTTCATTAGGCTTACGAGCCCGTGGAGATAAGTTACTAAATAAGAGTTAGTAAGTTATAATAAGTTAATAACTCAATAAGAAAAAGAGTTTACTGAATTCAAGTTGATAATTCTGTATAATAAAATTTTAGTAAACTTAGTGGTTGTAAATTGTTATAGAAATTAGTAATTTTGAAAGCAACCGGATAAAATCTTGTTAACAAATTCAAACAAAAATTGCTAAGATAAAATTGGTTGGCATTTAATCAGAGAAAAATAAGTAGATCACTCAAATTGAGATCAGTAATCTCATATAAAAGTTCGTAGATGCTATAGTAAATAACTATTAGCAAGTTGTCATGGAAACTCATAATTTTGAAGAGATGAAATAAACTTTGCTGAGTAACTCAAACAAAAGTTTGAAACGTAAAATTGGTCAATTACTCAATAGGGTAAAAGTCAATGGATTACTCAATCGAAGACAAATAATTTCGCATAAAAATCAATAACTTTAGCACGCTAGTAAGTTACAGAAACAAATGCTGGTGAGTTGCTAGAAAAAGGGCATAACTTCAGGGTGACCAAACCAAAGCGGTAAGCTACTCGCATAAGAGTTAGTCTGTCAGAACTAGTTGATAACTCTGACTGGCCGTAAAATTTTTAATAATTTTAACGGCCCCGAAGATAAGCAGATAAATGGAACATGGAGTTGTCGAGGTAGTTGGCATTTTCGAAACAATTAATTGAAAAGTCGATAAATTTGAATTAGTCCTAGTAACTTTTCAGACATGTCCTGTTGCGCCACCGCCCAGCGGTGGCTTTTGGTGGAAGGAAAGCATATAAAATGACCGTTAATGAACGGTCAACCACCTCGAACAAGCCGATCAAGCACGCCGCCGCGTTGGCCGGAATGACCCAACAAGGCAAGGACCAATCAAATTTTGTCATGCGCTGCGTTCAAATAGTCGTTCTCTTTCTTCATTCATGTACTGCGACAAGACACTTGGTTCTCTTGTCTGTCTCGCTTGTCGCATGCAGGTGCTGAGAAAGTGAGCGGGACAAAACGAGCACGCCACTCCATGAGGGAGCACTTAATTGAATTTTTTCTAGGAATAACATTAAATAAATTAAAGATTCAAAGAGCATATCACACATGAAATGAAAGTTTAAGAATTATAATTAAAAAATTTAAATTTTAATAATGACATTACACATTAGACTAGAAAATTATTCAAAAAGTCCTATATCTATTATATTTTTGTCAATTTTGTTCTAAATTTTTTAATTTTTTTAATTGACTCTTAAATCTTTTGCATTTTTTGCCAATTCAATTTATCTGATCAATTTATGTCTAAAATAACTGACGTAGATGCAAGCCATTTTACGTGGCAAGACCGATGTTGACGTGGACAAAATTAATTAACTTATTAATATTTTTTGAATGTTTTATATCTTTCTCTTTTATTTTATTTCTTTCCTTTTCCTTGCTCCTCTAACTGATCGGTTGACCTTGCTGGCCGCTGTGGCAAGACGACAAGATCGAGGCTTGCCCTCACTAGTGGCAGGGTGAGGTCAATCTCGCCTAGCCACAAAAACCCTATCCATGTCCACCACATCAACGGTCCTTGTATCTTCTCAGTAAAAAAAAAAAAAAAAACAGTGTTGGGGGAGGAAGTGTTGAAAAATTATGAAAATGAGAAGAACATGGGTAAAAACCAAGTTTTCCAACAATTCCTCCACCACCAGATGGTGGGGACCACCACCCTTTCCTTGGTTTTTACCCATGTTCTTCTCATTTTCATAGTTTTCCAACAATTCCTCCCCTCTCTCTCCCACCTTTTCTTTTTTCGTTTTATTTTATTTGCCTTGATAAAAAAATTGCACCCAGTAGTTGGGACGACCATCCTAATTGCCTTTCAAATTACATATTTTCACGTTTTAATCTTAAGCCAAAGATGCCTAAGACCAAATCAACTTATACGAGAAGGGGAGTGTTTATCTATCGATCTCCTGACATAGACATCGGACAAAGTACGTCTGTCAAGGAGATCCCAAATTTAAAGAAAGAGAAGGCATCGAGAGATGCTGCTAAAATAGGCCACATCGTTCCACTCTCTAATTTAAGAATCACTTTGACTCTACTCTTTACATTTTTCGTGGCGCTCAGTGCAATGTATGCTGTCATCATGTACGCATGGATCAAACAAGAACTTTCCGATCGAAAGGTGAATAACACCCGTGCGTGCAAGCTTTCACTTGGAGCCAAGCCACGCACGTTTGAGCTTAACTAGCTGCAATCTCTCTTCGTGACTAATGTTTTGGGAAAGGTTCAGGCCGTTTTGATAAAGATTTGCAAGGAAGCGAAGCCCTATGCAAGCTCTAACATTGGAGAATTTTTGTTGGAGCTAAAATTATCACTTAAAGAGGGGTTGAATAGGTGAATATGCTAAATTTTAAAAAAAATTGAAACTAATATTGTAATAGGACAACGTCTAGTGACAAATCATGCAATGTTCAGATCTTATCAATATGTAATAATTTATCTCAAAAAATAAAAAAGAGTTTAAGGAATAAAAAATTGCATATAACAATTATAGTACTTCGACTTTGACAAATCTATGTTCACTCTTTCGTGCTGAAAGTCTATCAGCTGGATTTCATAATCTACAAGTTAGATTTTTATATTGTAGATATAATATGAATCCATATTTGGGAAAAGTAATTCAGTGTAATTGAAAAATTCTATAACTAATTAATAATTGAAAACTTATCTAAAAATTGAGAGTTCCTGTGAAAATGATACATCAATTCTTGTTAAGCTTCGCATAAGAACAGGAAAACCATGTCGATGCAGAAGAGAGCTTGGCCTTCCTCCTCTTCTTCAGGTCAACCAAGTCAACCCAAGAGGCCATGCTTGCCTCCAATCGAGTAAGCTCGCTCTTCCCTCTTAACGTTTCGGTGCTTGATATATTGTTTGATGATCTTGCGTTAGTTTTAGCTGTACTTGAGGGAGATTCGATGAAGGGTTCTTGAGTTGAAGATTCTTGAAATGAGAGATATGGTGAAAGCCCGCCATCGATAAGCTTTTGCCTCATGACCGTTCAAAATCACTTTCGTTCAGTTCTTTATTTATGGGTTTGTGCTGTTGTTTTAATGCGAAGTATTAATGACCTCGAATGACATCGTCTCGAATCTGTTTTGTGAATTTGTGTTGGCCAATTGCAGTACTTCCTCCTTATTTGAGCTGAATTCTGTTAGAATCATTTATCTAGCAAGTGAGCTGTTATCGTTACCAGGTTAATTTGCTATCCTGTTGTCTAAAATATCCTATCTGGCTTGTACTTTTGTGCTGATGTTCATGCAGTCAAGCATGGAATGGGCCCGAAATGAATCCTGGGCCGAGTTGCTGTTTGACTTGCTGTTTGACAAAGGAGGATCTGCGGAGTATGGTAAGATGAGTGAAATAGCCAAGTTGGACATGCAAAATACAGTCCTTATTATATTTCAATTCCTGTTTCTTTGATTAGAAGTGGTTAGATGCATTTCTGACATTCCAGCCAGTTTCTGGATAGTAATCCGTGTGAGAAATTGCCAAGAGATGTATAGAGAATTATTGCTTTGAGTGGTAAAAATGACCCGCTGAATGTTCTAGGATTTTCCCAGGAAGCAATTGCACTAAGAACATGCTTTAGGCTTTTCATGTTGTATTGGGCAGTATGGATCACAAAAAGATACAAATTTTCGATGAAGTGCCCTGGACATAACTGTCGCCTTGAATCCTGGAAAATGTGGTCAATGACCTTTTGAATGTAGGAGGAGGAAAATGAAGATACCTGTGATGTGAAACTTGAATGTGATGATTATGTGACAGATGGCTCTTGCTTATGTAATTATTTGCTATTGCTTTCTTTGCTGGACAGTTCAGAGAAGAGCTGGAGCGTGCTAAATCTGACTGGGCCGAATATTTTCAAAGGTGATTATATTTCATTTGGTTTGTTGGCAGTATCATATCTGCATGAACTGATTTCTGCACAAGAATTTCCATGTCTATTGTCTCACCATAGTATTAATGCCATAAATCCAAATTTCTGTTCGGCAAAGTGTAATACCTGCACATACCTTTTTCTGTAAATCACTGAAAGGACGGTGCTTTGGAGATAGCAGCTAATCAACATTTCTTGCTTCTGTTATCAAAGTACTGGATAAATTTGTATTCCAGCTTTATGTTGACTTTTTATGTCGAGTTAGATTAAGTAATGCATTTGATGAGTCTGGTATTTATGGTTATACAGTAATTAGATCTGACATTCATTTGTACAAGTAACTAAATGTCAAGGGTTATTTGTCTTTTTGTTACGAATAAGTCCACAAGACAGCAGTTGTTCATGGTATCAATTTTTATGGTGTAGTTGCATCTGGAATGCTCTCAAAGATTTAGTGCCACAGATGCGCTCAGAGAATGATTTTCAGAGATTGGTAAGATAAACAAGTTTATAAAATTTCTACTTTTTCACAGACATATCTTCATCAACACTTTAGGTATGAGTTGTTTATCTGCATGTCATGAAGTGATAGAATGAACTTACTAATTGCTTTATTCGACAGTTTTAACAGCATTCATCGAGCACAAACTTCACACGATCTCCTTTGTCTATAAGTAAATATTCATTTCTTTCGCACAACCTGTGGAAAGAAAAACATGGGAAGGCCTAATTTCCATACAAGTCTGTTACAGCATAATGGCCCACATAGGCAGCCAAAATTGAGGTGCCAAACCTTCTTGTCAATGTGAACTCTTGGGGAAGATCAACCTGTTATCCATAGAGTAACTTATATCCATTGAGTGAGGGCCTTCCACTCGGTACTGTCCGCTTACTAGGGCTGACTTGTATCCCTGCTCAACGGAAGAACGGGAGATCCTTTTGAACAACTTGTTATAATAGGAAAGCCTTATAGTGACACAGGAGATCCTTTTGTGCAACCTATTATGACTCACTAGCCAGGTTCTAAACCCATGTTTTGTCATATTAGGCATAAACCATACAAGTCTAAGCCAAGTCACTTTTTGCCCCATTTCCTCACTAGCTTCCAACTCTCCTTTATAGAGAAAGAGCCCCTAGATGATCCAGTAAATACCACACTGTCTATAGAGCCAGAGTTTGAGCAATAACCCACACAAAGCCATCTGAGTTTCAAGCAGATCATCAGACCTTGCTGGAGGCCATCTCCATTCATTCTCCTCAATAACAGTTTCAACTGTGGCTTTATCACCTAAAGCTAAATCATAACCATTCTAAAGCACATGAAAAAATTTTCATGGACATGGAATGGAAGGGGAAAGTGAAAATGCTTAGGATTGATCATATGAGTTTTATAGACAACTGCTGTTTGGTAAAAGACAGTGAATTCAAATATGCATGAAGAACTTAGCTCAATAAGGTGTTTGATAAGTTGTTTTTAGGAAAGAGCCACAGCATAGGTTTTCCAACTCCTTTTGATGGAATGGATTGGTTTTGTATCCCTCCTGCTTCATTTTTTGGATGTCTCCAACTTTGGCAATTCTGCTGTTGGTGGCTTTGAACAGATGGAAGCAGTGGAACTTGGAAACATTCATTCTCCCCAACGTGCAAGGTATGGATGCACTTCCCTCGTGATGCTGTTGAGAAAGGCTTTCTGTGTAGTGTTGACAGGTTATGCATTGTTGATGTTTTGGGGAATAATGGTCCGACCTACCACTACCACCCCAAGCAGGCAGTCTGAGCTCTCAGTGAGTGTCATGCCACAATGACTCGGTCGTGCACCAAGTGTCAATGCTCAATTTAGAACATAATCCTTGTAGCTTGCCAGTGGAACATTTTATTTTATTTTACTTCATTTTTTAAAATTGTGCATTATTAAACAAATAAAACGACGGGTCTATTTATCCTTGTAGTTTCCTCGGCAGTAAGACCTGTCCAAGTGGGATGTTGGGTATCTTGTCTCTCTTTGTCGTTACTTTTCCAATTTTCCGTTTTTATACACATTCCTATTTCTGATGGTTGGTTTCTGGAGAGAATGCAGGGCTAATGCTAATTCTACGGGAGAGAATGATGTAAGAAACTTACAGCTTCAAATTCAAACCAAACTGTCAGATTCTCTATTTACTGGACAGAAACTAAAAGGAGTGGGGGTGCTCACATTTCCGTTGCCTTGATCAATGCAAATACAGGGGATGTTGTTAGATCAGGCCTGGAATCCTCCATTAAGTTGGACGTCGTCGTGCTTGAAGGTGACTTCAACAAAGATGATGAGGATAACTGGACCCAAGAAGAGTTTGAGAGCCACGTGGTTAAACAACGTGAAGGAAAGAGGCCACTTTTGGCTGGAGATCTCGTAGTGAAGCTCAAGGAAGGTGTTGGGGAGATGGGAGAACTGATATTTACTGACAATTCCAGTTGGAATAGGAGTAAAAGATTCAGGATAGGGCTTAAGGTGGCAACGGGTGGTTGTGGGAACACACGAATCTGAGAAGCAAAAACAGACGCCTTCCAAGTCAAGGAACATAGAGGGGAAGGTAGGTCCTTCATAGTCTTTCTACAGTTTATAAACCTCATCCTTTATGACTGAACATAAACATGATTTTGGACATCCAGAGTCTTCAATTTTTTTAATTTAGAGCTTCATTTCGTGTGGACCTTTACAACTCCAACGAAGATTCTGATAAACAAGAAGCAATCGGTTTGATTGTTATTAGTAAATGTCGACACTTTGGATCAGTTTCAGGGAGAGATTGCAAGACTGTTAGAAGTTTGCTTCTACAAATTAATCTAATAGTGCCTGGGACCTTATTGTATATGTGCTCTTCATTTTACAGCATACATGAAACATCATCCACCGGCATCTGACGATGAGGTTTGGAGGTTGGAGAACATTGCCAAAGGTGGGAAATCTCACCAAAAACTGAGTGATGCTGGAATATATAAAGTGGAAGACTTTCTACTGCAACTGTTCACGGACCCCAAGAAACTGAGAGAGGTAAGCACTTAGTTAATGATTCCCAATTAGGGCTTGATTGACTGCCAAGAATGTAAGTCCTGTGTGTTCACTCATCATAGATTCTCGGAAGGAGCATAACAGAGAAGAAGTGGGATAGCCTGATACGCCATGCAAAGACTGGCAAAACGAAGTGGAAACTTTACTTGGACTATCCTGATGGCGTGACGAAGCATGGTGTTGTATTCAACACTGATGATCAACCAATCGGCCTAGTCAAAGACAGGGAATATTTTGCTACTCATCGACTTTCAGACCAAGAGAAGGTAAGTAACCAAGGTGTTCCCACTCAGTTTTGTCAAGCCAGTTCACTTGCTTCACACCATCACGGGGAATTTGAATAATATGGCCCGTATTTTCTATGTAATCACTATTTTGATGTTTACTTGTAGCTGTGGCTTAGTATGCGTTAGAATTGATTAGAGATATGGAAACTTGAAACAAGGAGTTGGTCATCTAGAGGCTTTGCTTTTTTCTTTTTCTTTTTTTTTTCTGATCATATAAGTAAAATGAAGTTCCTGTGGAGAGAATAAAAAGAAAATATAGATGCTACGTTTAGATCATAATAGAGACCTTCTATTAATAGAGTGTTTTTGGGCTTGCGCTCTTTGTGAAGCAAAGTTGAGGTTGGTGACCTTGTAAATTTAAGTGGCCTTCTGTATTGAGTAAGTTGAAGACCACTTTCAGCAGTTAATTCGGTTTCATCCACGAGAATCTGAGGCACTCATCAACAAATTGTAGTTTGAACGATTAACACATTCCCGTCGCAACCATTACTTTTCAAGTCTATAACTATCGAGATCTTAATTACTTGCACAATACATATTGATGCGTGCTTTATTTCTTCACTGGTCCTTTCTCAATCAACTTTGCATCTTTACATTGAGGACCCTTGCCTTTATTGTACTCTACATTACATCTTTTGAGTACCTGACCTTTACGTGGTAGAGAAATGGCAGATATAGGCATAAAGTGAATTGCGGTTCTTTCAATATTGTTCTTCTTTCTCTGTGCTGCACTCACGTACTTAATCTGAATACAAGTTCATCCATTGGAATGCAACTTTACTTGCCGGAAAAAGTAGTTGCTTGAAGCCAGAATGTTTACCTGTCAATAATGGAGATAAATACTTCCATTAGTACAGCTTGAGCAATATACCAAGTGTGTTTCTTCCAGGAACATGGAGATGCAATCGTGAAAAAGGCCTTGCTAACTGGAATGATGTGAGAGAGTTCAATGGTGAGACGTTTTCTGATTCAATGAGGCTCAACCCTGTTCAACGTTATTTGGCTCCACCAATCTTTCTTGCTCCAGTTGGTCTGGAAGCTCCTCCAGGCAAATGTGAGCTCCACTGCTGAAGGTACGTGCTCTAGAACACAATACTGTCTCTCCCTTTAAGCACATACAAAGATGTGGCCTGTGAAATTACAATGAAAATTGGAATTTCCACTTGATTGTTGAGCTTTAATAAATAAAAGCATTGTGTACCTGATCCTTATGATTTTGGGTTCCACTTAATATAAAGACGTTTGTTTGTCCAGCTGTGATTGTTGCAAAATGAGCCTCATTCAATGCAATCTAATGCATATATATATGTACGTATGCATGTATGTGTTCTGTCCAAGCAATTGAAAAGCAACTAAAAAATTAGGTGGTAACATGCATTCCCATGTGAATATTCTAGATTCAGCTAGCAACCTCCATTCTCAACAATTCTAGAAGGTTCTCACCTTCATGATTAAGTTAGTAGTTTCTAGATAGTTTTAGAAAATGTATCACAATTTCCAACACTCCCCCTTGATCCATTTTCAGGATAATCTGAACATTGTATCATAAATCCTCGAACGTACCTTGAAATTCTCGTTGTAGTTTGTCCTATGCGTTTTATGTCGTCTTCGTTCCACGATCCCTTGCATTCTACAATCCCTTACATTCTCTTGTTGAAACACTTGCACCTACCTTGGAATGTGCATGTCTTTTCTTCAACGATGTCCCATATGTCTCGGGGCATCAAAATGCTCTTAGTTGTAGTTGTTAGCTCGAGCTTTGGCTTTGGCTCTTGTAGGCTCTGGCTCTAGCTCCGGCTTTGGTTTTGGCTTTGGCTCTGACTCTGGCTCTCTTGGCTCTCGCTCGGGCTCTGGCCTTTTTAGTTGAGGATGGTGAAGACAAACGCCCATAACCATCCAATATGCCTAGCTCTAGCTTCATGGTCCCTTACGCCTGGCTCAGTTACGAACCTGGGCGCATTTGGCTTTGATACCATGTTAATAATTTTTGGATGTGTGCGTGCGGAAGCATGGTTTTGGTATTAGTTATAATTTTTTATTAGTGACGTGTGCAAGTGTATGATATAGTTTGTAAATGATGGACAATGATAGGATATTTTGAGAAGATTTATGGGACAAAGATAGTTTCACTAACTTATAAAGATGGGTATATAATAGTTGAAAGAGGTGTTGGTGAGGGAGCTACATAATATGGTTTTTATGGTTAGCTCTCCACAAAACATGGAGCACTTGCTCCTTTATATAAGCTGCTAAAGAAGATTCTGGGCTTCTCTTGAATGTTGTAGGCTTCTCTAGCTTGTTCTATGATTTCTTGCTTGCTTGCATTCCCATGTGAATCTTCTAGATTTAGCTAGCAACCTCCATTCTCAACAATTCTAGAAGGTTCTCACCTTCATGATTAAATTAGTAGTTTCTAGATAGTTTTAGAAAATGAATCACAATTTCCAACATATGGTGACCGGAAGATCATATTAGACAAATAAAAGTTTGCTGCTTAAACCTATATAGCACTGAAAGATTGCAAAGACCAGTGGCAAGAAAAACTAGTAGCTAGGCTCTTTCACTCTCTTATGATAGTCATTCTTACATACTTTTGGGGCTACATCAGAAGGCAAACTACTGATCTTCCATTACTCACTGATTTATGCTTGCTCACTCTCTCTCCAATCTTGACAGGGTACAATGACAGTATTTCTACAAGATATCAGATGCAGTCACCGTGCGTCAATGTCAATATTCCTCTTCAGGTTGACGGCTCTTCATTCCCCCTTCAGAATCCATTAATCAGTTCCTCACACCAAACCCAGCTTCTGAGCCTTGGTTCATCACAGGCATCAGCATCTGGCTTTCATGCTGCGGGCCCATCGAGTCTTCCTCCTTGCAGGGGAGCTGAGGAGCTTTTCCTGGAGGAGGAAATTCGTATGAGAAGCCACGAGATGCTTGAGAACGAGGATATGCAGCATCTCCCCCGTATCTTCAACATGGGAGGCCATAACCAATTCTCATTCAATGCTACTGAGGATGGGTACCAATTCTCATCAGCATACATGCCCAACCTATCTCAGAATTTTGGCTTCAAAGAGCACAGGAGACGCTCATTTGGCGAAGCTGATGTTGGGTGGCTAAAGATTAAGGCGGTAATGAGATGGGGCTTTTTTGTTGGGAAGAAGGCTGCAGAGAGACGGGCGCAACTCAGAGAGTTGGATGAAACGGAGACAAGGAATGAAGATGAAGCTGATCTAGCCTGTATGTTTATATGTTCCTCTCCTAGCCTGCCTGATTCCTGTCAGTTCTAGTGTCAGTTGTATGTCAATCCGCTCGCGTAGGTGCAGTAAGATCCCGAACCTATAGATTTGGTTTTTGTGGGTAGACTGACGACCGCCTACACAGTGGCTGTTTTTAAACTTCTTAAGTTTGTCGGTTTCGCCTGTATTATTCACTTTCTCACATAATGAAGCAAGACTTCTCGCGACATTGTTCGGGATTTGCATTGATATTGCTGTGAGGTCCTCTTTTGGTCTCTCGCCTTCTGTGGCTAGAGATTTTGCACCAGATATATGGCAAGCCTCATAACAATGTAGCAGCAATAACGTCTCAGGTATGGCATGCAGATTGTCTGCAGCTTCATGATCGTCAGCATGATATTGTGTCACTTGACGTTGAATGTGTATATGCATTCTCAGAGCTCCAGCAGTCCCGTCTATATGATCACAGTTTTTCGCCGCTGCTTATGCTCGTGAAGATAAATCGGATGTCACATCTTATGACAGATAGGATGGGATTTGTCAGAAAAAAGTTGCGAATTCAAAGTTTCACCGAAGACATCCACTTTACTAGGAGTCGGCCGCATCATCTTGAACTCTTGAACTTTGTTTTTCCCTTCAATCGAATCCTATAACTTGTTTGGTTTGTGTAATCTAGTGCAGTGTGGCGTACTTCATTGATAGGATCAAGTCTCTTCATTATTTGCCATTGAAAACCTTCGCCAGTCTTGCTGATGAGGCACGTTGTGACAACGATGCAAAGAAGAAACGGCACTAAATACCGTTAGCCCTTGAATTTTCAACCGAATATTGGATTGGGTCCTGATCATATTTTGGCCAAGTGATGGTCCTTGAATTTCTGTCGTTCATATTGGTTCTCAAGATTGAAATGCGTGTAGAAATGCTGGCATAAGCGCTGAGCATAGTGTCAAGGGAGGGAGGGAGGGAGGGAGGGAGAAGAGAGAGAGAGCCGGCAAGGGTCGCTGTCTATTTCCGAGCATTGTGTCAAAAGGATGGCCCCTCGCCACTGTGCTCAGGGGCCGCCCCTTCGCTGCAGTGCTCGATAAGGAGCGGCAACGAGCGACCATCGGGGGGGACAAGAGCTCGAAGCTCAAGCGTTTCGTTTCGATGGCTATGAATCTAGAGCTTAAGCGACAATGACGGCTGCAAACTCGAACTTGAAGATAAAGTGACGGAGGCAGACGTGTGAGCTTGGAGCTTGAGCGTCCATGGCTGCAGGCGAGAACTGCGATGCTCACATCAATGCTGATGTGGACACTTTTTCATTTCTTTTAAGTTTTCCAAACCTTTTTATAAGTTTTTCTTTTCTTTCTTTTCTTTCCATCTTCATATATAAGTTTTCTAAATTTATAAATTTTTCTTTTCTTTCTTTTTTTTTTCCATTGACCATAGGCGAGAACTGCGACGCTCACGTCGGCACTCGCCTGTGGACCAGTGAAAGAGGAAAAATGAATAAAAAAATAAAAGAAAGAGAAGAGTAAACAGAAAAAGAAAAGAAAAGAAAAACTTGGATTCCCCACAATGATAATGGATAGAGTAATTGGATCCCAACGAACCAATCATATTCATAATCTCGCCCCAAATTTTCGCCAAAAGGGCCCAAAGCATAATATGACATGAAAATGAGGGTCTTAAAGAAATAAACATTCGGAACCGATGGGCTTCGATTAGCCGCCATTCTTGACGTCACAAAACTAGTGCGCGCCAGCGAGCCAATGCAACGTACCATTTCGCATAACCTTCCCATGATGCTGCGCCACCACCCACTGCCACCACTTCTCATACAATGACCAAATGAGTACTCATACGGAAATTATACATTTTTATAATTATCAATACAACTGACTTATATTGAAACGTTAGAAGTAGTGTAAAAAAAACATGATCCAAATTTAGAGGTATAATGAAACGTTAAGTGAGTTTTCATAATCGAAATGCTTTTGACTACATATAAAATGGAATCCTAAACATTCGAAAAAAACACGTTATGACAAAATCAAGCAACAGTAAATCATTGACATTATCAATTTGAGGAAGAGCCATATTAATCTATGTATAACTCTTCTAAATTCCTCAACCTTCCAATAATGCTTGGTAACTCCCATCGAGCTGCAAAATGACACCCACATACCAACTTGAATACTCATAACGATTCTAAGTTTACCATGAAGTTGGGGCATTCCTCAATCACATTGGGGCTAACATGGAAAGATGAAAGTCTCTGTAATCCATAGACAGAGTTTGGAAGTTCGGCAATCGGTGTGAATGAGATCTTTGTTTTCAAATGTGTTAGTCTACCAATAGAATTAGGTAATCTTGTAACTATCATGGATGATAAATCCAGCTTCATCAACAATGTTAATTGCAAAATCGAGCGGGGGAGTTCACTCAAGCTGGAACAATCCCACACAAAGAAGTATTGAAGATTTATTAGAGGACGGTGGCCCATTTGCATTAAATGCATTCTCTACTCGCCTTTTTGTCTTCTTTGACAAAAGGCCGTGTGAACGTGCAGGAAGAAAGAAGAAAATGAGCAGCTTTTCTTTTCGTTCTCTGAAGAAAGAAGAACAGCGAGCCATCAATGTTGGCTATTGTCATTAGCCGTCATTGTTGACTTTGACAGGGAAGAGAAGAAATGAAAGAGCTAAGGAGCGCTCTCTACGCATCAAAGGAAAAGGCCCAAAATGGAGCACGTGATTTCTTCCGAGAAAGACGGTTCTTGCATTGAATGATGGGTGGGTCCTCTTGGTTATAAGTAGAGAAGGGCCATCGGCGTAGAAGCGCGCCCAGTCCTCGGTGGCCGGAGAGAGAATTCTCAAATGGCCTAAAGAGGAGTATGTAGAGAGTTCTTCTCATGATAATTTACTTGTAATTACATTTTGATAGTGATTTAGCCGGTTAAATTCTTGTTAATAGAATTTATATAATTTATCGAGTGAGATTTCACTAGGAATTGTGATGAATTATACACTGTGTAAATTTTTAGTATAATTAGGAGTTGGAAAACACCTAGTACTTAAGTAATTGGAGTCCCAATCGTGGACGTAGATTTCAATATTTGGGCCAAATCACATAAATTCAATATTCAATTTTCTTTTCTTCTTTTCAATTATTTTATTTGATTCGTTTGCCCCCGATATTAACATCAAGTTTCTCCGAAGAAGCGGAAGCCAAAGCTCTTTCTGAATCTGACATGATTTGTCCTTTTGGTTGTGGAGCTTGAAGTATCTTACTTTGATATACGCGTAATTCCAGTAATTCCTCTCTCTCCCTATTTCTCTCTCCAATGACAGACCCTCCAGAAAACCCAATCAATTTGCTCAAGGTGTTGTCTAATCATCGGGGCCACGACTCCTTGATCGAGGTCCACAATGTCCTCTCCATTGTCGCCATGCGCGCGATAGGAAAATTTCGACATCTTTCATTCACTGCACCTGTACTCACTATTGAGACAAGTTGCTAATTTTGGGAGGTCCCACGCGCTTTTGAGCATTTTCACATGGAGGCCAATTTAAATCCTCCTTCCACAATGAAGCATGCATGCAAGTAACATTTCCCAGAACCTTCCTATGATCCACAGCCACCACTTCCATATACTCTTCAAGTAAATCTCCTAAACATCATCGCAGTTCACATTGCAGAAAATCGATGTAACATTTCTAATTAGAGAAAACGCGTTAAATGGAAGAATATGAAAGATAAACAAGATATGAAGTGGGGGGAAAAGCATGATGTCAAAGTGGTGAACAATCAGAGAGTGCATAAATAAAGTTAAAGAACAAAGAAAGAAGGATGTGGCGTTTGTTGGCTTTGTACCGCATCATAGAAATACTTTTTTTGTATTCTTTAATGTCAAAACGGGGATGATTTCGTTTTAGGAGTGGGTTTCGATTTCCACAATGAGGCATGATAAAAGTTTAAAAGTGAGCGTTCAAATAGAAATAGAGTAGGATCGAAAAAAAAAAAAAAACTTATAATGTGTATATGCACAATTCCCAAAATGTCCCTTGGAACCAATATACTGACTGTATCAACCGCATGGAGACTTCGGCATAGAGTAATGCACAGCCATTCGGACAAGTGAGAATCACCATCAAGCTTCCCAGCTTTCGGCGCGTTGAATTTTCTCCCTGTAATGTCGATTGCTTCGTGGTGTGGTATTGTTTTGTCCTGCCTTGTGGAAAAATAGGGAAGAAAGTTTGGGACTATACTGAATATATGCAGAATTAACATTCGCCGTGAGATTCAACAAACTCTCATTTTGATTAATCCAAAAACATTCCGAACTTTGTTATTATATTAACTCGGAGAAAGGTTTCGTTGAATTAATATTTTTGTAAAATCTCTATATTTAGTTGAAGATTTCCTGGTTTATTTTATAAAAGACGACCGGTCATTCCAACATTATGGCCATTGATCTGGATATGACGGCAGGTGTGAGCACGTGCTTTTTCCTACCAAATGGAAGAACATCAAACCCCAAAAAGTCAATCCAAGAAAAAAAATACAACTTATAAAAATTATAGAAATAATGATCCGTCGTAGCGTAAACTTTAGACTTTATTTAGCTTTAACTTTGGCCCACTGTTGGTTGGCCGCTTGAATTGTCTATATTTTACTTGGGCGGAGAGTATAGCAACAAACTTATAATTATTGACAATGAAAAGTCCGTAATTTTCTCTTCTAGTGTAACAAACTATCAAAATTTATTATGGTGACATGAAGGGGGATATTACCAAAAAAATTCCACTTCTATTGCACTTATGCCTATATAATTTAAAACTTTTCAATTGTACCAATTAAATTATAAACCTTTTGACGATTTGCTAATTTAATCATTCTATCAAAAATTATTGATGTGGATGCTTAAAGTAATGCATGTGATGCGACCCGCCGACGTGAACAATTTTTGTTTTTATTTTTTTAGATTTTATGAATTTTTTAATTATATTTTTATTTTATTTTCTTTTCTTTTCTTTTTGTATGGAATTTCTTTTAGTCTTTCCTTCTTACTCCACCGATTGCTAGGCCTCGGCAACCGGTCTCGAGTGAGGGTTGGTGAGGGCTAGCCTTGTTGGCCTCGATACGGCTCCACCTTGCTAGATCTTAGTGCTCTCGCCTTGCCCAAAGTTGGTCAGGGAGGGTTCCCTAACCCTCGTTTAAGGCCATTGCTAGCCATCATCGAGGCTTGGCGACCAGGCGAGGAAGAAGGAAAAAAAAATAACTATTAAAATATTTGAACTATGAAATTGCAGAAAATTTCCATGTCAATGTTGGTCGATGTTCACGCCAAACAATTTGGTTGGAATGAACAAATTGATAAATTATCAAAAGATTCAAGGTTCCATTGGTATAATTGAAAGTTTTAAGAATTTGGATTAGTGTAAGTGTAATAAGTTTAGATTTTTTTTGGTAATTTTTCCATGTGAAAGGTTATGAAAGGAATTTCTCTGAACGAAAATGGGAACAATGCCTTGATATTTGGGTAAAAACTCTTTTTTGGTAAAACTGTAGAGCAACTATATTTTCTTGCGAGAGAGAGAATTTGAGATTTTTTAACTAATACAGGCAAGAGAATCAAATTTTCTCTTGGGTGGCAGATAAAGTCAAAGAGGCTGGCTTCTACGGGGATACATGCAAAGGAAGCGCTCATGCACTAAAAAAAATCCCCAATTTTAATTCTAGTATCAATTCTATTATAAATTTCTTTTGTCTCATAAAAAAGTGTCAACTTTTAATTGAGTCTCAAATTTGTTTCCATTAAACATTCATCCAAAATTTCTCTTGAAAATTGAGAGATGGAAATTCCAGAGTGGGGAGCTGTTCGTGTATCCCGAGTTGAGTGCTTTGAGCGTAAGCTTCCTAACAATGAGAAATGAAAGACTTGCGAGCACGAGAGATTGAAGACTGATTACAAAATCAAATATTCTCAAGTGAGATTGAGGGAAGACTCTTATAAGAGTAAGAACAACTGAAAAAAGCAAATTCTAATTGTTCTAGTTTTTATCCAAATTTCAAGTCTAATAAGACATCAATTGGGCTGACATGGCAATTCATCTCCAAAAGACGTCTCGTTGAATATGAAATCTAGGAAAAAATTAGGGCAATGTTGTGGAAATGTCCATTGCTAAAGGTAATTTTGGACGGAGGGTTAAGGAAGGTAAAAATGTGACTCAAATAAAAGTCAATGATTTTTTATAAGATAAAAAAATTCATGATTAAATTAGGACTGCACCTAAATTGGGTCATGAGACAATAAATGTTTAGGGTAGAAGTGGGACTAGACAAAAAGTTGCGGTTTTTTATAAGACGGAAAAAAAGTTTAATATGTAAATGAGATTAGAGTTAAAATTTAGAGTTTTTTAGGGTATTAGATCTCCGGACGAGCAAAATAAGATTCACAACATTTTTTGGGGAGCATGCATCTACGGTACTTCCCTTCTAGGTGTTCGTGGCGACTGTCTCGAGATAGTATATACCCGGTGAGGGACTGATCGGAGCTTCGAGCCAAAGATCAGGAAATGTGCATACAAGTCAAAAAAGAAGACGGGGATTATAGTCCCGAGGGATCGGAAATCCGTTATGACCTGGTCAGTGTTGAGTTTTATAAGTCATGGTCCCGTGGGATTAGAAGCAAAATTGATTGGAATTTTTCATTGCTTGTTCAAAAGCTGCACCTAGAAGATGAACTGATTTGAGCATATCACTGCATCGATTAGGATAGAGCGGGTTGAAGAGATTTACCTTAGACACCATGTCGAGGATGAAAATAGCTCAATTCCTTAATACGTAAAAGATAGGAAAACAACATCACAAATATCACAATTTGAGTGCCGTAACTTTTTTTCACCATAATTTGAGTGTCATGGAACTTATTTGGGTTTTTAAAATATTTGCGATGTTCTTATATATGTAAAAGCCGGAAAAAAGCTGAAAAAAATAAAAATTCGTACTTGCCGCTTCAAAAGGAGAAGAGGGCAAATTAGTAAAATCGTGAAAAGGGGAAGAGGAACACTCTTGCTACTTCTCCCGGAAATGCATGTGAAGTTTCTCACATTTGTGCTTGCTCCTTCCCACATTACGGATCCTCCAACCATAAATACTCAGCTCGTTCTTCCTCTGCTACTTCACGGCAGCAATTAAACACTCCCAAGATCCAGACACTTTCTCTGTTCTTGCTAAGATCCGCAAACGAAAAGAATAATCATGTCGATGCGAAAGAGAGCTTTGGCTTCCGGTTCTTCAGATCAACCGAGTCAACGCAAGAGGCCCTGCGTAGCTCCGATCGAGTAGGTTCACTCTTCCTTGAAATGAGAAACACGGTGGAGCCTGCGGTGACGTATAACTTTGATTAGCTTTTGCCTCATGACTGTCCTAAATTGCTGTCGTTCAGTTCTTTGTTTGTGGGTTTGCGCTGCGGCTTTAAGGCAAAGTACTAAGGGGACCTCAAATTTTGTCGTCTCGAATATGTTTCGCGATTTTGCGGTTGTTCAACCGCAGTACTTCCTTCTCATTCGGATCGAACTCTGTTAGCATTTTTTGGATAGCAAGTGAGCCGTTATCTTGGCCAGGTTACTTTGCTATCCTCTTGGCTAATTTGTCCTCTCTTGCTTGTATTTTTGTGATGATCTTCACACAGGCAAGAATGGAATGCGTCCGAGAGGAAACTCGAGCCGACGAGCTGTTTGATTGAGGAGGATGGCCCGAGTGAGGTAAGATGAGTAAGGTGGCCAACTTGGACATACAAAATGCAGCCTTTTTAGTACATGAGAGATTGCTGCGAGACGTATAGATAATTATCGTCTGAGTGGTAACAATGATTTACCAGTTGACTGTTCTAGGCTTTTCCTGTGAAGCAATTCCACTAAGAACACGATTTAGGTTTTTCATTTTGTTGTCTCCCTGCATCTTGAAAAATGTGGTCAATGGCAATTTGCATTGAAGAGGATGACAATGAAGATACCTGTCATGTGAAACTCGAATGTGATGAATATGTGACTGATGATCCTTGCAATATGATTCTTTGCTATTGGTCTTTGGTGGACAGTTGAGAGAAGAGCTGGAGCCTGCTAAGTCTCATTCAGCCAAAGATTGTCGAAGGTGAATAAATTTCATTTGGTTTGTTGGCAGTATTTTATCTGCATCAACTGATTCCTCTAGTAGAATTTCCAGGTGTATTGTCTTGCCAACTAGATACGTTGAGTATCATATACCATCCATCCATGTCTCATCTGCATCAACTGATTCCTCTAGTAGAATTTCCATGCGTGTCGTCTCTGCTTCCATACCTGTTCCTATTTCTGATAGTTGTTTTTCCGGAGAGAATGCAGGGCTAATGGTGAATCTACAGCAAAGAATGATGCAAGAAACTTACAGCTTCAATTTCAAACCAAACTGTCACTTCCTGTATTTACTGGAGAGAAACTAGAAGGAGAGGGGGGGTGCTAGCATTTCTGTTGCCTTGGTTGATGCAAATACAGGACAAGTCGTGACATTAGGCCTGGAATCCTCCATTAAGTTGGATGTCGTCGTGCTTGAAGGGGACTTCAACAAAGACGATGAGGATAACTGGGCTCAAGAAGAGTTTGGGAACTACATAGTTAAAGAACGTGAAGGAAAGGGGCCGCTTTTGACAGGAGATCTTGTAGTGATGCTCGAGCAAGGTCTTGGGGAGCTGGGCGAAATGATATTTAATGACGATTCCAGCTGGACTAGGAGTAAAAGTTTCAGGATAGGGCTCAAGGTGACATTGGGTTATTGTGGGAATACACGAATCCGAGAGGCAAAAACAGATGCCTTCCCTGTTAAGCAATATAGAAGAGAAGGTAGGTCCTTCATACTCTTTTTACAGTATAAAAACCTTGTCCTTTATAACTGATATAATCGTGTTTTGGACATCCGCAGGATTCGATTTTTTAATTGAGAGCTTCCTTTCATATGGACCTGTACATTTAGAACGGAAATTCTGAATAAGAAACGATTGGTTTCTTTGTTATTATCAAATGTTGACACTTTCAATCAGCTTCGGGAGAGAGCTTGCATGCCTATCAAATGGTTGCTTCTACAAATTAATCTAATAGTGACTGGGACCTTCATTTTACAGCACACAGGAGACATTATACACCTGCGTGTAACCATGGGGTCCGGAGATTGGAGAAGATTGCCAAAGATGGGAAATCTCACCGAAAATGGAGTCTACTGCCACTGTCCAAGGAGTCCGACCAAATGCTAGTGGTAAGCATGGGAATTGCAAACTAATTATTTCTGTCTAGAAAGGATCAGGACGCCTGATCCATATCAAACTCCGAGGGCGGAGGCACAAGACCGAGACAGAGCCAAGCTTAAAGGCCTAATCCATATCGAAATCCAGTGGCAAAGGTGAATTTCAGTGAATTTTGTTTTTTTTTTATTATTTTGTCAGAAAAGGGTCAGTTATCATGCTGAGTTTTGTCAAGGCAACTAATGCGCTACACACCATCATGCTGAATTCATATAATTTGTCCCATATCATTTTTGTAATCAGCAATTTGATGTTCACTAATAGCTGTGCGGCTTAATATGTGATAAAAATTAAGGGATAAGAAGTACTAAAACTTGTCAAAAAAGTATAATTGAATTTGAAAACTATCAAATAATCAAGTCCTAAAACTTGTCATGAAAAACAATTGAATCTTAAAAATTTTAAAAAGTTGGCTACTGTGTTTTGTTTTTATCAGTAAAAGTAATATGGAGTGCTTATGGAGAGAATTAAAAAAAAAAAAATGCTAGATGCTTTGTTTAGATCCATAAATAGAGAGTTTTTATCTGATTTTGAGCTTTCACAAATAAGCGAGAAACAATATCAAAATCAAGTAGAATGCTACCTCAACTACAATTTGATTAAACTACGCTTAATAATTGACAAAACGATTTCTACGCATCAACAAAATGCTCACCTAAATTAGATATTTAAAGTTGTCCACTACGTGGAGCTCCACAAGAAACTTTAAAATTTTGCTCCGACTAAAACATAGCTTCAAATTGATTTCAGTCAAACTCATGGCTCCATAACGCCCTAAATTGTCATTTCAATATAACTCCACAGCTTAACAACTCTTAAATCAAAACTGGGGGATTGATCCTTGCATTTTCTCTTCTACTAACGCCCTAAATTGTCATTTCAATATAACTCCACAGCTTAACAACTCTTAAATCAAAGCTGGGGGATTGATCCTTGCATTTTCTCTTCTACTTTTGCGGAGCCTTAGTGTTCCTTAGTTGCGGGTGCTGTTGCTGCTGGGTGGCTCAAGGCTGGTGTTTTCCCTGCTGTGGCTGGTGATGCTGCTGGCGCGGATCGTTTGGCTGGGTGCTGATCGTAGTGGGCGGCGGCGATCATGCTAGGGGACTTTTTGGGTGTGGGCTGCCATTGTTTGGCTGGCTGGATGCCGTCTTTTGCTTGATGGTCCTTTTCGTTTGTTTGTGCCCTTGTTAGTTGGGTCGGGTTTTAGCCATGCGGCTAGGGTTGCCTTTGTTGGCTGTTCTTTTCTTTTCTCTCGGCACCCTTCCATTCATTATGTTCATTTTGAGTGTAAGTTTGGTGCCGTGTTAGCTTTGTATTTGTTGGTTATAGCTCAATATATTTATTACTTTCACCAAAAAAAAAAAAAAAAAAACAACTCTTAAATCAAATCTCGCAATTTAAAATTCACATAATTTTGAATTTTATTGCCTACCTTAAAAAAAAACTTAATTAGATGAAGAGCTTGAATCCTTATTAGCCATTGCGATGAAGTTAAGCTGGCTTAATGAGGTCTTCGAGACTTGTACTTATTTTCCTTTTCTTTTCTCTTTCTTCTTCTTCTTCCCCTTTCTTTCTTTTCTTTTCCTGCTTGCTTTCCTTTTATTCTATTTAGTTACTCATGCGCACCATTTGCTGCACCAATAAATACTTCTATTAGTTCAGCTCGAACAGTATGCCGAGTGTTTTTCTTCCAGGAACATGGGCATGCAATCGTGGAAAAGGCCTTTGATAACTCGAATGATGTTAGAAAGTTCAATGGTGGGAGAGCAAGATCAGTGAAACAAATGCAAAGTTACGAGAGGTAAAGAGTGTTTGCTCCATAATTTTGCTTTTGAGTCTAACAAAACAGTGAGTTAAAAAATTTGCTTTGGCTTATGATGCCGTTTTGTCCAATTTCTGATTTAAAAACTTTTAGAGCAAAAATTTTATAAATCATAAATTTAGGGCTGCTCCATTTCAAAACTTTATGAAAGATCACTTTAATGCCCAAACTTTTTAAGGACTATCATTTAATTGACTCTAGTGAGCCGCATTAGATTTTTTGACAAACTAATCCACCAAAGTCACTTAAAGTGATCTGTTTTCTAGTTGATCATTTGAAAGAATTTAATACTTGAATGTGTACCTATAAAAGTTGTGACACTAGTACTGTCATTTTTTCTCTTTTCTCGAGGAACCACTTTCACATCCGATTCCATATTCAATCAATAGTTTTAAGTGTTAGAGAACGGCTCAAAATGTGTTTTGGATTTTGATGTCCGTAAATGGTATTTCGTCCAAATTTCTTTTCTTTTCTTTTCTTTTTATATGTATATTGTACTAAAACTTGTTATGAAAATGTAATTGAGTCCTTAAACTTTCAAAAAGTGCAATCAAGTCATAAAGCTTATCACAAAACTGCAATCAAGTATTGAAACTTTTAAAAAGTACAACCCTCAAGCTTGTCAAGTTGATGCAATCATATCTTAAAACTTGTTAGCTCATTTCGTTTGTCAGGTTGGATGGAGTTAATGGAAAGACTTAATTGCACAAACTTGACAAGTTTTAAAACTTGATTGCCATTTTTGAAAGTTTTAGGAGTCAATTATACTTTCGTGACAAGTTTTAGAATTTCAAATACACTTATTCATGTTTATTATTTAGGACAAAAGTCAAATAAGGTTATTCTCCAGTTCAAACAATGTCAAATGTTCTCAACTCAAGTTAGACTTAGCGAATCCCCTCAAGCATTCCTCTTGGTAACTCTTCTTTGGAATGTTTATGGTTTGCCTAATCTTGTTGAAAATTTCTGTCTGAAGATGTCACATCAGTGTCGAACTAGATATGCTAAGTCATGGTTTGTTGTGTTATGCATAGACAGAGATTCGTCCTCTCGAACCTATAAGAGCACATGATATGTATTGTGTAGAGTGATATATTTTTGTCTACTGCTTCCGGTGTGCATGGTCCCTAAAAGATTGATTATGGTTCCGCAGTGAGACGTCAAATGGACTTGCAGGTGATCTCAGGCCCAAGAGTCTTTTGACAGAAGAGAACCCTCAAAGCGGGGTAAGATGAGTAGAACTGCAATAGTGCCATTTCTGTGTCATTTGCTGATTTCAGTGATGAGGTATCAAATGATCCATTGCATTTTCATTGCTGGTCTGTTTTTGATTAGATGCAGGACATTAGAATTACCCCAATCTCGACAATTCATTTTTCTTAATAGGAGTGGTGACACACTTGTGTCACCTTGTTTAGGCTGGTGATTTCGTCTTCATGTCAGTTCTAAAATATGAGACATTCCAATGAAGCAAATTTTTGTTTAGATATGTTGTAACATCAATTGTGAAACTGATGAAGTGTTGCACTTGACAAATTGCTTGAAGGAGGAGGGGAAAAAGAATTTGAGAGAGGAATGCAACTTTATAAAATGGATTCCAGTATGATGGATCATGCTCGAGAGTATTCACATTATTGTCAATGCTAAACAGGTCAAGGAAGAACTGGAGCTTATAAAATCTGACTTTGGTAAAAAGGTCAGGAAAGTAAGATCTCACTTCAGGGAAGAACTGAAGCTTGTAAAATCTCAGTTGACTGATTTTGTCGGGAGGTACTAATACTTTCATTTGGAGGAACAGCAATTGTCTTGTTTATCGTGGCTGTTGTGCTTTGAAATTTTTTCTGGGCACATATTTATCAGTAGAATGGGTTCTTGGTTCCCATATTAGAAGGAACCTAAAAGCTAATACAGACCACCATAACAATATTTGAGTTTTTCGTACCTTCGGCGACCTCATATTTTTTATGCCTTTGCATCCTATTTAATTCTCGATGTTCATTTCTTCTTAGACCTTTGATTATCCTTTTCACCTGCCACAAAGTCACAAAAATCAGCCGGGTTCCATCCAAAATGCATACAAGTGACACAAATTAGCAAGAATTCTTCCAAATCAGACTAAAACTTGATTTCAGTTGTGCACACTTGAAGCGCAAGATCTTGGAGGTTCAACATCATATATTTCATGAGATAGAAGTTGTTTTTGTCTGTGACATTGAATACAAGTTAAAAGATGATGTTAAGAGTTATTCATATTCTTGTTTGCACCATAACAACTCCATTGGATTCCAATTGCTGTGCAAATTCTTTTCATGCAGTTGCATCAGTAACACTCTCAAAGAGGAATTAGTGCCAGCAATTTGCTCATCGCTGGTGGATACTGTTCGAGGAGTGGTAAGATGATTGAATCATGTAACTTACGGCTTTGTAGAATCGGTACATATTTTTGTAGTTCACGTTCACGTATTGGCTATGAAGGGGTTGGAATTGCATTACCAACTAGTCAAATGCCAATGAAAATGCCGCAAGATATGTAAAGCTATTGTCATGAATCTTCTGCTTGGACTAATGGCAATTGATTTAGTAGGTTGTATGTACAATGATTCTTCTCGTATAAACTCTCTAGGATGTATATAAATCATCTTAACCATTTTGATAACCATGTGCACGTAGACAACGGCATGCCTGGAAGTGTGAAATGTATCCCTTCAGGTTGGCTAAATGTGTTGCTAAGGGTTCTATCTGCAATATCTATTTGAGCCACAAACATATAGAGAGAAGGGGAACCCAATTTTCATCCACCCACAAAGCAGATGGGTTTACGATGATAAAAAGAGGTTCAGGCGCTATGGCATTGGAGAAACCCATGCCATACTCCCTGAATAAGCTCAAACGACCTTTCAATAAAATGTTACCGATACCTGAAACCATCGGAAGTATATGTAGAGGATACTTAGAGCTGTGAGATAACTCTATGTTGCAACTGTGTAATTGCTGGTTCATTGTTCTTCAATGGACCTAAGGAATTTTAGCTAGATGTTGTGTTCCGCGAGTTGCTATTAGAAAAGTTTGGAAATGTCAAATAAGGATCCTCAGAAAAGAAAGTTCGAAGCTTTGTTCTATGCGGTTGCGCATCCTCATTATTGATGTATTTCATCAGGTAAGGGAAGAGTTGGAGCACGCAAGTTCTCAATCTGTTCAACTTGTAAGGTTAGTGTATACTTTAATTGCTTTGGTGGCATTGATACTGTTTGATGTTTCTCGTCTATCGAGCTGTCAAGCTGGTTTTTCTGTAACATCTTCACACAAAATACCATACGTCTGGGATCCCCTAAGCCCATAACATTGAAGGAATTGTGCATGCGTAGTACACCAGGTTTATGGTTTTATACGGTCAAACGTGGATAGAAAATATTGAAGGAAATTCATTGCTATTAGTTTTAAGTGAATTACCCTGCAGTTGGCTTATGTCACTTGAGGGAGCACCATTGTAGCTCAGTTGACGTCAGGCCAAAAGATATTAAGCTTTCTTGATGTTGATTTGGCCTGTGACTAGCACAAACACTGTTATCTCATGGCTGAGTTAAAAAACTCTGTAATGTCATTTGAGTAAGTTTAAAATGGTCATTTGGGCAGTAACAGTATTTTGCACTGACCATATGGGTGTTATAGTTTTGGCTTAAGCACTCTGAATAACAATCTTGTTAAAATGGAATGATTCATCAAACTGGATTGTAAAACAATTTCTGCTCATCCTTGTTTGAACCAAGGTCAATTGAAACACAGTAAAATTCAAAGAAAAATTTCTGCCGAAGAAAATTTTCCGCCTTAGCACGTTCCCATGGAAAGTTTTTTATCACTCCCTTATTTCCAAGCAGCGCATTTTTCTTGCTTGAGCTTCGGTCTTTCAATGCCTTGTAATGCTAATTGATGAAGTAATACAGATCTTCTGGCAAATGTCGAAAGAAGGATGAAGTGAAAAACTTGCAGCTTCAATTCAAAACCAAGCTCCCCGCTTCATTCTTTACAGGGGAGAAACTAAAAGGAGAGCACGGCATCCCCATTGATGTCAAGTTAGTCAATGTAGACACAGGCAAGATTGTTGAATCAGGTCCAGAGTCCTCTGCTAAGTTAAAAGTTGCGGTGCTTCAAGGTGATTTCGGGACAGATGATGATGATAGCTGGACCCAGGAAGAATTTGAGAAATCTGTAGTGAGAGAACGCAAAGGGAAGAGGCCTCTGCTCATTGGAAACCTTCTAGTGATTCTTAATGGAGGCACTGGGGTGCTGGGTGAGTTAGAGTTCACCGACAATTCAAGCTGGACTAGAAGCAAGAAATTCAGGCTAGGATTACAGGTGTCGTCTGGATATTGTGAGAATATTCGCGTTCGCGAAGCGATAACGGAGCCGTTCAATGTGAAGGAAAATAGAGGACAGTGTAAGTCCATGGTAGTCTTTCTTTTATCTCTAGGAAATAAATATGCTTAGATTTTACTACCCTCAAGGTAACTACAAGATAAAGCTTCATTTCTTAGTGAAGCCTTACTTTATCTGAAAGCAGGAGCCAACTAAAAATTAGACAGACCTGTAACTAATCTAAATATAGAGTTTAATCGACCTGTTTCTAGATTTTTTTTTCCTGAGGAAAGGAGTAAGGCCTTCTTAATCTTAATCTACCACAGTACTTCGGACAGTAGTAAAGAGAGTTTTGGTTGCACAAAAAGTTCTGTCTGGCCTGTTGATCTTAGCGTTACTGCAATTTCTTCCTCTAATATGTTATTTTTCCCTTTATAGCAAATGAGAAACATGATGAGCCTGCACCTGGCGATGAGGTCTGGAGATTGAAAAATATTGGAAGGAATGGACCATTTCGCATGAACCTGGAAAAAGCAGGAATATGCAACGTGAGACAGTTTCGACAGCTACTCGATATGGACCCCGAGAAACTGAAAAAGGTGAGATTTTTAGCACAGGGTTCTCAAATTTAGATTGAACTCCCTGAAACCAAGAAGAATGATGTTGTGTTTGTTCATTGCAGATTCTCGGTCCAACGATGAAAAAAAATAAGTGGGATAAACTCCGAGAACATGCGGAAACTTGCCGTCTGAATGGGAACCCTCACCTGTCTCTTGATAATGAAAGTGACGATCGAAATGGCCGTCAACTCACTGACCATACTGCAGACCAGGTGCATGGTGCTGCTGACAAATTTTCTCCCAATCAGGAGGTAACTGGGAAATTCTACTCTTTCTGATATTTGCTATGCAATCTGCGAGGGATAGCCCATGAACTCAGAGTATCAGTTAAATTTACTCTATATTGTCAGCTCTTATAACACCTTTTCTTGTGGTATACAAATGAATTGAGGTAGTTCAATATAGCATACAATCGATCAAGGAACGGTTTCTAACAATCAGGTGCATTTGATTATATTGCATTAATGATTGTTCTCTGTTGATGATTGAAATTTGAGTTCCTAAGAAGGTTTCTTTGTTGCTAAGCTGTTTCAATTAGCTTCGTAAATGCCGAGGGAAAAATCAAAGACAAACACAAAAGAGAGCATGCCTGATTATATTCGCTAACCCTTTTTGATTGGTAGACGGAAATACTACTAAAGGGACCCCGTGGGCCCCCGCCGCGGGGCGAGGGGGGCGGGGCAGGGGTAGGAAAAGAGCTTAGCACCAAGAGAGCTCATTGACCGGGCGAGTAATCTAAAATGTCGATCAAAGCATTTACATGCACACAGAACTTTCCATCGTGCCAAAACTAAGATGTTCGGCCAATTTTCGATAATATAAAAACTGGCATTTCCTCTCTGATGAAAAGTACAAAGTTGAGGATAATGACCTTGGAGATCTAAGTGGCCTTCTGTATTATGTAGTAAAAATTATACAACTAAGCACGAGTACGTTAGAGAGCACTTTCAACAGTTGATTCGGTGTCATTCATGAAAATATGAAGTGCTCATCATCATGTTGTAGTTTGAACGATTGACAATTTTCCAGCTTCAAAACTATACGAGTTGATGCATTTTTAACTCTTCACTTGTCCTTCCAAAATCAACTTCAACTTTGCATCTTTACCCTGAGGACTTTTGCCTTGATTGTACTCTGTACATCTTTCGAGCACCTGACCTTTATGTGGTGGAGAAATGGGTGTCGATAGGTGTGAAGTGAATTGAGTTTCTTCAATGTGGTTTTTGTTCTTCTTTCTCTGTGTTGCACTTACGTACTTTATTCTGAATACAAGTTCATCCATTGGAAAGCAACATTACTTGCTTGAAGTCAGTGTGTACCTGCAATAGGTGAGATAAATATTTTCATTAGTCCAGCTTGAGTGATATACTGAGTGTTTTTCTTCCAGGAACATGGAGATACGATCGTGAAAAAGACCTTTGTTAACTGGAATGATGGCAAGGAGCTCAATGATGAGACTGGGTCAATGCAGGAGAAAGGCTCGAGCTCTTTTCCATCTCAAGTCTCTGAAGGCCAAATTCAAAATCTCACCCCTGTTCAACATAATTTGGCTCCAGGAACCTGCACTGCTCCAGTTGGTCCAGAAGCTCCTCCGGCAAATGCGGGCTCCACTGCTGAAGGTATGTGCTCCCAAACACAAAACTATCTCTCCCTATAAGCACATGCAAAGATGTGGCCTGTGAAATAATGATGAAAATGGGACTTTCCCCTTGATTGTTGAGCTTTAATAAAAAAGCAATGTGTTTTAGATGCTCATGATTTGGGTTCCGCATTATATGAAGATATTTATTTGTCCAACTACCCTATCAATTTAACTTGTATCTGAAATGCTGAGAAATAGGTTTTACTGATAACGAACAAACAAAAAGAGTAGGTTATTGCATGTCATTACCAAGAGCAACAATCTAATAGATTCAGTGCCAAGGCAAGAGGGCAGTAATTGAGTTCTTACATTTTATCGGGGTTCAATTTGAGAGGTGCAACTTCAATTTACACATGAACGATTTAAGAGTTGAAGTATCAAAATAACTGATAAGGACATGCAATATATCCAAATGCTAACTATATAGGGAAAGATATATTCTGTAAGTTGTGATTGTTACAAAATGAGGCTTATTTAATACTCTATCTATTTGGGCATATATGTATGTATGCATGTATGTGTTCAGTCCAAGCAATTGAAATGCAACTAAAAAATTAGTTGGTAACACCTGCCTTTTTGAGTGGGAGATTGGGGGAGGGGAGACACGAACATCTTCACTTAGATGATGCTAAGTGGATATTGACAAGATGTTATTATCACTAGGTAAATATGACAAGATGTAATAAGCACAGTGCAATGTGCTTTTATGTTCGTTTTTATCAAATGGTGACTGGAAGATGATATTAAAAAAGGAGGTTGGTCGGTTGAACTTATATGTCAAATGTCACAAATTGAGATTGAAGCACTTAAAATATACAAAGACCAGTAGAAGAAAAATTAAGAGATGTACACGGTAAGGAAAAAAAAACTAATGACACTTCCCGTTCTATTAGAATAGTAAAAGCTCACAACCATTTATTCCGAATTACTCTTGTTAAATTGTACATCTGTGCTCACATTGGTCTATGTTTACTAACATATTGCTGTTCTGGTTCTTTCTCCAGGACATAATGGTGTAACTTTGGCATTAGCAGAGTCACAAAATACCAATTTTGGAAATGCTATGGAGCATTCAGCTGATCACACTTTTCATCTTGCTGGACATCAGCGCATATCTGCAAAGGGTTTTGATGTTCTATTTTCTCCAGGAGATAATAGAAATACTACTGTCGAATTGCCAATAATGCCCCATGACATCAATTCACAATGTGCCATGCCTAGCCAAATGATCAGTTCTTCGGGCCAAATGGTCTATACAGAAGTTGACAACTTTCCCTTCTCTGAACCACCTCTTGCCTCAGCACGAAGTTTCCAATCTAGTAGTACATTTCCTCCTCTTGAAGGCAACCACGTGATGGAAGGAACCCGACCAGTCATTTCCGATGATAGTTTTAAAGCCTGGTTGGATAGTATCATGCGGACCATAACAGATGATACCTCAACAGACTTTCAGAGCCTACCAGATGATGTCGTCTAAACTTTTAAGATCAGCGAGTTACTTCCTATCCGCATATTAGCTGTTTGAAGATCATTATCTGTCAGCTAGCGGTACTAGAGATGTTGTGGAAGATCTCCTCGGTGTGCATGCCCCTCCTTTTTTGACTTTCGAAAGATCTGAGGTGATACTAGAATCAGTACTGTTTGATTGGAGTGTCTCCCCATCCACTATTTCAAAACGTGCCGTGAATAGCCAAATGATCGATTCTTCAAGTCAAATGGACTGCACGGAGAATCAGAATGTTCTTTCAGACGCCCTTCGGTACTCAGCCAAAGGTGTTTTGTGTTACAGACTCAAATTATCTTCTATCTTGTTTTGTCGGTCCTTGGAATCTTAAACTGTGATTTCTCGAAACGAGCTTACGTAAAACGGCTTACGGATAGTTTGATTTGACTTAATATGGGGTTTGCACTGGAATATACTCCTACAGGATTGAGTATCTATACTTTTATTTTTGGTGTGTCGTTCCACAATTAGCTTTACTTCCTGGAGTATTTACAGTTTACTTTCAAGCATAATCATTTTCCACATACTATCAAATAAACCCAAAAGTAAGTAGTTTTTGCATTTCATGGTACAGGGAACAATCATACTTCGCATGTAGTCTTTAAAGTGATCATTTCATGGCAATACAAGAAAACTGGTCTTCCTATTCCTCAGTTGCACTCCACCTGGAGTATTCTCTTTCCACCTATGCAATATACTCTCGTGATTACTTCAGTCAAACCAGATCTGAGAAAATTTAAGTGAAATCGATTTGACCACTGAGATTAACCAAAAAAATTTTCTGGCAAAATAAAGGTTAATTAATCCTAGTCAGTATTTGCAGTATCTAATCTAATACTGTAGTAGTAAAGCGAGGCTCAGCAAGAGACCATTGTAGTGACGTGGCCTTCTCCTAAGTTGACACCTTCCCATTTTCTATTTTTGGTCTTTTCTTTCTCTATTTGAGGCCATGTCCAACTTCATATATCTTCCATAAATTCCTCTTCTTTTCAAAGTTGTTGTTTTTTTGTTTTTTTGTTTTTTTTTTAAACGCTACGGAACCACTGAATATTTTCTTCCTACGTTGACACTTATCCACTTCCTCTTTTGGCCTTCCTACGTCCAACTTTCATGGGTTTTTCCATCTTCTTTTCTTTTCAAGAATTGCAACATTAAACATCATCCTTTTCCTTTCCCAGGATTAAATTTCTTGTTCATTATATTCTATTTTAACATACATGGATTTATATTAAAGATCCTGTCAAAGATTGTAGAAATAAAGGAAATTATTAAATATCTAATCAAGATTTAAAGAATTAATTTTGAGGGAAAAATCATAAAAACAGGAAAAATAAAAAGAGATAGTATGATTGAGTCCTTGGGTGCACCATAACAACACTAATGGACAAGCGCCACCTAGCGAGTAGCAACCATTAGGCCAGTAGCTAAACTTACGTGATAATGGCACACTCGCATTCTTTTAGAGCTACCAAGATCATATATTTGTGCATTTTTTATCATTACTCGGTGTTTATGGGATAGGGGAAGTCCCACAATCGATGAAGATAGTCAAGAGCCCTTACCAACCAAACATAGGGCTATTAGATTTGGAAGCTCTCAAATCTTATCTTTAGAAGTTATAAAGTTTTCTATTTTATGTATTTCTTTTCTTACAAGTAAATATTTCAGATTGTACTCTCGAGTATATAAATACCCACCTACGCTTAATGGAAATACACAATAATTTCTGTCTCAACAGGGAATAAGTTTCAAGTTCCAAAAATTAGCAAATTGTTCCAACGGTGTAAGTTCCGGGTAAAGAACTTGGAACTTGAAATAAGTCTTAGTATTTTTCTTTTTCTATGTCTTTGCGTGATCCTACGACATTCTATGTTGTCCTATAATGAATGCATAATGTGAAACCACTAGTCTGAGCTTCCAGTTTCAATAATATCCATGACTAAGACTCTTACTTTATTAATATTTTATAATTTTCGCGTATCTAAATATGAGTTATGATTAATGAATTATAACAAATGGTAATCATTAGAGGTCATGATTTACTGCAATCGTTAAATTAATAGTATAGATGAAACCTAGGTAGACCCTGTAACCGACTATGTACTTATGACATAATAGGTTCTAGGTTTCTGGATATGTAGGGTAAGTTCCACGTTTAAAAAATTAGGGAACTTGATTCGATGATTAGGTTCCAAGTTCCAAGTAGAACCACTCACCCCCAAAAGACTATCAGTCTATCTGATAAAGCTGGAAATTAAGTGCTGAAAATTTGAAAGTATGGATAGTCTTTTGTGATAATGACAGAATATTAGTAAGAAGTGTTTTCTTGTATATTCTGTATGCAAGTACATTGTACATTTATAATGTATGAATGAAAAAGTAAACTAGGAAAGGAAATATACATCAATGTACATCTATCGGAGATTTCCTATTTACTGTATTAACTAAATATCTACTAGAATCAATTCTAAGATCTTCCAACACTCCCCCTCAAGCTGGTGGCCTATATATGTCGAGGACACCTAGCTTGTTCAATAGAAACTTGTGTTGTCTTTGGCATAGTGGCTTAGTGAAAATATCTGCAGGTTGATCCACTGTTCCGATGCCTTTTGTTATGAGAACTCCTTCTTTGATCTTGTCTCGAGTGAAGTGACAGTCAACCTCTATGTGTTTTGTTCTTTCATGAAAAACTAGATTTGCTGCTAACTTAAGTGCAGCATCATTATCACAAAACAATTTAATTGGTCCACTGACTTGTATTCCCAAATCTGATAGAAGCCCTCGTATCCAAACTATTTCACAAGTTGTTTTCGCCATGGCTCGATATTTTGACTCAGCTGATGACAATGATACAGTAGATTGCTTCTTTGTCTTCCATGAAATCAATGATTTTCCTAATTTAATACAAAAACCAGTGATAGATCGCCTAGTCATCGGGCAAGTTGCGTAATCAATGTCACAAAATGCTGTCATCCCCATATCACACTCACAAGATAAAAATATACCGAGCCCTAGGCATCCCTTCAAGTATCTTACAACCTTCAAAGCTGCATTCATATGTGACTCTTTTGGCATATGCATGAATTGACTGAGTATTTGTACGGCATAACATATATCAAGTCTCGTCATGGTAAGATATATCAACTTTCCAACAAGTCGCTGATATCCTGATGGATCCCTAAGCAATGGATCGTTATTTGATGGAGAAGAATTGAGATCATACTCATGTGTTGTCAACTTGGCATCTGTTCAATAGGAATTACCTGCGGCTTGCAACAGATAACCCTATTTTAGAAATGATTTCCAAGACAAATTTTCTCTGACTGAGAGAAATTCCTTTATCAGACTTGGCGATTTCAATGCCAAGAAAATATTTGGGAGGTCCCAAATTCTTGATGTGAAAAGTGGAATGTAAATATTCCTTGAATCTCGCAACATGAGAATCATTATTTCCCATAACCAATATGTCATCAACATATATCAACAAATAAATCGATGATTTTCCCACATTTTGTGTAAATAAAGCATAATCATGCTTAGAACGTTGAAAACCTGCATTGGTTAATGCAGCAGTAAACTTGGCATACCATTGTCTAGATGCTTGTTTTAATCCATACAAGGATTTGCGAAGATGACATACCCGATACTCCCCTTGTCTGCGTAATCCTTGAGGAAGGTCCATGTAGATTTCTTCATCCAAATCACCATGAAGAAAAGCATTGTTTACATCCATCTAATGTAAGGGCCAATTACGTATTGTTGCAATGGATAAAAAAGACCGAACGGTAACTTCCTTCGCGACTGGAGAAAACGTCTCGTGGTAATCAAAACCTTCTCTTTGTGTAAAACCTTTGACTACCAACCTAGCCTTGTAGCGTTCTATAGAACCATCTGATTTGAACTTGATCTTGTAAACCCATTTACATCCGATCGGTTTTCGATTCGGTGGTAAGTGAACAACATCCCAAGTATGATTCTCCATGAGTGCAGTAAGTTCAGACTCCATTGCATGCCGCCAGTTGGGATCTTTTGTTGCCTCATTGAATGAAGATGGCTCATGCTCTTCGGAAATTCGACTAATACAACACATATGATCTGCTGATAACCATTTGAAGGAAACATAGGAGGAAACGGGATAGTGTGTACCTGAAGAGTTTGTAGCAGAACATATATAATCTTTCGTCCACGTAGGGGGACGACTCTATCTTTCAGAACGACGAGGTTGATCAACCAAATGTGCAAGAGCCATGGATAAGTCAGTAGCCACTTCTGTTGTGTCCACTAAGAGAGGAACTGCCTCAGGTGAAGCTTGTAATTCCGTCTCGTGGATGGGAAATTCCACTGGTGTTGGTACCATAGATGATTGAGGCACCAAAAGAAAACCCGGTGCTAATGACAAGTCTTCATCAGATAGAGAAACCGATTGTCTTCTGATAAAGTGGCTTGTGATGAAAGCAGCTTGTCTTTGAAATGAAAAGTTTCTTCATGGAAAATAACATCTCTGCTGGTAAAGAAATGCCATGTAGAAAACTCCATGACATGATGACCCTTTTGAAGAGAAGGGTATCCCATAAAGACACATCGTGTTACACAAGGACTCATTTTATCTCGAGGACCCACATTTGTTGTATAACATAAACAACCAAAAACTCTAAGATGGCTATTATCTGGCTGTTTCTTGTAAAGCATTTCAAAAGGAGATTTACTATGACGAATTCGACTTGGCATGCGATTAATCAAATGAGCAGCTGTGACCACACAATCTCCCCAAAATTCTTCAGGGATGGAGGCTTGATATTTGAGTGCACGAGCTACCTCTAAGAGATGTCTATGTTTTCTCTCAACAACTCCATTTTGCTGTGGAGTATAAGTACAAGAACTTTCATGGAGTATTCCATGAGTAGATAGCAAAGTTATGCAATCAGAAGTAAAAAATTCTCGCCCATTATTTGTACGAATTCGATGTACAGATTTATCAAATTGATTCCTAATTAAGGAAAAAAAGGTTGATAAATGAGTAAATGTTTGGCTCTTTGATTGCATAAGATATAGCCAAGTGGCACGACTATAGTCATCAACGATGGTAAGAAAATAACGAGACCCATCACGATGGGGAGTATGATAAGGTCCTTAGATGTCCATGTGAAGCAAAGAAAAAGGATTTTTGGCTCGAGATGTACTAATTGGAAAAGATGCTTGAGTTTGTTTAGCTAAAGGACAAATGGAGCACTTTGGATAAGGAAATTTAGCACTGTGGCCCAATCGTTGATGCAAAAGAAGATTTTTATTATAACTGATTGCGTTACAATAAATGCCTTTATTCAATAATTCTAAATCTTTTGGAGAATTGATCCAAAAATAGAGTCCTTGTGTCTCATTGCCCAAGCCCATCACTTTGCCAGTCGAAAGGTCCTGAAAGACACAATTTTTGGAATTGAATATGGCCTAACAGGAATTGTCCATACATACTTTTGCAACGGAAAGAAGATTGAAATCAAAATCTGGAATGTATAGGACATTTTAAGAACAAAGTTCTGACCAAGATGTACGGTACCGATTTTAGTAACATGTGTAATGTTCCGATTTGGAAGACGTACCGTAACAGGAGATTGTAGATTTTGATGGATTTGGGAAAATAGGGATTCATTACAAACTATGTGGTCACTAGAGCCTGAATCGATAATCCATGCATCAATAGATAATGAATTCCTTTCATGGAGAAAAGTACCGAGAATCCCGCACCAGCGTCACCTAGTCTTGAGTTGGCTTAAAGCTTGCACAATATTTTCATATTGTTCTTGAGTTATACTTGCTGAGATGTTCCACCACTCCTTTGTGTAGAGACTTGATAGACAAAAGACTCCTTTCTTTTTATTGTTGGGTCTCCCATGTAATTTCCAACATGTATCTATAGTGTAGTGTGGACGTTTGCAATATTCACAACATTTATTTTTAAATTTTGAATTTTGAATTTTGCAAATTGACCTTCCCTGCTGACGCGGCATTTCGTGCACCGTACGGAACTTTGTATACGGGTGCTAACGTGGCAAAATGCCGAGTGTCCGATTGCAAGCGATGATCCCATACGTCCGATGGTGCACGAGAATCCCAGCTGTCCGATGGCGTGTGAGCATTCCCAGCCGTCTGATGGCACGTGAGGATCCCAGCCATTTGATCTGAAGAACTGATCTAGTCCGTTCGATCCGGCACATCTTCCTCGACCGTCAGATCTAACGCCACGATCCCAGCCGTCCATTCCAGAAGACCTAAAAAACCCTTGGTCATTTCGCGAAGCCGCGGCCGCAAAGCCTTGTCCTCTTCCTCTCGAATCTCTTGTTAGATTCCCTCCGGTCCCGACGAGGATTTCCATCGAGATGAATCCAGAAGGGAAGGCCGCGAAGCCTGTCCCTTCTCCGACTCGAGCATGGTCTGTCGCGGCAGCCCTATGGTTTTCCTCTTACACGGCCAATTGGAAGATCAGGCCAAGCGGTGGTTGGGGATCCATCGCAAGAACTTGCGATCGGAACACGGCGTAGGAGTCATTCAAGGTAAATAGAAATCGGGTGGCTTTCTCCTTCTCCCTAATCGCGTGATATTGTCGGAGAGGGGCCGCCAATTTGTCTTCGGCCGCTTCGAGATTCCCTCCGGTCCCGGCGAGGGTTTTCGTCGAGACGAATCCAGAAGGGAAGGCCGTGAAGCCTATCCCTTCTCCGACCCGAGCATAGTCTGTCGCGGCAGCCCTCTGGTTTTCCTCCTGCACGGCCAACTGGAAGATTCGGCCGAGCAGTGGTTGGGGATCCATCGCAAGAACTTGCGATCCGAACACGGCGTAGGAGTCATTCAAGGTAAGTAGAAATCTGGTGACTTTCTCCTTCTCCCTAATCGAGTGATATTGTCGGAGAGTGGCCTCCGGCCCCTCCAATTTGTCTTCGGCCGCTTCGATTTCGTTCCATAGGCCCGACAGCTGGTTGAAGCAGGCGGTGACCGAAAGGTTCCCTTGTTTTAGCTCGGTTAGGGCTTGTGTCAACGAGAAAAGCCTCGCCCTATCTGACTTTCCATACATCTCTTGCAGGTTATCCCAGTATTGCTTCGGATCTTCTGTCGGAGGAAGACCAGAAGCGACATCCGATGCCAAGTAATTGCCGATCTAGGTGCGCACCAACTGATTGCAACGCCTCCATTGTCTCTGTAGTTGTTCATCCGCCGGGTAAGGTATTTTTCCTTTGATGAATTCTTCTTTGGTTTTAGTAATGAGTGCTCACCGGAAATCGCGAGCCCAAGAGTGGTAGTTCGCCAGCCCGGTAAAAGGTTCGGTGATTAGGCGCAACTCCGGCTCGTCTGCCGGCGACGTGTAGAGTGGATCTCCGAGCTCTGGCCGCCCTCCGTTGAACGGAAAAAGATACGATGGTCCGTGTGAAACTGGGTAGGGTTCCATCCCTTGACCTGGTATAAATCCGGGTCCCGGAATGAATCCGAGTCTGTGACCCACATTCGATTGACCTGTCTGACCTGACTCACTAGTCGGGTTAGTTCCATATGGATATTGGCCCCATTAATGCCATGGGGCTGGAGGCCAGTAGGGATTCCTGGGAATCTGTACTGGAGCAGGGGCAGGAGTAAAAACATTGGTCACTTGCTCTTCTCCAGTCGATCCATTAGGATCAGAAGATGAAATTGTTTGATCTTGGGTTGATGAATCTTCTGCTAAGGGATTCATAACGTTCTTGTCTCGTGCCATGGTATTGAGAATGAATTCCTAATTGCTTTGCTAATCTATTTTGCATGAATGGATCCTCAGTTACAAATCAGAAAGAAGCAATGGCAATTCAGAAACGTTGCGGAAGCTAGGACAGGAAACAGAGCTCTGATACCATGACAGAATATTGGTAAGAAGTGTTTTCTTGTATATCTCTGTATGCAAGTACATTGTACATTTATAATGTATGAATGAGAAAGTAAACTAGGAAAGGAAATATACATCAATGTACATCTATCGGAGATTTCCTATTTACTGTATTAACTAAATATCTACTAGAATCAATTATAATTAGAATCAATTCTAAGATCTTCCAATAGATAAAAATAGGAATAAAAGGTTTGATGATAATTGAAATTTGATAACTGAATATTATAAATCTCTTTTGAAACCTAGAAAAATGACCATTATTGGTAAGTTTCTTTTATATATTTGAAATATCTAATTATCATCAATTATTTATTAAACAAATTAAGTAACTTCTCCCTTATTTACCGGAAAAAGTGGATTTTTGAGGCTCAATGGAATCATTTAAGTCAGCTCTATTTAAAGTCATCTAACAAGTTTTTTCTTGTGTAAGTGTTGAATTTATAAATTTTAACAATTTATACTATCTTTAGATCTTGAGATATTGAGCTATGAACGAAATATTTACTTTCAACCAAAAAAAGAAAAGAATACTCCACGTACTTTTGCCTTTGAAAATATTATGAGCCCAATCATCTGTCTATTCTAATCAATCCGGTCTATAAACATTGCGATTTCTAGTTCGACCTAAGCATTATTGTAATAGTGGTAGTAGAGGAGTAGTTACTGGGCGAAACGATGTCTAAAACAGTAAAAACCAGCAAACATGCTGGTCTTCTTTGGCTCGTTGCATGTCAGACAAGCACGTGAACTCAAATGAACCGAAAATTTCAAAATCGGAAGCATGAAGCATTTTCCAAGAAAATTAACAGGACCCTTTTAGGCTTTTACACGGAAAATTAATTGTGTCAGTCACGCCTTCGTCTATATGTCACGCCCTGAACCTAGAGCGCGCGCACATCCCTCTGTGGTCGATACGAAATGCAACATTCCCAAGACGAGTTGCCGACCCATACTTTATTAATACACATGTGGAAGCGAATACAAAACCCCTGACAACAAATAGCATGGGATAGAAAAGCAAGGCGACATTTCTCAAAAGCCAACTTTCATAAACGGCAGGGTTTAGTTACAAAATGAGTCTGGTCAAAAGGCTACAACAGGTCGGCACTCAAAAAGAAGTTGTCCTATGACCTACTAGTTGGACACATACGCCGATCCTTCAAAACTCCGCCTCCACAGACTCCGAGGCTTCGGTCCTCCACAACCAACCTCTACGGACCTGAAAAGATAAGCCCACAATGGGGTGAGACATTTTCTCAGCAAGTTCACCCCCTAAACCTCTATTAGGAAGGAAATACACTCAGAGGTGGCCTAGCCACACAACACAGATGACTTACCTTGCCTCAGTTCCTTCCTGCATGTTAGCACAATTCATAACTCATACATGTGCAATGATACCACTAAACAGTTGGAACGCATCATATCAAATCACAACCAATCACTCATTCCATTTATTAAACACTGTCACTCACGGGCAAAACCTATTTCCATGCTAGATGGTCATCTAGTATAACTAGGTTCATCACGGCCTAAAGGCACAACCTACTAAATGTTCGGCGGTAAATCGTGGCCCAACGAGCATAGCCTACTTAATGTTTGGCGGTAAATCACGGCCACGCCGGTACAGCCACCATTTGGCGGTTGATCATGGCCACATGGGCACAGCCATAACTTGGCAGTTGATCACGGCCACATAGGCACAACCATAATTTGGCGGTCAATTGTAGCCACATCGGCATAGCCATAATGGCCACATCGGCACAGCCATACTTTGGTGGTTCATCACAACACAACCATACTTTGGCGGTTATTTGGTTTAGCTGGGTGTCGAAATCAATTGCTTATAAATCACAAGCACCACCCAATATCACAAAATAGCAATCAACTGGACAATTAACAACCGATTGCATAATCCACACTATTCACACTTACAATGCACAATTTCTCAACTCATCAACAATTGATCAATCCAGCATTCAATTACATAATCAAACCACACCACAAAAGTAGTCAACACGAGATTCTAACGATTGGCCATCTTGATCGATTTTCCGGAAAATTTAAATAATTAAATAATTAAATAAATTCCGAAAATTAAATTAATTAAATATTAAATAGTTCAATTAAATAATATATAGTTTTAAATAAATAAATAAATAAATAAAATAATTAATTAAAAGTCTAGTTAGGATTACACTAATCTAATCACATAATTAGACTAATTAATCCATCCACTAAACTAATCCAGCCTTTAATCTAATCAATATTTAATTAAGCTAGTCTAACCACCTAATCATCATTAGACTAATCTAAACACCCCTTAAGCATAATTAACCTCCTAAGCAAGGTTTAGAGGCTAAACTCACCGGAATTGCTTTCCGATGAGTCTATGGCGAAGACAACGGCGAGGCGGTCGATAAACCTCCATGCGGCGACACCAAGCGAGGATCGAAGGCACCTAAAATGGGCCTTGAAGCTTCAAAGCTTTTGCTGGTTTGGTTTTCTGCTGGATTGAGGAGAATCGGGCTGAACAACAAGGAAACGAGCTGATCGAAGCTGCGGTGAGCGGGTGGTTGGCAACTGGTGGCTCCCGGGGGTCAAGGGGATCTTGTTAGAGGTTAGGATAGGCAAAGAAAGGGTCAGAATGGGTCGAACAAGCAAGAAATCACGAAACAGTGCAGGCGGGCAGGGGACCGACGGACCAGTAACTTCACGCCGGCGTACCGGACGGCCAGCGGCTCCGTTCGGGGCGAGGCCTGGCTCTTTGGAACGGTATGTATGTCCTCTTTACAGTGATGGGTGGCTCGTTGGCTGATTCATCCGAGAAGTCGACTTTTGACTCAGATCTTTGGCGAAAGGTTAGCTGGAGCATAAACTGGAATGAGGAGAAAACAAAGGGAAAAAGAGGTCCGGCGGGTGTGTGACCGAGGAGGGGAATGAGCTGCGGTTTTCCTCTGGTTTTTGCTGAGCTTTTCCACTTCTCCAACAATGGAGAAAGCCTAGAATTGAGGAAGAAGAAGCTGCTGAAGAGGTGGGCTCCTTGGTGGCTCTCTAGCTTGCAACACTTGTCATTCTCTCCTTGGCTTTGCCCCCCACCATGACCAGTCATGACATCAGCCACTCTCTCTCCTCAAGCTTCCTCTACAAACTTGTTAATAGATGCAAAATGTCCATTGGCCCTTGGCATACGAATTTTGAGTATTTGTACACCAAATTCATTCAATTCAAAATCAATTCCCTTCCAATTGACCCAAATTGAAGTCCATAAAATCATCCAATGTAACCACACTTGATTCCACATTTTTCCTTGACCTTAGGACTATCTTGGATCCCAAAAGTGCGACCAAAAGTGGTCTCTCGAAGTTTCCCGATCCAATACGACCATACTTTGATTTTTCGCGGAAAACTCAATTTGCAGAAAAATCGTCTGAAGTTCCTAAAATGATTTGTGACTTGACAGAACTTCCAATTTCTGAATTCGGTTTCAAATTCATGGTTAATTTCAATCTGGTGCGAATTTAGCGTAACCTAGGCGACCCGGTAGCTTTCAGAAATTTTTAGTGTAAATGACCTGTGGTCGATTTTCTTCGAGCCACAATGAACCCATTCAACACATTGGTGATTCTCGGTTGTCGTGGAAATCTCGAGGATTGAAATACGGGCACATGGTACCAAAACAACAGAAAAATCAGTTTAGTGCCGATCGACGAGAATTTTGCAATTTAGTGGAATCACCCATGTTCAGCGAGATATCTCGATCGAACTGACCTATCTCTAATTTCTAATCGACTTTTAACTGTGTCGTATTGATTTCTGCAGATGAGCATGGTCAAGTAGTCGTTTCCTGGTCGAATTCTCAAGTCTTATTGTATTAAAATCCCTTAACGGCTTCCCCCGATCGTCTAGTTATCTCGTGAGTGGCCAACTCAGAGAAAAGAACTATAAGCGCGTAAATGAAATGCCCGACTCATTATATTGAAACGGAATTGGAAATTCAGGATGTCACACTATATGTTTCGTTATGGACTATCATTCTTTCTCTTCTTCTCTCTTAGATTACTCAAGTAAAAGGCTATTAAATCTTCGTTTGTTTTACGAAAAATGAATGATTTGAAAAATATTCTTTTAAAACGGTCATTTACAAAAATGAATAAAAGAAAAATATTTTTATCGTCCACGAAAATGTTTAGATAGAAATTGTTGCCCCTAATGAAAATATTTTTTGTAAGTTAATTATTTTAAGAGATATAAATGATCATTTTTATAAAAATATTCTTTACATCATTTATTTTTGCGAAGCAAACGGAAATAAATAGAATTTTAAAAACTCTCACTTTGATTAATTTATAACAATCCCAACTTTGCTGTTGCATTCGTGCAGTGAAATTTTTTATTAAATTAATATTTTCATAAACTCACCATTTTTTGTTCAAGACTCCGTCCTTTGTTTTATAAAGGATGGTCGATTATTCCCTGAATTTAGGGTATGGTTTTGGGATGCGACGGTAGATTTCATCCGCGCGTGCTTTTTTCACGAATCCAAAGATATCGAACCTTGAAAAGTCAATTAACGAAATAAGATGAACTTACACAGTATTAAAAACATAATATCCATTATAGCTTGAACTTTAGATTTTATCCAGCTTTAGCTTTGGCCTCCCTTGGTTAGCCGCTGGAGAATGCGCGATTATTTGTTTACGTGGTAACAGATTTATAATTATGGAAGAAAATAAATAAAATATTAGCGCACCACAAAAGATAAAGGAAGGAATTCCTTGGAAGAGTGAGAGCCTATATGGTAATTATATATTTCATACTTATCCACAAAATTGACTACCACTTATTTAATGTTAAACTAGTTGTGTAGTGCGTCCGGGAGATCATTTCGGAATTTCTTTTGCATAAATACAAATGACTTAAGACTAAAGGGGTTTCATGAGAAGCAAATTGTGTTTGGTGAAGCCTTTCTTCACAAACTTTGAAATTCAATCTGAATTTTTTTTTTTTTTTGTTAAAACAAAAAGCAAAACAAGAAGAGATTGGACGCTCACCTGAGGGCCAAGGCCACCGAGCTCGCATGACCCGAGGCTTTGACGGTTATGTCGATGCCAAGGTCATGTGACCAAAGGTGGTCCTCACTGGAGGTCGTGAGACCTCCTTGACCCCACACCAAGGTCGAGCGACCTCGGCTGGAGCGACCTTGAGGTTGCATGACCCCAGGTGAGTGCCGTCAGAGCTAGATTTAGCTCATTGGTAGTCAGATCTAGGCTTTTTCTTTTTTTTTAGATCTAGGCTTGCTAGTGACAATGTGCGATGTTAAGCATATATGCATTGGAAAATGAAAAGCGAGGGTAAAAGTGAAATTTAGATGATTTAGTGAGGCCAAAGTTAGATAAAAAAATCATTAATCCTGAAAGTAATATTTCGAAAATATCAAATGACAATATGTTAAATTGGAACTTGCATTGGGTAAGGTGCCCTTTCATTTTCATTGCCGAGAACCTCGGCATTTTTGCTGGTGGCAGCAGTAGCCCTCTCAAGCACGTCTTCTATTGGATGATTTGTACAAATGTTAATTTCCAATAAATTTTTGACACACTTATGACAAACGTAGGATAAAATCCTAAACTGATACACTCGTCAATTATTTCATGTTATTCAACTCAGCAATTTGACTATAAAATTTAACAGAAACTGACTGAGGGTAATTTTGTCATGATTGTACTAATTTGGGGTTTATGATAGTCAAAAAAATAGTTTGGAATAAACTTGTTGCATGTACATCAGTTTGAAGTTTTTAATAATATTAACTTTAAATTTGAACACTTAATTGAAGGGAAAAGTATAAACCTTTTGCGTTAGTGCCAATTTAGTGTAAACCATTTATTAGCGCCAATCTAGTGTTAAACCTTTTAACTTAGTGCTAATTTAGTCCTAAACCATTTATTAGCGCCAATCTAGTGTTAAACCTTTTAACTTAGTGCTAATTTAGTCCTAAACCATTTATTAGCACCAATCTAGTGTTAAACCTTTTAACTTAGTACTAATTTAGTCCTAAACCTTTTGACTTGATACAAATTCAGTTATTCCGACTAATTTTGGCCATATTTTATTGACGTCAATGCCGGTCGGCTAATGTACACGATCGACATTGATATAGACAATTTTTACTAAAATTTAATTTATTTTTTTGGAATTTTTAAAATTTTTTATTTTTGTTTTTATTTTGTTTTTATTTTTTCCTTATCCTTCACTTACTTTAGCTAGTCCCTGGACTTTAGCGACCGGCTAAAGGTGAAGGTCGGCGAGGTCGAGGTCAACCTCGCTAGCCTTTGGCAAGCTTTGCCGGCCAGTTACAATAGGTATGTTATCCCACAGTGGGTGAACACATATTCAAACTCTTCAGGGATTGCCTTTTAGTTATAGGCTACCCAAAGATTTGGTTCGGAGCATAGATCCTCTCACTGGTATCAGAGCCATGGTTTCATTTGTAACTTAGCTTGTTCCATACGCTTAAATGGTTAATCCAATGCTAAGAAGATTTTTGTCTCATTGTGACTAATCCTGAGACGCTTAATGCTCCTGTTATCCTTACTCCATCCTCTTCTTCATCTTTTCTATTTGAATTTCGTGTGTCATACGCCTCCAAGATTGATTATCTTTATGAAATCTCTCTTAGTGATGATATAAAGATCTTTGAAACTCAACTTCCCTTTATGAATCCATATTTAGCTTTTGCTAAGCCATCATTTTCCCCCATCCGCTCAATATGACATCTTATCCTTCATACTCCCAAAGAAGGAAAAGAGTGTGCAATCTTCCAAATTTGACCAATACCCCATTTCAGCCACTGAAAATGAGTATTTTGTTACTCTCTAGATTCCTCTAGAATTTCCTAAACAATGGACTAAATAGGGATATTCTCATATCTATTATGGAGCTGTGCGCCTTGTGCTCACTTTTCATGGCAAAAAATGCTTGCCAATTGTGGCTAGAATTAGGGGTGTCAAAAATCGAACCGAAAATCGAACTGAATTGAACAAAAAAATTCAGTTTTTTTGGTTCGGTTTTCATTTGAATCGGTTCTCATTAAAATCGAAATTTTTTTTATCGGTTTGGTTTTTATCGGTTAACTGAACCGAACCGAATCAACAAACCGATAAGAGGTTATTTCTTGGAAACGAAAAATTTATACAACAGAAAAAAAAAACAAATGCAAAAACCGAAAGCTGAAACTGAAAACCAAAAATCGAAAAACCTAACCGAACCGAACCAAAATTTCGGTTCGGTTCGTATCTCATTCAGTTTGGTTCGGAAATTTTTTCTAACGGTTCGGTTCGGTTTTTCAAAAAAAACCAAACGGAACCATATCGTTGACACCCCTAGCTAGAATGGCCCTATTGGATACTTGATTCCTAGAATACCAGCATGCTTGTATTGGCACTGTCCACACCACTTTGAATGCTGGGATAGTCTTATGACCTTGTATCCAAATTTCAATATTGCTTTTTCAAATCCATAGTTGCTTTCCTTCCTTAAGTTCCAAATCTAGCTTACAAGGGCACCTCAAACTGCCGATTCTATAGTTGCAACCCTCCATTACCAAATGGTCTATCGGGTGCAGAATCATGCCTTTGATCTCAACTTCTAGAATGGAAATGAAGGCACTCTGTTCATTTCCATGCAAAATGATCAGGCCTCTTGTATTCATGTCCCCAGATAGATCCCCAAAGAAAAGTTGGCCAAGCTTCTACCTTAGACTCGGATTACCAACTATGAGAAGCTGCACTAGGGTAACAAGCCATTCCAGTCCTCAGATTTTGAATTCATAATGAAAAAGGATGGCACGATGATCATCAAGTTCAGCAAAGAGAAGGAAGAAAATCCTTCTATCTTTCAAATTTTGTTCATGATCCAACCTTGTGTCCCAGATCCAATTCTTGAGCCAGACTCAAAGAAACTTGTCCAAGACTTTTATGGTCATCGTTTTTGGGATTCTTTTTGCCAGTGTTCTTCATGTATGAATTCTCCTGATGAGGTAGACTCGACTACAAAGCCCAAGCGAAGAGCATGGAAGGCTAGAGATGGTTTATACCAAAGATATTTGAATGGAGATCCCCCTGTTGATACTTTTGGTGAAAGTGATAAGTTCCAGTTCATGATTTTTTATGCTCTATCTCCACCACCCTCATATGCATCATCATCATTAACTTTGCCACCTTTGCCTCCTCCTTCACCTCCTCATAAAAAACCAGTTATTTCCCCATTTTACAACTAATCTTGAAGGGGGCAAAAAATCATTCATACCCACTTGAACTTCTAAATGAAACACCACACAGCCAAGAATGACAGAAGGGAGTTAACCCCTCTATTTCCATTTTTCAAGAAGTAGATTTTTCCCATCTTGCCCGAGAAGGCTCTAGGCTTTCTTTCCCAACCACTGAAGAATTTATTGATCCACAAGGGATATATCACCATATTTCGAAGATTCTTGCTCCAACTGATGTGGATGAACATGAAAGGAAAAAAAGAACTCCAGTTACTAAAACTATCTTAAATTGGCAATCAGAAACTCTTGCGGCACACAATAATGCTTTCAAAACGATTGACTTTAGAGTCATTGATGTGCAAAAGGATCACTAAAGATATGATAAAACCACCACAAAAATACTTTCAGATTTCCATAAAAGGCTTTATTCCATGGAATTAGGATAACGTTTGGGATATCATTATCTTGAGAGCCCACAGGCCAAAATAAAGAAGCTCAAGAGGCAAATTCAACGGGAGAAGTACACTATCAGTGCCATAAGTTGTGTACGGCGCTCACTTTGGTGCCAAAAGTTTCCGTTGGATCACTTAAGTGCCAAATTGGAGAAAAAACGATCACTTTAGTGCTACCGGCGAGAGATTCCGGCCAGATTAATTACGTGACTTTTATATTTAGAAAAAAAAAAGTCGCGGTGGCTTTAAAACAACGTCGTTTTCCATCCTCCTCAAGAAACGATGTCGTTTTGCTGTTCTACGTGGACATCCTCACAGAAACGACGTCGTATAGCTCATGGGGATTGAAATTAGGGTTTTGGGGATTGAAATTAGGGTTTTCGCCGCTCGCCGCTTGGCCATCGTCGTTCGCCCACCATCGCTTGGCCATCGTCGCTTCGCCACCATTGTAGTTGCTCAACCAAGTGAGCGAGGAGAGATTGAGATTGTTGCTCAAGCAAGAAGTGGCAGGAAGAATAGGAAGCGAGGGCAGAGGAGGAGGAGGAGGAGGAAGAAGAGGGGTCGAACGTGCCGCTGGTGCGCTGGTGGTGGTGGTGGTGGTGCCAGTGCTGTTGCTGGTGTGCTGCTTGGTGTTGGTCTTCGAGGAAGAAGACGATGTGCTTTCTCTCTCTCTCTCTCAATTTGGGGATTTAGGGTTTCTAAGCTGGGGGAAAGACGCGAAACGACGTTATTTTGTTGTTAGGATGGCTGACTGTACTCTCTGACGAGCCACGTTGACTTCAAAAATTAATTAAAAAGTGACACGTCGGATTTCTGGCCAATTTCTTCAGCGTTGGCATTGAAATGATCGTTTTTCAAATTTGTTGGTATTTAGTGATCCGACGGAAACTTTTGGCACCAAAGTAAGCACTGTACACAAGTTTTGGCACTGATAGTGTACTTCTCCCCAAATTCAACTCATTGAAAAAGGGAAATTTAAGCCTTCTGATCCATTCTTGACTTTGCCCAGAATTGAATATTTCTCTTCCACTATCACAAAACACTTTAGTCTTTGCTGCTTAGATACATCTACCAGATGAGATAAAATTGATGTGGTAAAAATGAGGAATCGTCTCCGAGAAATGGATCGGCTAAGAAAAGAAAAAGGGAAAGAAATAATTCTCGAAGAATCCTCGACTTCTATAAAGGAGAAGTCAAACCAAATGATGTTATCTAAGCCACTGGAATCATTCTTAAAGGACTTGATCAATCAGGATGGTGGGCAACCTAATCTTGTTGATTTGAAAGATCACACTCAATCTTCCCCAAATCCAATCCTTCCAATTGACTCATGATTCACGCTCGAATATAGACTCAATATCCCTTTCATCCTTTTCTTCTTTTTAAATCCTTGCTATTGAATCCTTTCTCATTACACTAGCCATACCTTCAATACTTATGGCTGACCCACCGGATCAAGAAATTGAATCAAATCGTTTTGAACTAGAGGTTCTTCAACCAAATAATCCACCCCAAATTCCTACTTCCTCTTCTAAACAATTTTCCACCCTCAATGCATTCTCTACTCTAAATGGTCAAAAAGATTTGAAGAATTTCACTCTTGGCTAAACACTCAAGCTCTTACAATTCATGACAAGTATGAGATCCTACTTGAATTTGTCACAAGATTTACCAACGGCCTCAAACATTGGTGGCAATCGGTTTCAGAACAAGATCAAGCTCAATTTCTGCTCTTGGTAGATTTTGGCCAAGCCATGACATTTATCTACCACTTTTTCATCGGAGAACCCACAGACCTTCTTGAGCTTAAAAGAAGATAATAATTTAAAAGGAAATGTTGCTCCCTCCAGAAAAGACATCTTGACAAACACTATCAAGAAATGCTCAAACTCTTCTATGGCCTCGGAGCTGATGCAAACATAAAGCAGGTTTTCCTAGCCTTTATTCCTAGAGAGCTCTCCCAGCAAATTGAGAGACCCTTTCTCAACAAGTAAAGGAGAATTGTGAACCTTTGGGGTTCGCCCCGGTGGCCACCCTTCCATCTTGGAAGGGGAGGTTGGGGTTCAAATCCCCACCTTCTCAGGGGGGGATTGGAGGTGGGGACGATTTCATTTCAGGAGTGGGTTTCGATTCCCATGCCCTACAAGGAGGCAGGGCAAAAGTCTGAGAGTGAGTGTTAGAGTAGGATTAGCGTAGGACCGACTAAAAAAAAAAGGAGAATTGTGGATATTACCTTCACCAAGAGATCCACCTTTGCCTTGATGACTTCTGTCTCAGACATTAGATGATGAAGACTTACATCAAAGACAATTGAGAGCTTGATAGCACTTGTTCGTGCTAGCATCTAAAGATTAAATGTTCTAAAAAAGATTGCGATACCTCTTGTGGAAAATATTTCGAAAAAAAAAAAAAACATTTCAAGAAGTACAAAGTTGGAAGATCCAAGCATAGATCTAAGCATTTTCGAAGAAAGAAAAAATGGCGAATTTTGCGAAAAAGGAAAGACTGCATGGATCGCAAGAAATCAACTCGATGCTTCATTTGCAACAAAGAAGGTCATTTCGCCAAAAACTTCTCCCAGGCAAAGAAAGGTCATAACCACTTAATACACCATATTGAAATTGAAAACGGCGCCTCCCCTAAAAATGATGATATTGAATCATTATTCTTCATTGATGAAGATCCATCTGAACAAACTCTTTATGTTATTCCTTGATATCAAACCTCGAGTGAAACCAATTCAGATTCAGATTTTAAAGATCTTTTCATCTATCTCTAATATCTGAAAATTTAGACACTAGTATATATTCCAACCAAGTCCACTGCCCTCATTTCCCTGGAAAATTTTTTACTTCAAAGTTAGCTAATCCAATCTCAGTCTTCGCTTTTATAGATACCAGTGCTAGTTCTTCAATTCTAGATACTAAAGTTCTTCTTGAAGAAAAATAGACTTCCTATGTTCGGTACTTCAACTCTGCCTCAGGAGATACTTTTTCTACAAATGTACGTACTACACCGGTAACCATTCAGTTCTTCCCATAGTGCTCTATAACCACTAAAATCTTTGGATCGAATCTTTGGATCTAACATTCCCAACAAAGATTTGATCATTGGTTGGGACATCATGACCAAAATCCCTCCACTTTGACTCATTCTTGGAAAAGAGCTTAGGTATAAAGGTCAATTCTCTGAATTTGTTAATATTCAAAGGCTCCTCTCTATTCAAATGAGTTTGTTAGATCCAATTATGTAAAAATTGTTAGAATCCTATTCGGAATCTCACTCTATCTTCTCCTACAAGTGCTCTCATCCTTTGTAGAAAAATCCAAAATTTTTTGTTCATCCCCATTTAAAAAAAAAAAGAGACTGCAAAGACAATAAGCCAAGCCAAACGATTAGGAATTCAATTTCTTGATACCATGGAGAAAGACAAGAACGTTGAGAGTACCCTAGTAGAGGAATCTTCATCCCAAAACCAAACACCTACACTTTCTGCTCCTGAAGATGCTCACATTACTTCTGCTCCTGCTCTAGCACAGATCTCTAGCCCAATTCAGTGGCCCATAATTCCATGGTATTCTGTCCCAAGCCAATGGGCCACTGGGCTGGGACAGACATGGATTGGGTCACAATTTCCATACAGCTTGTTTGGAGAGGAACTTCCAGCAGCTTCTCGGCCCAGTGGTGGTGGGCATCCCCTCTATCAGCCTAGTTTCAAGAGATCGACCCAAGAAGTGGGTCCGGCCAAGGGAACCCGAATCAAGGATTCAAGTCCATATCGGGTCAAGGGACGAATCATTACCTGGTTCCTTAACCCGGGTACGTACCCTACCTTTTTCCTGTCGCCGGCGCCGACCGCCCTGAACCTGGGGATCCCCTCTACACGTCGCCGGTCGACGGACCCAAATTGAAGCTCATCGGGATGCAGCTTACTAGACCGGAGAATCACACGGCCTGGGCTCGGGATCTCCGGCGTGCCCTTGTCACCAAAGACAAGGACGGCTTCCTCGACGAAGCCGTCCCATTTCCGACCAACGAAAGGCTTCAACGGCAGTGGTGCAAGTGCAACCAACTGGTTTGCACATGGCTCGACAACTGTCTCGCCCTATATATTGCGGCCGGGCTTCCACCTACTAAAGACTCCAGAACTCTTTGGGATAGCATACGTGAGATGTATGGACGCCTTGACTGAGCAAAGCTATTCACCATCACCCAAGCTCTGTTGGAGTTGAAGCAAGGGAACCTCTCAATTACCTCTTGCTTCAACCGCCCCTCAGCTCTATGGAACGAGCTTGAGGCCATCGAAGAGCAACTCAAGGGGCCCGAGAACACCCTCAAACAGTATCGGGAAATTAAAGAACAAGAAAAAACGACAAGGTTCTTACTGATTTTGAATGAATCATTCTCGGCTTTCCGGTCGCAGATCCTCGTGATGGATCCTCCATCGCCGCTTGGCCGTATCTACCAGTTGGCTGTTCAAGAGGAACACCATCGAATGGCCGCTGCCGAACATGCTCGGGTAGGTGAGGGCATGAGCCTTGCCATCCTTCCCTCCGGTGAGATCACCTCCGGTGGAACTTCCATAGATCTAGAAAGACAGAGGGTCATGGCTGCGGCAAGAAGAAACGGAGGAAACCCTAAGCCATTGTAAACGTACGGCTCGGATCAAAGACTTGGAGTGGACGGCTGGGATCGTCGATCTAAAATGGACGGTCTAGATAAACACGCTGGATCTGATGGTTGGGATCTCAACACTGGAATGGACGAACGAGATCGATGTGCTGGATCGGACGGTTACCATTTGTCCGCGGCTTCAACAGAATCGGACGGATGGGATCGTGCCACGTCAACGCCTCCTTACAGCATATCCTATGGTCTGCGGAATGCCACATCAGCAAGAAAGGTGAGTGAGCAAAATTCCCGATTTAAAAATAAATATTGCGACTACTGTAAACGTCCGCATCATACTATTGAAACATGTTGGAAGCTGCATGGAAAACCTAATGACAAGGACAAAAAGAGAGAATCCACAGTTTCTCAGGTTTCTGCACAAAGGGCTGATGGATTACCTCATCAAATGATCACCCAAGAACAATATCCGAATATTGTGCGTATTTGGATCAATTCAAGACTAGCGATAAGGGTGCAGGATTCTCGAGTACCTTCCTTTACAATAAGAATTCGTTTTTAATTGATGTATGGATTATTGATTCAGGTGCTAGTGACCACATAGTATGCAACAAAAATTTGTTTTCTTGCATATATAAAATGCCAGATTCCCCTACCACGGTGCGTCTTCCAAATGGGAACATCACAAATGTTACCACAATTGGCATCGTACAGCTTTGTCAAAATTTTATCCTAAAAAATGTCATATATATTCCAGAATTTGAATTCAATCTTCTATCTGTCTCAAGAGTATGTGAGGATAACTCTTGTCATGCCATATTCAATTCAGACAATTGTCTCTTTCAGGACCATTTGACTGGCAGAGTGATGGGCTTGGGTAGTATGACACAAGGACTCTATTTCTGGAACAATTCCCTAGGAGATTTAGAATTATTAAATAAGCATGTTTCTTGTAATGCCATTAGTAAAAATAAAAATCTCATTTATCATCAATGATTGGGTCACATTGCAATTTTTCCTCATCCACAATGTCCAATATGTCCTTTAGCTAAGCAATCTCGAGCACATTTTCCAAAAAGCACATCTCGTGCAACAAATTCTTTCTCATTGCTTCATATGGACATCTGGGGACCTTATCATACCCCTCACCGTGATGGATCTCAATTCTTCCTTACAATTGTTGATGATTATACTCGTGCCACCTAGGTATATCTTATGCAATCAAAAAGCCAAACTTTTGGTAATTTGTCAAGTTTCCTTTCCATAATTAGGAATCAGTTTGGTAAATCTGTACAACAAATTCGTACAGATAATGAGCATGAATTTTTCACTTCTGATTGCAACACATTATTATCTTCTAATGGCATACTTCATGAAAGTTCTTGCACTTACACTCCACAACAAAATGGAGTCGTTGAGTGCAAACATAGGCACCTATTAGAGGTGGCCCGTGCTCTAAAATACCAAGCTTCTATTCCAGAAGATTTTTGGGGTGATTGTGTGGTCACAGCAGCCTACTTGATTAATCGCATGCCAACTCGAATTCTTAATAGTAGGGCCCCTTTTGAGATGCTTTACAACAAACAGCCTGATAATAATTACCTTAAAGTATTTGGTTGTTTATGTTATGCAACAAATGTGGGTCCTCGAGATAAAATGGGCCCTCAGGCCACTCAATGCATTTTCATGGGGTATCCTCCTCTTCAAAAAGGATATCGAGTTATGGAGATTTCTACAGGGACTTTCTTCATTAGCAGGGATGTTGTATTTCACAAAAATGTATTTCCATTTGAAGAAATGGTTTCTTCATCACAGCCCTCTTTACCATTAGGGCATGGCAAATATTTTTTGTCCGATGAATCTTTATCTCCGGCACCAGGGTTCCTTATCGCACCAGGACCATTTATATCATCAGAACCATCTCTGTCTGTCCCAATGGAATCTACATCTCCAGAAACAACATCGCCAAGCTTATCTAAAGACATTTCTCAGTCTCCTTCGACAACAGCTGCTTCACCAGTTCTTTTTGAATCATCGGATCCTCCAGCACATATGATTGAGCGGCCTCGACGTTCCGAACGACACACTCGTTCGCCTACATGGACCTAAGATTACATATGTTCTGCGAAGAGTTCTTGAAGTACACAATATCCCATTACTTCATATGTGTCATTTAATCAGTTATCGCCAGGACACATGTGTTGTATCAGTCGTATATCTGAAGAATAGGAACCATCCTCATTTGCTGAAGCAGCACGAGATCCTAGATGGCAACATGCGATGGAATCTGAACTTAGTGCTTTAATGGAGAATCACACTTGGGATATTTTCCCCTTGCCCCTAAGACGGAAACCGATTGGCTGCAAATGGGTTTATAAGATCAAGTTCAAGGCAGATGGTTCTATTGAGCGCTATAAAGCTTGATTAGTCACCAAGGGATTCACTCAAAAAGAAGGCTTTGACTACTATGAGACCTTTCCTCCAGTAGCTAAAGAAGTCACTGTATGTTCCTTCTTGTTCGTTACAGCCATTCGGAATTGGTCTCTCTATCAGATGGATGTGCATAATGCTTTTCTCCACGGTGACCTGGATGAAGAAATCTACATGGATATTCCTCCAGGATTACGCAGACAAGGGGAGTTTCAGGTATGTCATCTTCACAAATCCTTATACTGATTAAAACATGCATCTAGACAATGGTATGCCAAATTCATTGCTGCACTAACCAATGTAGGTTTTGAGCATTCTAAGTATGATTATGCTTTGTTTACACGAACTACAAAAGACTCATCAATTTACTCGTTGATATATGTCGATGACATACTCGTCATGGGAAATAATGAATCTGATGTTGCCAAGTTCAAAATGTATTTGCACTCCACTTTTCACATCAAAGACTTGGGACCACCAAAATACTTTCTCGGTATCGAGATTGCCCGATCCGATGGAGGAATTTGCCTCAGTCAAAGGTAGTTCATCTTGGAGATTATTTTTGAAGCATGGTTATCAAGATGTAAACCAGCAGTCATTCCAGTTGAGCAGAATGTCAAATTGACAACGCATAAGTATGACCTTAATTCCCCTTCAACCATCAAGGACTTGGTACTTAAAGATCCTTCTGAGTATCAACGACTTGTCGGGAAATTGATATATCTTATAATGACAAGACTTGACATATCTTATGCAGTACAAATACTCAGTCAGTTCATGCATATGCCAAAGCAATCACAATGAATGCGGCATTGAAGGTTGTGAAGTATTTGAAGGGATGTCTAGGCCTTGGTATACTTCTATCTCGTGACTGCAATATGAAGATGACAGCTTTTGTGACACAGATTATGCCACTTGTCTAATGACCAGAAGATCCATTATTGGTTTTTGCATAAAGCTGGGAAACTCATTAATCTCTTGGAAGACGAAGGAGCGATCCAAGCGTATCACTATCATCTGCGGAATCAGAGTATCAGGCCATGGCAAAGGCTACATGCGAAATAGTCTGGATACAAGGACTTCTCTTGGATCTTGGAGTACGGGTCAGTGGACCAAGTGAATTGTTTTGTGATAATGATGCTGTACTCAAATTAGCGGCAAATCCAATTTTTCATGAAAGAACAAAACACATAGAAGTGGATTGTCACTTCACTCGGGATAAAATCAAAGATGGAGTTATTGTGACAAAGGGAATTGGAACAACAGAGCAGCTTGCGGACGTCTTCACTAAAGCATTATGTCGGAAACAGCATAGGTACTTATTGAGCAAGCTAGGTATCCTCGACATCTATAGGCCACCAACTTGAGGGGGAGTGTTGGAAATATATCTTGAAGATTCCGATTCTGTCGATTGTGATTTAGTCAATCGTGGATTAGTTTGGTAAATATGAATATAGGAAAATAGTGATTCATTTATTATTTTTTCCTATTTTATTCTTTTGTCTCTTACACTATAAATTTACCAATGTAAATGTATACAATTAATTGAGAGAAAGCATTTTCCCAAATCTCCATTACGCTTTCTGTCAGATCTCCTCAACTTGAGAGGAGTCCACGTGGACGAGGCGTAGCCCCGGCTCGGCAACGAGGGCGGAGTCGATGGCGCGGTCGGCAGAGGACGAGCCGGTAGGGGCGGAGGATTATGCATCGGGCAAGTTAAGGGACTGCAATGTCTCCGCCCTTCAAGAGCCAACCAAATATAGCTAATCCATTTTTGGCCAAGGCACATCTTAAAGTGAAGCATCCCCACTTTTTTTCTCTTCTAAATTCTCCTCCCATCTCATATTTGCTCTTCTTTCATATATCAAACTCTGCTGATCGAGTGAATGGGACAGAACAAGTATGGGATTTAATCATGATCCCCTCTCGGATGCTCCGAAAACCCACGAAACAGGCCATTCTAAGAGCAAGCAATTGGATTCATTCGACAAGTAATCTCTCCGTTTTCCCATTGTCTTTGCTGCTGGGATCTACATTTCCGTGGGTTGTATGCATTCTTTGGTGTCTTCAGCTCTTTCTTGGTGCTTTGATATTTCTTTATCTTTCTTTTCTTACTTTTGATCATGAAAATTGCTGACCTCCACTCTTACTTCTGGTTAGTTGGCCTGGCCATTTCCCAATGCCTGGGTCCTCTAAGACCTTGTAATTCGTCTTGGACCCTCCTTTGTTCCATAAACTAGAGAATAGTTCCCTGTCATTCTTTCCTTTTCAATTGTTTGGATATGAAAAAAATTTGACTTTTTAAAAGAGAAAACTTCTCACCGCGGTAGCAACCGGTCATTATCTACAGTGACCTCAGCTATCGGGACCAGCAACTGGCGGCAAATGACAGTGGTGGCGGTGACGGTGATGGAGCTGAAATTTTGATAGTTTTGTGGCCGTAGGAATATGTAATTGGAATTTAAATACTAACTATTGCCCCTCTTTGAGGATTATTCCGTGTGAAATCCAAATTCACACTTTGATTTCTCTTCAAACTTGAAAAATGAAGGCCCGCATTGAACAAAACTTTAGCCTTTACAGAACCACGCTAAATATGTTTTGGATTTTGATGTCTGCTGACGTAATACTCCAAGTTCCTTAATTTGTTATGGAAGAAAGTTCGAAAAAAAAGAAGGTTTTTCTCTAATGCAAACTTTATTGGCTCATCGCAACACGTTGGCACTTCCCTCAGGCATATTCCTCTTGGTAAGTTTTCTTCAGAAACTTGCCTAATCTTGTCGAAAATAGTCACACAATTGTCATGATTTGTTGTGTTATGCATATATATAGATCTATCTTCTCAAACCATATGAGAAATACATTTGGCCATTGTTTCCTGTGAACATGGTTCTAAACGACTGGTTCTGCAATGAGACATCAAGGGGACTCAAAAGTGATACGTTCTCAAGAGTTGGTTGACCGAAGAGGAAATCCAGGGAGTGGTAAGATGAGTAAAAATTGCAATCATTTTTGTGATGCAAACTATTTGTCAATGCCATTTTCGCCTCATTTGTTGATTTCAGAAGTGAGGGATCAAATGATCCATTGCCTTTTCATCTGATGGTCTGTTTTTGATTAGATGCAGAACGGTAGAACTATTCTAGTACCTGACATTTTATTTTTCTTAGTAGGAGTGATGCCACACTTTGTGGGACCTTCTTTAGGCTAGTGATGTTGTCTTCATGTCAATTTTAAAATAATGCTGATTGCGAGACGGTCCAATGAAGCAAACTTTTGTTTAGACATGTTGTCCGTCAATGATAAATTTGATAAAATGTTGCACTTGATAAATTGCTTGTGGGAGGAGGGGAAAAAGAATTAGAGATAAGATATATCATGCCTAAGAGTATTCGCATCCTCACTTATTGTCAATGTTAAGCAGGTCAGCGAAGAATTGAAGCTTGTAAAATCTCACTTCAAAAGGTTAGGAAAGAACATAAGCTTTTTAAAATCTTACTTGGCTGATTTTGTCGGGAGGTACTAATACCTTTCATTTGGAAGGAACATGAATTGTCTTGGTTTACCGTGGCTATTGTGCTGTGGATTTTTTTGTTTGTTTGGCACAACATCAAGATTTATTAGTAGATCGAGTTCTTGGGTTCCTATATTAAAAGGAAAAAGGTAGAGTTGAAAAGCTAATATAGACTAAAGGTTCATAAACCGGTTTTCTTACCACCATGACAGTATTTGAGCTTTTCTTATAAAATGGGGTTGGGTGACCTCATTTTTCAAAGATGAAAAATGTGGGAATTAGAATCGCATTCCTCGAGGAACCCAATATTAAACTAAAAGCTGGATTTCACATAACCTTTATAGAACCGCACAAAATATGTTTTAGATTGAGACATCAGGACTCGAAAGTGATGATTTACTCACTCACTCACACTCACGATGATCATAGAGGATTGAGAGAGAAGCTCAAAACTCTCGAGATTGTATTACTTGTGAAATGGCTACAAATGAGGGGAGGAGACCCCTATATATACAAATACAGGCTTAACCATAACTATTGATCTTTTTTCAATTTGACGGTAGAGATCACATTTCCACATTTACCCAACTACTTGCATTTATTACAAAAGTGTACAATTACAATATTGCCCGCCCCAGGAGTATTCTAGAATATTCGAGAAAATCTTAGACTTGGGAGATATTTGAGGGTCTCTTGTTCATAGATTAGTCAAAGCATTGGCTCAGAAAACCTCTGAATCGTGTCGCTTCCTTAGGCCATAACACTGCCATATAGCAGAACATGGATTGAAAAAAAAGACTTATTATGATGGAAGATATTAGAAAAATTAGTGGTTAAAAAGAGAACTAAAAATTGTTCACCTATTTTGTCCAGTCAATAATTTACCAAGAAACAACTTGCACGAAATCAAATTAAGTTAATCAATTTCATAGGAGGGGTGGCTCTCTTTACAGGATTTATCGAGCTACATTTGAAAATTTTATTTTGCTAATTAAGAAGTCAAAGAGACCTCTTTAATCTAGATATCAAGTTCTCTTTTGATGCATGTGTTAAAAATATCAAGTTCTTCTAGTAAAAAGGCTAAGGATGTAGTTTCAAAAAAACTGAATTAAGAGTAAAGGCAAGAAAGAGAAATTGACACATAAGGTTTTATCTAATTCACCATTAAATTAGGATTACATCCAATCGATAATTTCATTATAATCAGCACCTCCCACCTTTTTGTTACATATCTTAATTACAAGAGAAAGAGCTTATATAGATGGCACAAAAAAATCCTAAGGGCCGAAGTGCCATCCTTCGTCCGTATTGAACTTAAGTTATCTAATTGCAGGGGCGGTGAAGGAGCCAGAACTCTGGCTTATAGGGAGTGAGATTTCTAGCACATTTGAGTTTATCTTTTAATCCTAATTTTAATAACATTGTAATTAACTTATTAATTAATCGATAATGCCAAAAAATGAAGATATTCACGAACATGTAGCATCAAACAAAGAATGTTATGCCCATAATGAAGAAAAAAAGAGGATTCAAGAAAACAACGATTCAAAGATAAATTTCCCAGGAGAAGAATGTTCTTCACTGAAAGCCATAATCCACTATATTATTCTACAATACATAATGCTATTTATATTAAGAAGACAACAAGATTTCCTATTCTATATTCCGAATATCTAATCTCGATAGATTGACTGAAATCAAATCATATCTACCTCTCTAATCTAATATTTCAATAGTAGAATCAAATCATACTCTAATCTAATCTTCCGATGGCAGAATCAAATCATAATCAAACCATATTCTAATCTAATCTTTCGATGATTTACCAATAATATTATCAATCTTATCACATAAGGCCCTCCCCTTAATTCATAGACAAATAACCACGATCGAACTGGTGGTGATGGTCCCCTCCTAAATAATAACAACTTGCAAATCATTAACTTGGTTAAAAGAGATGTTAGGATTAATACCGTGAAAAACACCGAACCGGTACATTCATGATAAATTTATCATAAACTAATTTTTTGACTACAAAAAAGTTCAAAACTGGTACACCTATGACAAATTTACCTTCCATTAGTTTCCGTTGAATTTTACCGTCAAATTGCCAAGTTGAATAACATGTGACAGTTGATGCATGTACCTATTTTGGATTTTATTCTTTGTTTGTCATATATGTTAGGACTAGAATAAGCACCTAGAGGGGGGGTGAATAGGTGTTTAAAGCAATTTTAATAAATTAAATCCGAATGAGATATTAATAACTTAAAACCAATAATTGCAGCAAATGAAAACAATTAACGATACAAAGGATTAGGGATAGAGAATCAAGACTCCAGATTTATAGTGGTTCGGCTTAGATCAAGCCTACGTCCACTCTCCCGCACGGACAACCCTTCCGGGCTGGATTTCACTAAGAATCAATAAGAGTGATTACAGTCTCATGCTCTTGAGTCCACAGTGTAGAAAACTCTACTACACTTCCTCAAGGTCTCACTACAATATGATCTCTCTTTTCATTACAAATATTGCTCGAAGAATGATATCGCAAAATAGAAAAAGGAGATTCAGACTTTGGAATTCTTCTATCCGCACCCTTCAACAACTAGAGCATCTCTCTTATATACTTCTTTATGCCTTCAATACCGTTGGCACCTTCCAAAGAAGTTCTTCCAATCATCCCGTTGGACAGAATCAATTAGAGAGATCTCGAGCTCTTTAAGGTAAGTGTTGATAGCCCATCAATCCTGCTCGCCCATACAATCAGGATCTCTGTTTCCATAAGTAGATCCTTCCAAATATAAGTTGCGAAATCTTTAGAGAATCTAAACATATTCCATATGAAAGTAAGATCGTTTAGTGCTGAATCCAGTAGAAAGATATTCACTAGTCGTTAGAATAAAGATCATATAAGATTAGAATAAACGTCGTCCTGGAAACTGTCCATGTGAGTAGACTTTGAAATATAAGTCTTAAGTCTTGCTAGCTTCAGACTTTGATCTTCAGACTTTGTCAATAGAGTACGTAAGTCTTCGACTAGATTGATAAAAATGTTTTGTCAACTTCAAAATACTTTAAGAGAATTCATCCAACAACCTCCCCCTTTTTGATGGTGACAAAACTTTCCCGCAGATTTGAATATTATCGCCCGCAATACAACTTTTAAGCAAGCATCATAAAAATTTAAAAAAGATAGTAGAAGTTATCCCGTACACAAATATCCTGCATACGAGACTTTCCCCGTACACGATCCGCATTCACCAAAACCTCATTAGTCATAAACGAGACGGTACTATCTAATTTACGAAGCTTAAAGTATTGCCATAGTGATCACACATTCAAAAACTGCACACGTTAAAAAAAAAAACTCAAGTCAAAGTCAAGATAGCAAAAAGATAATATTTGGTTTGTTTTGAAAACAGAAAATCTTCGAAAATCTGCAAAGTCTTCTCCCCCTTTTTGTCAGCATAAAAATCATGGAGCTCGAGGAATGCGAACAAGTTGAAAGTCCTCCATAGACTTGAGTGTCTTCCAACTTCCTCAAATCTTCCCGTACTTGGGTGAGAGTAGTGGCCTTTGCAAAGTATCCCGAATCCGACGCCTGAACATCTTTAAGCCGATCATGCAAAGTGATGAACATTGCATGATTTTCATTCTCGCAAGTTCTGAAATTCATATCTCATGGCATAAATTTGACCTTTAAGTTCCAAGATGACCTCAAGCAGCCTTTGAAAATCTCCGAGTTGTCGGGCCCGAGTGCTTGTTTCAACTCGGTCTGATGGTGGAGTCAAGCCAGTATGAATATCAGCAGGAAGTTCAGTGTGTGGAGATGATGCCTCTCCTTCAGGAAACTGTGCAGCATAAATATCCTCAGCATCAGGAGGTGATCGACTAACACATGTTTGTGCATCCTTTTCTCTAAAAGTCAGCAGAAGAGGTGTGTGTTCTCTTTCTTTATCTCCCCCTGTTTCCATGTCTTCTCGGAGGAGAAAAGAACTCTTCTTTCCGAGAAGTGTCCTCAGTGATGACTGCCGTTGTAGATCCTCCTTTTCGCCGGGAGAATCTCGTTCGTTCCGGGTTCATCTGCTTTTTCTTCTTTTCCTTCTTCCTCTTCCTCTCTTTCTTCCTCGGTCTTCTCTTTCTCTGCAACTTGATGTTCTGGAATAGTTGGAATAGATGCAGCAAATTGAAGAGATGGGTATAGCATCCTCATCATCTTCATCTTCCGGATGATTGCCCTTCTCTTCTTGGTAGAACTAACCACGGGTTCTTTCCCTTTCCTTTTGGGCCGATGAGTCCGATCCGAGCTTGATAGGAGTCTTTTCCTTGAATTGCTCCAGCTTCTTGCTAAGCTCTTTCAGACGCATCTTGGTAATCATCCTCAACCCGATGACCATTTTATCAATAGTCTTCACTGTGAGAATATGAGGAGGTTGAATGTTAAGATGTCCGAAGAGACGAGTAATGAGAGCAAAGCATAAGGAAGTTTTCCTTTGTCCTTTGCCATGCATCTGTACATGTGAAATATGATGGTATGCGGCAAAGAGAAGTTTAGACCAGTCTTGATGGCAAACATCAACTTAGCTTCAGAAATTGATACATCTGTCTTGGATGTCGATTTGGGTCTCGGACGCAGTTGATTACAATCTTGTGCAGCAAAGTATTTGTTGCATTCATTCTGGAGTAGGAGAGTCGACCTTCTGCAATTCGTCCCTTGCTAGTTCAAGAGTAGCATGGCTTACGTGACACACCGATTGATTGGAAAGCCCCTCTTTCCACACAAAGTACATCGCCTAAAATGTCCTTATCAACGACATACTCTTTATCCCTCACGCCGAAAGAAAAGTTGTTTGCATCAATGAAACCGAGATTGGAGTAGAAATACGCCGTTAATTCAGAATGTGCCATGTCACGTCGTGCGTAACCGATAGAGTTGCAGTTTTTCAAATTTCTCTCGCAGATTTATGCTCAATAGGTCCAGAAAATCGAAATCCACAAAATCCGTGGGTTCATCACCCCACGCTTCAGCAATTTTTCATACTTCTTTTCGTGTCCGTCGAGCGGAACAGTTCATCCTTCTTCCCTCGAAGGTTTGCAGCCACACCCATCCATGGTTTAAAGTGTATGAACATCTTTTCGTCATCATCCTTTCCCTCAGGCTGATTCATACTACCAAACCTAGGGTCACTAGGAAAATTTGCAAATGCTTTTGCAGCCGTTCCCTCAGGCACAACTCCAGACCTTTCCATGACAGTAAGAAAGTGCGTCTCGTTTCTATAACCCTTCTCTTTCAGAAACTCATCAATGAAGGTTATCGCAGAACCTCCTTCCTTTAATACGATTAGAGCCTATAAACAAAGGCGGCTTAAGAGTTCTTCTTTGGTTCAATATCTTCAAAAACTGTTTTCGCATTTTGAGGACGAAGTTCTTGAGGTCTAGTTGGGGAAGACCGCAGTTGAGATCGTTGAGGAGTTTGCCCGGAAGGAAAGTCGCTTTCTTCGCCCGATCGAAGTGCGTAGGCCCCTCACTAGATCCTTGTGGTCCCCCGTTTGCTATTAGGATGACTTCCTTTGATACGACATTGTGCTTTCTTTGGAGAAGCTTTCTCACTTGTGTCGCAAGAAAGTTGAGAATTTTGAAACGAAGAAGTTTTGGAGAGAAAAATACGGAGGAAGCGGTGAAAAGCTTTTGATCTAGGGTTTCTGGGTAATGTAAAAACGAAGGAGAAGGAGAGTATAAAAGATAACAGATACGGGGGAAATCCAAGCGTCGCAATTTTTGGAAATCTTAAGAATTTCCTTTTTGAAAAAAAATAACTGCCTTAATAAATCGATAACCACCCTTTTTAAATAAAACTGCCTTAATAAGTCAATTAGAGATAAAGGACGATCTTACCTTTTCGATATGAACTTACGGTCATGTCGATTGGTATTCTCGAGTCTTCAACCTTTTGAGTCCGATACTCGTCGACTTTAGTTTCGAGTCCGAGCTTCAACATTCTTCAAGAGATAATATATTGAGTCTTGAGCGAATAGACTCAAATGAGCTTTTCTCAAGTGGCTTTGTGAAGATGTCCGCGGTTGATTCTTTGAGTCTATGAACCGTATCAAGACCTCTTTGTTCTGAACATGATCTCTTATAAAGTGATGTCGAATCTCAATATGTTTTGCTCTTGAATGTAGGATAGGATTCTTTGTAAGATTGATTGCGCCGGTGTTGTCACATCTTATTTCGTGCAAGAGTCTTCAATGCCAAAGTCTTGCGGTTGTTGTTTTATCCACAGTATTTGAGAACAGCAACTTCTAAGGGCTACGTATTCTACTTTAGCCGTTGAAAGAGCCAAGCACTTTGTTTCCTTGAAAACCAAGATACGCCCCGTTTCCAAGCAATTGACAAGTACCGAAGTGCTTTTTCTTTCAACTCTACAACCCGCAAGATCGCGTCGAATAGCCAAGAAGTGTAAAGTCTCCTTTGGGATACCAAAGACCAATCTTAGCAATGGTAGCAACATATTTAATAATACGTTTAACAGCACTTAGATGAGATTCTCTAGGATCGAGATTGAAACCTAGCGCATATGCAAACACTAAATAATATGTCGTCCGGATGCGTAAGATAAAGAAGAGAACCAATGATACTCGTATAACTTTTGGTCGATTTTCTTCCCCGCTTCATCTTTGTCTATCTTCAAGGAACTTGACATTGGTATGTCGAGTCTTTTTGCAATTTTCCAGACCGAACTTTTTAACAAGTTCTTTTGCATATTTCTCTTGATGAATGAATATTCCTTCCTTTAGTTGTTTGACTTGTAGACCAAGGAAAAAGGATAGTTCACCCATCATGCTCATCTCGAATTCATCCTGCATAGACTTAGAAAATTTCTTGCATAGAGTCTCATTAGATGATCCGAATATGATGTCATCAACATAAATCTGAACAAGTAGAAAGTTTTTACCTTCCTTTTTAATGAACAAAGTAGTGTCTACCTTTCCTTTAGAAAAACCATTATGAATTAAGAAATTACTTAGCTTTTTCATACCAAGCTCGAGGAGCTTGTTTCAATCCATATAAAGCTTTCTTCGATCCGAACACGTAGTCCGGTTTCTTTGAATCTTCAAATCCAGGAGGTTGTTCCACGTAGACTTCTTCTTGAATAAATCCATTCAGGAAAGCGCTTTTGACATCCATTTGAAACAACCTGAAATTCTTATAGCAAGCAAAAGCAAGTAGTAATCTGATTGCTTCTAACTTTGCTACTGGAGTGTAAGTCTCATCATAGTCTATCCCTTCTTCTTGCGTGTATCCTTTAGCCACGAGTCTTGCTTTGTTTCTTGTTACTTTGCCATTTTCGTCAACTTTGTTCCCGAAAACCCATTTAGCTCCAATAACCGATTTACCTTTTGGTTTGGGAGTCAATTCCCATACGTCGTTAATACTGAATTGTCCGAGCTCTTCTTGCATTGCTTCAATCCAGCTTTCATCAGCTAAAGCTTCTTCAATATTTTTGGGTTCTATTTCAGAAATAAGAGCAACAACACTAGACTCTTCTCGCCTTTTGGATCTTGTTCGAATTCCCTCATTAATGTTCCCAATAATGAGTTCTTCAGATGACTAGACTTGTGCTTCCATTCTCGGTCGTCTCGATAGATTGTTGATTTTCTTCTTAAGTAGATTCTTCATCGTAGCTTGTTGTACGATTCCGAATTAGTAACTCGCTTCAATGGAGTTAGATCTAGCGAGTGTCCGGGAGCAGATTCGAATCTTCAGTCAGATCGCTGAACTTGTGGAGAGTCTTGAAATTTGACATTCATTGATTCTTCCACAGTCGAGTCTTCTTGTTGAAAACTCTGTAGGCCTTGCTTGTAGTTGAGTAACCAAGAAAAATCCTTCATCCGATTTCTCTTGAAACTTACCAACACGATCATTAGCATTCTTTAGAATAAAGCATTTACAACCAAATACTTGAAAATAAGAAACTATTGGTTTCTTTCCTTTAAAAATTTCATAAGGGGTTTTCTCAAGAATTGGCCTTAAAAACACTCGGTTTATAATATAGCAAGCGGTTGAAACACCCTCGCCCAAAACCTTGAAGAAATTTGATTTCCAATTAAAAGTGTTCTTGCCATTTCTTGTAAAGACCTATTCTTCCTTTCCACAACCCCATTCTGTTCTGGTGTATATGGAGAGGAGAATTTGTGTTGAAAACCAAATTCATCACAAAATTTAGCAAAGTCTTGATTTTCAAACTCACCTCCATGGTCTGTACGAATGCTTGAGATAGTGTGACCTTTCTCATTCTGCACCTTTTAGCAAATTTTGAAAAGAGAGAAAATGTCTCGACTTACTTGAAAGAAAGTAGACCCAAGTGAATCGTGAATAGTCATCCACTATTACTGACAGTAACCTTTTACCACCAATGCTTTTCGTTCTAGTAGGTCCAAACAAGTCCATGTGCAAAAGCTGCAATACATGATTAGTGGAAACTTTATTTATTGATTTGTAAGAGTTTCTCACCTGTTTACCCAATACGCATGGTGTACAAAGATCAGACTTTGAGTAATTGAGAATAGGCAATCCTCGAACAAGTTTCTTTGAAGAGATCTTGTTGATTTGCTTCATATTGATATGGCCTAGCTTTTTGTGCCATAGATTTGCTTCATCTTGTACTGATATTAAGCACCTTTGTGATCTTTCTTGGTTTACATCCGTAAGATAGATATTTCCATGTCTTCGACCAAGTAAAAGATTGAGTAAAGTCTTTACCGATTCCAGAGCACGTTTCTTCCTGAAAGTTGATCTTGAAACCAGAATCACACAACTGACTTATGCTAAGCAAGTTGTAGTTTAATCCTTCAACTAAGGAAACATTATTGATAGACAAACTTCCAATATTTATGTTCGCGACTAGTAATCCTTCCTTTGTTGTTACCACCAAAAGAAACTTTTCCTCCATCTATCTCGGATAAGTCTTATGAAGCAGCTTGAGTCTCCCTGTCATATGTCTTGAGCAGCCACTATCAAGATACCATTTAATCTTCTTTTTGATAGTAACCCGCAATTAACAAGAATTCAAGCTCTTTTTGGTACCCATACCATCTTGGGTCCGAAGTGTTAGAACAATAGACAGTCTTAGCCCAGCTCTTTTTAATGTGTCTCCAAACCAAAGGACATTCTTTCTCAAAATGTTCTGAGCTTTTACACTTTGAACATTTCAAGGCATTTCGCCAACAAAGGTTTTACAAAGACTTTCTGAAAATGATTCTTATAGACAGCTTTGGCTGGTCTCGTCGATTCTTTCCTTTACCTTTGGGAAATCAATTAGTGGAATAGTTTCGTAAGTCATACCAAGACCTAACTTATCAAAGTATGGTCTTTGTATTGAGAGAATCTTATCCAACTTTTCAGAACCATTTGAAAATCTTTTGAAATATTTGTAATATCATTTTTCAAAAGACTATTTTCATTTGAAATAATGTCTGAGTTTTCTTTCACAGCAACAAAATCTTTTTCCAGCTTTTCAAACTTTTCTTTCATAAGTTTATCCTGTTGCTTCAATGTGGAATTTTCCCTTTTCAATTCGGAGATCCTCTTAAGAGATGTTTTCAGACTAAGACAAAGTTCATCAATATATTTAGAAACTTTAACAGGAATTTTCAAGTTACTAACCTCGAGTTCGCTGTCCGAGTCCCGTGTCTCGAATCAAGGTCTCGAGTCCGAGTCCGATTTTGCCATTAAACAGATATTGGCATAATCATCGTCACTTTCTTCACATTCGCATCACTCCAAGTCTCGCTTTGAGTGCCTTCTGTTTTTTTCTCGTCTTTCCTTTTCTCTTCTTTAACGAGAGGACCAGTTGGGTCCGATGTGTCCCTTTTTCTTGCATTCAAAGCAAGTCACTTCTTTGTTAGAATCATCTTCCTCTCGTCGACTTGTTTTGAAACCTTTGAGAATTTTGTTTCTTCCAATTGAATTTCCTTCCTTTTCTCGTTCAACTTTCGAATCTCTTTATCATGAGTGCCAGTTCTTCATCATCTAGATCTTCTTCAGAGTCTGTAGCATCAGAATAGTCATTAGACTTTAAGGCAATAGATTTCTTACCTTTTGAGTCTTCCTCTTCGTTGGTCTGTTCTACTTCATAGGATTGAAGAGTCCCAACCAATTCGTCTACAGAAAGTGGAGCAATCCTCTGTGTCTCTCTTATTGAGGTTTTTATATAATTCAGTCTTTTGAGAGTCCTCGAAGGAGTTTGTTGACCTTCATATGTCCCTGAGATTGGATGTCCCCGATATTCAAGACCATTCACAATTTCAGTAAAGCGACTAAACATGTCGGTTATTGATTCTCCTGATCTCATCTTAAAGACTTCATATTGTCCCAAGAGAATGTTGATCCTCGTTTCTTTCACACGATCAGTTCCTTCATAGGTAATGTGAAGCCTATCCCATACTTCTTTTGCTGTATCACAAGAAGATATTTTGTTATACTTAGTAGGGGATAAAGCACAATATAAAGAGTAAATAGCTTTGGCGTCAAGAGTCTGTCTCTTGGTGATTTCTTCTTGAGTCAGACGAGTAGAAACATCAGTTTCTTTTCCTCTCTCTGATTCTGATGCAGCAGTAGGAATGATTCCCTTATCAACCACTTCCCATTCCAAAGGATCTTTTGATCTTAGGAATGCCTTCATCTTATTTTTCCATATGCTGTAATCTTTTCCATCAAAGTATGGAGGTCTGGTATTGCTTTGACCTTCAACCAACCCTGTAGGCAACATACTAGCCATAGATCTTTTACTTAGAAGTAAAGACACTTCTTATAAACAAGTACACAAGCTCTGATACCAATTGTTAGGACTAGAATAAGCACCTAGAGGGGGGGTGAATAGGTGTTTAAAGCAATTTTAATAAATTAAATCCGAATGAGATATTAATAACTTAAAACCAATAATTGCAGCAAATGAAAACAATTAACGATACAAAGGATTAGGGATAGAGAATCAAGACTCCAGATTTATAGTGGTTCGGCTTAGATCAAGCTTACGTCCACTCTCCCGCACGGACAGCCCTTCTGGCTAGATTTCACTAAGAATCAATAAGAGTGATTACAGTCTTATGTTCTTGAGTCCACAGTGTAGAAAACTCTACTACACTTCCTCAAGGTCTCACTACAATATGATCTCTCTTTTGATTACAAATATTGCTCGAAGAATGATATCGCAAAATAGAAAAAGGAGATTCAGACTTTGGAATTCTTCTATCCGCACCCTTCAACAACTAGAGCATCTCTCTTATATACTTCTTTATGCCTTCAATACCGTTGGCACCTTCCAAAGAAGTTCTTCCAATCATCCCGTTGGACAGAATCAATTAGAGAGATCTTGAGCTCTTTAAGGTAAGTGTTGATAGCCCATCAATCCCTCGCCCATACAATCGGGATCTCGGTTTCCATAAGTAGATCCTTCCAAATATAAGTTGCGAAATCTTTAGAGAATCTAAACATATTCCATATGAAAAGTAAGATCGTTTAGTGCTGAATCCAGTAGAAAGATATCCGCTAGTCGTTAGAATAAAGATCATATAAGATCAGAATAAACGTCGTCCTGGAAATTGTCCATGTGAGTAGACTTTGAAATATAAGTCTTGAGTCTTGCTAGCTTCGACTTTGATCTTCAGACTTTGTCAATAGTCTGTAAGTCTTCGAACTAGATCGATAAAAATGTTTTGTCAACTTCAAAATACTTTAAGAGAATTCATCCAACAATATATATACCAATTTATGATTTATCATGGTATTAATCCAATTTTATGGGAATTAACGAAGGGTAGATTGATCATAAATATACTAATTTGGGGTTTTTTGTGGTCAAAAATTAGTTTTTAGTAAATTTATCACAGGTGCACCAGTTTGGAGTTTTTGGTGAAGAAAAAAATTAATTCAAAGTAAATTTGTTATATGTGTATTAGTTTGAAATTTTTCGTGATATTAATCCCAAATATTAATAAAGTTCCAATCTCCACTATTCAATAGATTTGCTTCAAATCGACTGGATTTTCTAGTTCTAGTGATTTATCTTACACCATGACTACGCAAGATGACATTCGAGGCATTTTGGCATTTTTTTTTTTGGGTTCAAAAGGCATTTTGGAGAGGTTAAGAGATTGGGAAAGTACTATTGAAGGAGAGGACGGCTCTAGTGGCGCCTCCGGACTAAGAAGGAAACTGTGGTGATGAGGGCAAAGCAACCATAAGGAGGACGTTGTGAACCTCGGTCATGGAGTCGTGGGCTCGGTGGAAGCACCTTTTAAAAGAGAAATTGCCAAAATTCCTAAATCTATTGTACTTATGCCTTTTTAGTACTAAACTTTTTTAATTGTGACAATTTAATTATGAACCTTTTGATGATTTGCAAATTAGTCATTCCAGTCAAAATTGGCTGGAAATGGCTGACATGGCAATGTAATCGTAATGGCCATTTTATGTGGCATGACCAACATTGATGTTAAGAAATTTTTAAATTTTCTAAATTTTTATTTTTATTTTTCCTTCTTTTCTTTTTCTTTCCTTTTTTTTTTTAATCTAAACCCGGGCTCGCAAGATCGTCGGCTAACCCTCGCCCATTGGCCGACTAGGGTCCAGGCAAGGGTTGACCCTTGCCTGTTGGCCAGCCAGGGCATTGTAGCCCACACCTAGATTTAGGTAAGGGTTGACACCCATACTCATGGCTAACGAGGGAGCAAAAGCCCTCGCCAAGGTGTCACGAATGTGTTTAGCAAGGAATTTACAAAGCTGGCAAGAGCATTGTCAATTCCTAGGTATCGCTAAAAGGCCGGCAAGGTCGAGCCTTGCTTGTGGCCTATTGCCGGTTGTCTTTGAGGCCTAGTGACTGATGGAGGAAGAAGGAAAAAAAGGAAAGAAAATAAAAAATAAAAATGATTTAAGACAATTTTTTTGGACTGAAATAAAATTATGAGATTGAAATCACTTTTCCAAATGAGATCCAAACACAAAAATAAAATTTCAATCACATATCACCAAATAAAGGAAAACTATCCATTTTCTTGAAAAATGATATATTGGAAAATATTTTCCTATATCATTAAGTTTTTCTTATTTAGCAAAAAAATGAATGATTTGAAAATCTTTTTCTGAACAATGATCTCTTGTATCACGTAAAAAAGTGACCAAACAAAAAATATTTTCATCATCCACAAAAATATTAAAATATAATTTGTTGTCAATAATGAAAATATTTCTTGTTGAATTATTATTTCAACTAATACAAGTGATTATTTTCAGAAAAAAATTCAAATTATTCATTTTTTACGAAATAAATTAAGCCTAAGATAACAAAATCGACATCTTCCGTCAACCTGTCCCACTTGGGCTCTATTTTGGAAGCTCAACACCACCAAAAGAACACGAGATAATTTGCTGATTTTGCGACGTAATTTAGTCACATGCGCGTTTGAGCTTTTAAACATGGTGGCCGACAAAAATCTTCCAACTACAATGAAGCACGCGTTCAAGTATCATTTCGCAGAACCTTCCTATGATCTATTAAAAGGAATGGAGGAACTGAGCTTTTTACCTAATAAAGGTGAGATAATCAATTTTTCTTTGGGTGGCGGATAAAGTCAAGAGGCTTGTGAATTCCTGAATGAACCGATGATTTCTATTCTAATTATTCGAAGTATATTCACTATGCTTTTGGTATCCTAAATTTTATTGCACACATCCAGATGCAGCCGGTTCTGTATTTGTTTGTCTTTCTAGTTCTTTAACTGTTTTACTTGAAAACTGTCCCTGTTGAAAGGGAGCTATCCAATGTTCGTGACTTAGTAGACTAGCATAAAGCGAAAAGCAAACCGCAAAGACTAAGAAAAGCGTCGTGATAGAAGATGTTAGCAAAATCAATGGTCAAAAAGAAAACTTAAATCATTCACCGATTTTATCCGGTCAATAATTTACCAAGAAATGACGTGCAAGAAATCAAATTAAGGTAATCAATCAGATATTGAGTGTGGCTTTTTTAGAGGATTTGTTGACCTGAATTTGAAATTTTCTTTTTGCTTATAAAGAAATCAACGAGACCTCTTCGATTGAATAATATAAACTTTTTATGCATGATATAGATTATAGACACAAATATTACTGTAGAACTATATTTACTATTTAGGAAACACTCTCTCCTTTGCCATGCCAAGTACCTTTCAAACCCATGATATGGGTAACGAGAGAGACCCTTAAATCCATTAGGCTACCATAAAGCTTTGTGAAGGGAGCTGTTAAATTTTGATTAATGCACCTCTCCTTACTCAGATTTACTACTGTTAAAAAAAAACAAAAATCAAATTTCAATGACGGTTATATAGCGTAGATCATTTGCTCATGCAATCCCATAGAGTTGCCTCTAGAAATTTTTGCAAACACGGCAAAATGAATACTATTATGACTATATTCAGTAATCGAATAGTTAGTAATGCCCCACAGTCTTCGTCTGGCCGCACAACATGACGTCCAGCGATCAATAAAATCCTCGAACGGAAGAGCTAATTCTTTTAAAAGAATGGTGGAAATTTAAGCAATGACCTATAGTGTAACATTCTTAATTTGGACAAATTTGATTAGGTGAGACCAAATTACAGAATGGGCTTCAAACTAGGTGACAAGGACATGCAACATGACTGGTTGCTTCAACATTGTAGATTCACAACACTCAAAAATTTGAGCATAGTCAACTTACTCATGCGATAATTTTTTTTTTTTTTTTTTTTTTATAATTTTCATTCACGTAAAATGCGTGTGCAGTCATTACTAATATCAAGAGAATGATCCACAGCCACCACTTCTCATATATTGACCAAGGGGTATTGGACTAACAAGTCGATTATAAGATACTATCCATTTTCTTGAAAAACAATATATTGAAAAATATTTTCCTATATCATTAAGTTTTTCTTATTTAGTAAAAAATGAATGATTTGAATTTTTTTTTCTGAACAATGATCGCTTGTTTGAAAACTGTTCCTGTTGAAAGGGTAGTGTCCAACGTATGTGGCTTAGTAGACTAGCCTATAGCAAAAAGCAAACCGCAAAGACTAAGGAAAGTGTCATGATAGGAGATGTTAGCAGAATCAATGGTCAAAAAGAAAACTGAAAATCATTCACCGATTTTTTCCAGTCAATAATTTACCAAGAAACCATGTGCAAGAAATCAAATTAAGGTAATCAATTAGATATAGAAGTGTGGCTTCTTTTAGAGGATTTATTGAGCTGAATTTGGAATTTTCCTTTTGCTTAACCTCTTTGATTGAAAAATATGAAGCTCTTCTTATGCATGATACAGATTACAGACACAAATAATTACTGTAGAATTATCTGGCAAACATTCTCTCCTTTGTCATTACCCAGTACCTTTCAAAACCTTGATAAGTGTGTCGAGGGAGAATTTTAAAGCCATTAGCTACAATAAAGCTTTGTGGAGGGAGCTGTTAAATTATGATTAATATTTTTCTCCTTAATCAGATTTACAACTGTTTAAAAAAAATCAAATTTCAATGACGGTGATAAAGTATCTGAAAAGTCCTAAATCTATTGTATTTGTATCCAATTAATCATAAATCTATTAATGGTGCCAATTTAATCTTAAACATTTTGACCAAGAACTAATTTAGTCATTCCGGCTAATTTTAGTCGAATATTGCTAACATGGATATTAGCTGGCCTACATAACACGGTCAATGCTAATGAGGACAAATTTTAATAGTATTTTAATTTTGAATTATATATATATATATATTTATTTCTCTATCTTTTTTTTTTTTTTTTCCTTCCCCTTCCTCCGGCGATCGGTCAAAAGTAAGCTCACCAGCCTTTGGCGAGCCTCAACCATGGCCAATGAGGCTCGACCCTCGTCGAATTTGGGGAGGGCGAGCCTTGTGCGCTGAGCACGAGGCCACCCTTGTGGCCTCTAGCAAGGGCTCAAGCCTCACTGGCCCTTGCCAGAGGCAAGGCAAGGCTCGCCCTCGCTAGAGGTTGGCAGGGTCTCTCACCTCTAGTTGGCAATCGGCTGGAGGAAGAGGAATGGGAAAAAAAAAAAGAAAAGAAAAGAAAGAGAAACAAAAAAGCAAGGGAAATTGAAAAAAAAAAATAGATAAATAATTCTAAAAATAATTAAAATGCTATTAAAAGTTGTACACATTAACACAACAATATTTGTAGTTGGAAGGACCGAATTGGCTCTAGATCAAAAGATTTATGATTAAATTGGTACAATCAAAAGATTTAGAATTAAATTGGCACAAATACAATATGTTTAGGACTTTTCTGATACTTTTCCTCCAACGACGCTTATATAGCATAGAAAATTTGCTCATGCAATCCCGTAGAGTTGCCTCTACAAAATTTTGCAAACTAGGCAAAATGAATAATAGTATGACAATATTCAGAATCGAATAGTTAGTAATGCCTCACTAGTCTCCTACTAGCTCACTTCTATGTTAAGGAAAAATGTCAGAAAAATCATGAACTTATTGAGTTTGTGTCAATTAAGTCATAAACATTGTAATTATACCAATTTAGTCCTAAATGTTCTGACCTAGTGCCAATTCAGTCCTTTCAAATTAATTTTGCTAGATTTAGTTGACATAAACAGCGGAAAGCCACAATTTTTAATTATTTTTATTTCATTTCTATTCCTTTCTTTTTCCTTTTGCTGGTGTTGGTGGTCACCGGCTAGGCGAGCTGGCCTCGCCTGGGCGAGGGCGAGGCCGCTGATTCTTGGGTTTTAGCAATATTTATTGCAAGAAGCGGGTTTGTTTCGAATATCTATTGAAGGATCGTCTTGTGGGTTTTTGGGTCTAGAAGGGGTTGAAGACGTCGAAGACTACATCTGGGCGAGTGAGAGGGAAGGGTCTCTGACTAGGGACAGGTTTAGTCATGACTTGGATCTTTTGCAAAATGGAAATCAAGCATTTCGACATAATCATCTTGAATCATTTGAACAGTATATGATGGCCGCCTGCCAGCCATGGCCGGACGAGGGTTGATCTCGCCAAATCTGGCAAGGGGAGCCCTCATTGAAGCTCACCCTCGCCCGGCTAGGCCTCACTTGTGGCAGGCAACGGTGACCCTCGCCTAAGTGAGGCTAGCCTGCACGGCCATGGCCGATCATCTCCTGTGGCCTGTGGCCGATCATCGACAAAAGGAAGAAGAAATGAAGAAATAAGTAAAAAGAAATAGAAAAAATAACAAAATATTATTAAAATTTATCCATATCAGCGTCAATAGTGCTACGTAAATCGATTGGTGTCCACGTTAGCAATATCCAGCCAAAATTAGTTGGAATAACAAAATTAGTACTAAATAAAAATGTTTAGGATTAAATTAACATCAACGTAATATGTTTATAATTATTCTAACACTTTTCCCTCTACATTACACCTATGTATAGTACAGTTTTATGACCTAGAGTTGTAACTAAGGCACTGTTTAATAACCATCCAAATAGTGCATGATTCTGATTTTTTGTTCTCAGAATCAGTTTTGGAACAGAATCGTGTTTGGTAAAATTTTTGTCTAAAATTGATTCCGAGAACAAATTTGTTCCCAGAATCAGTTTTGGTATATATATATGGTTCTTGGTCTGAGAATCAAAAAAAGAATCAAGTCTTATTCTTCCCTTCCGCCATCCCACGGCCGCCACCGCTCGCCGCAGCCCACCGCCGGCGGTCGCCGTTCGTCCTGTCCGGCAAGCTCGCCGGGCTGGGCAAGCCTAGCGACGCCCAGCCCCACCGGTGGCCAAGCGGGCCTCGCCCAGCCAGGCCACCGGCGAGGCTCGGCCGACGAGCACGGTACCAAACGCAATCCAGAATCAGAAATTTTGGACAGTTACCAAACGTGTTCTTTTACTCAGAATTAGTTCCCGGGAACAAAATAAAAAAAAATCATTTCTGATCAGAATCTACTCCCGGGAACAGAATCGTTACCAAACACACCCTAAGTATAAAAACGTTGTACACGTAAACCTATGACGTTATGAGAAAAAAATAAGAGAGTTATTGTGTATATTGCGATATATTGTAACGAAAATTACATCAACCTATTTATAGGTTTTATGAGAGACTATCAAAAGTAACGTATATCAATCTATATATATAATCAAAATAGATATTTATGCAATCTTGATTGATATAAATAATGAACAGTAATATCATAATTGTCTCTAACACAGGATATTATTCTATAGAAAATCTTGATTATCTTTAATATAATATCACTAACATACGTTTTGCCCATAATATAATTTTTACGGTAGTTGAAGCCAAAAATTTGGTTGATAGAGAGCGAGGTTTTTTAGCATTTGAGTTTGACTCTTAATCTCAATTTTCGGTGAGAATGTGTTAAGCAATAGCAACTTGATAGATTAGTCGTTAATGCAAAAATAAATAAATAAATAAATAAATAATCAAGATATTCATGAAAATGTAATATTCAATAAAAAAAATGTAACAAAATATTAAATTGTTTATGTGCGAAATACTTAAACTTAACATTTTATAATTGATTTATTAAAAAATTTAGAAGAATGACTTAAAGAGTTAGGCATGGAAAGTTTCAAGCTTATATTCGGAGGCTGGATTGATCGAACTTCCTAAAAACCGTGAGATAAACATAAGCATAAAAAGCCAACATTGAGCTTTAAGCTGCTCCAAGCATTGCTTATGCAAAAATAAGATTGTCTAGTAAATTATATAGGCGGCAAATTCATAAAAATAAAAAGAAATGTCTAGGCAACCGAGCTCCAATAAATGATAGAGTTAATGTCACGAAAATCTCAAACTTGTATATATATAACAAATTTACTCCAAATTAGTTTTTAACCACGAAAAACCTCCAAATTGATACACTTGTGATAAATTTATTTAAAAATAATTTTTTGACCACCAAAAAACCCAAACAGATATACTTGTAATAAATTTACCTTTCATTAGTTTCTCTAAAATTAGATTAATACAAACACCTGTGACAAACAAATAGTAAAATCCTAAACTAATACATCCATCAATTGCCATATGTTATCCAATTTAGTAATTTAATGATAAATTTAATGGAAACTAAGGATGGTAAATTATTCACAATTGTATTGGTTTGGGATTTTGATGATTAAGAAAGTTAGTTTGAAGTAAATTTATCACGTGTATTAATTTAAAGTTTTTGTGATATTAATCCTAAATAATATGATGTGTGCCAATATGTTGGTCCATCTTTCATCAGTAAATCCATTCAACTAAAAGCATGGCACCCCATTTAGCTTCTCTTCCATGGTTGGTCATAGCATTTTCTTTTTCGTTTGATTTTTTTTTTTTACTTTTCTTATTAACGAGAATACATCATTGCTTAATAAATATTTCTTGATCAATGACCACGTAACATGATGTCAGACGATCATCAAAATCGTCGAACAGAAGAACTGATTCTTTTAAATGAACGGTGGAGATTTAAGCAACAACTCGAAGTGTGGCATTACTAATTTGGACAAATTATATTACGTGAGACAATTAAGAGGGTGGGTTTTAAGCTAGGTGATGTGGACATGCAAGATAGATTGGTTGCTTCAACATTTTATGGATTCACGACGCCTAAAAATTAGAGCGTAGTCAACTTCCTCATGCGACAACCACTGGGATTCGCCCTAGTGGCCACCCTTCTAACATGGAAGGGGGAGGTGAGGGGTTCAAATTCCCACCTTCTCAGGGGGGGATGGGGGTGGGGACGCGTAAGTTTCACGAGTGGGTTTCGACTCCCACGCCCTGCAAGAGGCAGGGGCAAAAGTCTGAGAGTGAGTGTACAATAGAAATAGAGTAGGACTGACAAAAAAAAAAAAAAAAAAACTTCCTCATGCGACAAAAAATTTCTTTTACAACTTCCATTCACGTGAAATGCACGCGTGATCATTACTAGTATCAAAAGAATGATCCACAGCAACCACTTCTCATATCCTGACCAAATGTCCCCCACTATTAACTTCAAGTCAGTCTTCTAGACAACATCGTCGCAGTTCATAGCCAAATTTATCCGAGGAGTAATTTCAGTTCGCATTCTTATTTATTGTAGGAGTAATGCCAGTAATAACTTCTCTCTCTTTCGGTCTCTCTCTCTCCTTCTCATTACTAGTATGAAAAGTTTTGGGAGGTAGCTTATTTTTAAACAAGATCCACGCGCTTTTCAGCTTGGTCAACATAAGTCCTCAAACGACAATGAAGCATGCATGCAAGTGACATTTCAGAGAAACTTCCTTGATCCACAACCACCACTTCTCATATATTGACCAAATGTCCTCCATTATTAGAGTGAGGTGAAAGATTATGGATGGAATTCCTCCGAACTTACTATCAACACGAGTGACTTATAGTGAAACGTTGAAAGTAAAGAAAAAAAAAAGCATGACCAAAGTTTAGAGACAAAATGAAACGTAAATAGGACATGAAGATATTGACACTCGACTATGACAAAATCCCACAATTATCAGTGGTAACAAACACGTAACATATGCTCGATTCAATTTTTAATTATCAATCACCTAATCCCTTTTACTTAAACTTGATGAAAAAGACTTTAATAGAAGTACAAAAAGAAAGAAAAGGGGGGGGAGAGCAGTGATCACATGAATTACTAATTTCTTCGTCAAATAGAATGTGAAAGAGCCAATGAGAGAATCAACATACGGTGCACCGAAGGCAACTTTCCATAACCACTTGTACCGTTTGAGAGTGACATTATTGATGAAGGATCATTTTAATAAAGTTTAATCAGAATAATTTATGAAATGATGATGAGATCAACACTTGGGGATTATAATGAATAAAGTCATGTATCAGGCAGCCAAATGTCATTTTTTCAGTATTTGCTTTTAATTTGCACGAGAAATTAATTTCACTTGGCCATGGAGTCAAAGGAAAAATTATAATAGTAACAATAAAATCTATAGCTTGCATTAAAGATTTTTGTTCAAGTAGTTGAAATATTATCTAAGATTGAGAGTTCCTATGAAAATGATACATCAAGAATCACTCATCTCTTTGCAAAGAAACCTTGTGCAAAACACAGGTAAGAAAACTAGCGAGTTCTCATAATCAAAATGATTTTAACCGCATACGATACATGTGGCATTCTAAACCTTTGGAAAATAACAACCTTATGACGAAATCAAGAAACAATAAATCATTTTGACATCATCAATTTGATGAAGAGGCATACTAATTTAGCCTCTAACATTCCTTGAACCAATTTGTAGTACATACATTTTCTTAATAAATAACCAAAAAACACATTCTTTCATCATTATAATTTATGAGTTATAGCTATGCTGGATTAGAAGCGATTATTCGAAATATTATGTCGCTCGGCACCTAGATGATAATCGATATTCGAGCATGTGACCATTGAAGATTTACCGTGAACGTTGAAGGGAAAAATAGCTCAATTATTTAATAGGCAAATGTAGAAAAAGAAGAAAAAAGAAAAAGTATATGAAGCTTCATAACTCATAAGGTTAAGGGGGCAAATTAGTACAGTTAGAGAGAAAGAAAAAGAAAAATTCAACCGACATAAATCTTATTTTGGGAGGAAGCTTATTTCCAAGCGCTTTTAAGCTTTTAAACATAGTGGCCGACATAAATCCTCTAACTACAATGAAGCATGCATGCAGGTAACATTTCCCAGAACCTTCCTATGATCCTCAACCACCATTTCTCATATATTGACCAAATGTTTTTTACTATTGGAGTAACTTGAAAGATTATGGACGGAATTCCTCCGAACGATGATGAGACCTCAGATGGCAATTACATTTCTAATTTTTTCCAATACGGCTTACTTATAGTGAAACGTTAGAAGTAGAAAAAAAAAAGACCAAAGTTATGGCGATTATTTTTAGGAAAAACCGTAAAACAAATGAAGCATCAATTTCTTCATCAAATGGAATGCGACTGAGCCAAGAAAAGAATTATATATGGTGTGGTATCCATAAAAAGTCAAATGAAGGCATTTTTCCAGGCCCGCTTGCACCGTTTAGAAGCTGTGCGATTAACTGGAATTTTATGGTGCTTGCTTAAAAGCTACACTTAGATGATAATCGATATTCGAGCATGTGACCCATTGATAAAGATTAGGTTGAGAAGATTTACCTTGGTATGTTGTTCGCAAAAATAGCTCAGTTATTTTATAGGCACAAGCAGAAAAAATAAAAAATAAAAAAAGAAGTACATACAGCTTCATAGCTCATAAGGTTAAGGGGACAATCTAGCAAAGTTAAAGACAAGAAAAAGAAAAAATTCTCAAGCCGGCAATCAAACCCAATGTTCATCAATGAATCGTTTTGGCATCATCAATCGGAAGGAGAGCCATATTAATTTGCCTCCATCATTCCTCGATTGCATACATATTTTCTCAATAGATAACTATAACACACATTCGATAGTTGTTACCATTTATATGTAGTAGTTACGTGTAATTAGTAGTAATCAATTAAAGGGACAATGTATTTTTTTTTTTTTTTTGGTCAGTTAGGGACAATGTATTGGAAGTGATAAAATTTATCACCAAAGTGCAATTAAATTCTAAAATTTTCAAAAATCTAATAAAATCCTAAAACTTGTTAGCATTTTTCGTTTATTAAGTTGAACGGAGTTAATGAAAGAACTTAATTGCATAAATTTGATAAATTTTAAGATTTGATCGTATTATTTTTTTAAATTTTAAGATTCAATTGTACTATTGTGACAAGTTTTAAAATTTTCAGTATATTTATCATTTAATTGAATATTTCACTTGCTCAAGATATTGGAGCGTATGACCGATTGGATCAAGATCGGGTCAAAAAGAAATTGCACGGGCAGCTTCATAAGGTTGAGGGGGCAAATTGCCGGAATCTAAGGAAAAAAGAGGGTAATTAAAAAACCGGCACCCTTTCCCGGGAATGTACTGCACTTTTCTCAGAAAAGATGTGCCTACTCCGGAGAGGAGATTATAAAGCACACCCCGATGACTACAAACTCATTACTTGGAATTTGAGCTTGAGTTCTTACATAAACTGTTCATCGTCTCCTTCATTTCTGTGCTACAGTTGTTCCCGTTTGATCAGCAGTCAAATCCTTGCAAGTTCTTGATGAGCTCCACAAAAGCAAAGAAAATCATGTCGACGCAAAAGAGAGCTTTGCCTTCCACTTCTTCACCTCAAGCAAGTCTACTCAAGAGGCTACGCAGCGCTCGAATGAAGTAAGTTCACTCTTCCCTGTCAACATTTCGATGCTTGATCGATTATTTGATGATTCGTGTTCGTATTAGCTTTATTTGAGGGACTTTTTCTAATTATTTTTATTTTTTTATTTTTCCTTTATTTTTATTTTTTTCTCCCTCTCCCTCCTTCCTCCTCCTCTCTCCTCCTCCCTCCTTCTTCCTTTGGCTCCAGCGACCGGCCAAAGGGGAGGGCTGGCCGGTCGCCGGACTAAGGTGGCTAGGCAAGTCCTCGCCGATTCGGCGAGAGGGGCCTCGCTGTTGCTTGGGTTTGGTGAGGCGAGCCCTGTTGGATCTTGCGAGAGGGGCTCACCAGCGTGTCTGGCATGGCCCTCTTTGTCGAAGCTCGCCTCGCGGTTGTTGGGTGAGGTGAGCCCTCGCCAAATCCAGCGGGGGCTCACCCCGCCGTCATTGGGCACAAGCTCGCTGACTGGCAAGGTGAGCTTGCCCAACCACTTCAGTCCGGCAATTGGCTAGGCTGGCTGGTCACTGGAGTCAAAGGAAGAAGGAGGGAGGAGGAAGGAAGAAGGAAGAGGGAGAAAAAAAGATAAAAAAATTAATAAAATATTATTAAAAAAGGATAGCCAACATCGGCGATGGTTACGTCGGTGCCGGTCAGCCAATTTTTACCAGATGAACTGATTTTGCACAATTATAAAAGATTTAGGACTCAATTAATGAAAAAAATAAATTTAGAACTGAATTGACACAATTGTAATAAGTTTTAGGACTTTTGTGATAATTTTCCCGAGTGATGTATATGGCAAAGGAAGCATTACATTGATTAGCTTTTGCCTCGTGACAGTTCTAAATCACTTTCGTTCTGTTTTTTGTTCGTGGGATTGGGCTGTGGATTAGATGCGAAGCATAAAGACCTCCAATGTTGCCATCTCGACTCTGTTTTGCGATTTCGGCCTAGGCCAATCGCATTATTTCCTCCTGATTCGAATTAAACTTTCTTGGAAACTTTTACATAGCCAGTGAGCTGTTATTGTTGATGGGTTAATTTGCTGTCCTGTTTGCCAAATAGTACCATCTTGATTGTACTTTTGTGCTGACCGGACGTTCACGCAGTCAAACATGGCGTTGGTCCGGGAGAAATCTTGTGCTGAGGAACTGGTTGACAGAGGACAATGTCCGGAGAGTGGTAAGATGAGCAATGTAGCCAACTTGGACATTAAAATACAGTCTTTATTGTACTTCAATTGCTGATCTCTTCAATTAAGAGCGGTTGGATGCATTTCTGACCTTCCAGTCAGTTTCCAGATAGAAATCCGCATGAGAAATTGCTGCGAGATGTGTAGAAAATTATCGTTTGAGTGGTAAAAATGACCCGCCGACTGTTCTAGGCTTTTCATGTGAAGCAATTCCACTAAGAACATGATTTAGGCTTTTCATGTTGTTTCGGACAGTACGGATCACAAAAAGATCCAGATTTTCAATGAAGTGGCTTGGACATAATTTTTTCCTTGAATCTTGGAAAATGTGGTCAATGACAACTTGCATGCGGAAGGAGGACAATGAAGATACCTGTGATGTGAAACTCGTATGAGATGAAGACGTGGCAGATTGCAATGTAATTCTTTGACATTGCTCCTCGCTGAACAGGTCAGGGAAGAGCTGGAGCGTGCTAAATCTGACTTGGCTGAATCCTGTCGAAGGTGAATAAATTTTATTTGGTTTGTTAGCTGTAGCTCATCTGCATCAACTGATTCTTCTAGGAGAATTTCCATGTGTATTGCCTTGACAAGTAGAAATATCAAGGAGTATCATAAGCCATCGGTCCATGATTCTGTTCAGCAAAGTGTAATACCTGCACATACATTATTTTTTCAATCACTGAAAGGACGTTGCATTTGGAGATGGCTGCTAATTAAACTTTACTTGCTTCTGTTATCAATGTACTGGATAAAAATGTATTCCAGATTTGCGTTGACTTTTCTATGTTGCGTTACATTAAAGGAATGCATTTGATGAGTCTGGTAGACTGGTATCCATCTTTTTATACTGTAATCAGGTCTGACATTCGTATGAAGTAGTAACTAAAATGTTACATATGGATATTTGTCTGTTTGTTACAAATAAGTCCACAAGACAGCCGTTGTTCAAGGTGTCAAAGATGTAGTTGCATTGGGGATGCTCTCAAAGATGTGGTACAACCGGTATGCTCAATAGAGAATGCTGTTCAAAAACCGGTAAGATAAACAAAGTTTATCGAATTTACACTTTGTCTGAGACATATGCCTTCTGCTTAAATTTTTTTGAGGTATATTTGCTTAATTTTTTTTTTTTTTTTTTTTTAAGTTTATCGGGGGTGGTCATTCTTGTGGTATATGTGGATGATAAAATTGTCTCTGGAAGTGATATGACCGGCATTTCTGAGGTTAAGTCCTTTCTTCAGTAGCAATTTCAAATTAAAGACTTGGGAACTCTTAGGGTATTGAAGTTTTACGAAGTAAAAAAGGTATTAATTTGTCTCAGCGAAAGTATGTTCTCGATCTTTTGTCTGAGACCAGGTACACTAGTTGTCAAGCCAGTTGATACTCCTATGGATCCAAATCAAAAGTTTGGAGTTGATGATGGAAATGAAATTGAAGACAAGTATCAATATCGACGTCTAGTTGAGAAACTAATTTATCTTACTGTTACACGTCCCGATATTTCTTTGGCTGTTGGTGTGGTGAGTTAGTTTATGGAGTCACCTAAGAAGGCTCATTGGGATGCTGTATATCGCATTCTTTGATATCTTAAAAGCTCTTCTAGTAAGGGACTAGTTTATAAATCTAATGGTTCTTCCACTCTGGTTGGCTATTCTGATGCTGATTGGGCTGGGTCAACATATGATCGACGGTTTACAACTGGGTATTGCACCTTTATTGGTGGTAATTTGGTTACTTGGATAAGCAAGAAACATACTACTATTGTCAGGTCTAGTGCGGAGGCTGAATGTCGTGTTATGGCACATGCTGTGGCTGAATTGTTGTGGTTGAAATCTCTTCTCTAGGAGTTTGGATTTTCTATTAATCAACCTATTGATATGATGTGATAATCAAGCAGCTATTTATATTGCTGGGAATTCTGTTTTTCAAGAGCGAACTAAGTATATAGAAGTTGACTGTCACTTTGTTCGTGATGCTGTGAAGCAGAAGTTGGTTGCTACTCCTTACGTTGCCTCTAGAGATCAGTTCGTTGATATGTTTACCAAAGCATTATTTCGTCCTGCTTTTGTTGCTAGTTGTTCCAAGCTGGGCATGGTGGACCTATATGCTCCAGCTTGAGGGGGAGTGTTAAGTTACTTTAATTGAGTTTCTTTTATTATCAGAGTTTTATTTCATTTTTTACTTACATAAGGGTATTATTGTCATATACAATTTATATTCAATATAAATATAATGGGTGTAGGGTTTCTGTTACTATAGAAATCTACAGCCTCCTCTTTGTTTCTTTCTTCTACATTCTCCTTCTCCTCTTCTCTATTCCTTCTCCCTTCTTCTTTCTCTCTTACTATTTGCTGCGAGTTTTCTAATCAGTTTTGTGACACCAACTTTGGCAATTCTGCTATTGGCGTTATTTGCCAGATGGAAGCAATGGAGCTTGCAAACATTCACTCTTCCCACCTTGCAAGGTACGAATGCACATTCATAGTTCGTAGTTTGTCTCTCTTTATAGTTACTTTTCCAATTTCCCGCTTCCGTACCCGTTCCTATTTCTAATGGTTGTTCTCTCGAGAGAATGCAGGGCTAATGGTAAATCAACGGCAAAGAATGATGCGAGAAACTTACGGCTTCAACTTCGAAACAAACTCTCACTTCCTCTAGTTACTGAAAAGAAACTAGAAGGAGAGGGTGGTGCTCGTATTTCCGTTGCGTTGATCGATGCGGATACAGGGGATGTCGTTACGTCAGGGCCAGAAGCCTCCATCAAGTTGGACGTCGTTGTGCTTGAAGGTGACTTCAACAAAGACGATGAGGAAAATTGAGCTCCGGAAGATTTTGATAGCTACGTGGTTAAAGAACGAGAAGGAAAGGGGCCGCTTTTGAAAGGAAAGCTCCAAGTGAAGCTCAAGGCTGGTGTTGGGGAGCTGGGAGACTTGATGTTTACTGACAATTCCAGCTGGAATAGAAGCAAAAGTTTCAGGATAGGGCTCAAAGTGGCATCGCGTGATGGTAGGAATGCACGAATCCGAGAAGCAAAAACAGATGCCTTTCCCGTTAGGGAACGTAGGACACAAGGTACGTATAATTTTTACAGTCATGTCCCTATATTAGAGCCGTTCAATTTGTGTTATGGAAAAAAGCCGGAGTAGTTTTATTTAATTATTACAATCTTAATAGCAAGGGCCGCATCGGAAATAAACTTGAAATCTTAAGAGGAAAAAAGAAAAATATTAAAAAAAAAAAAAAAAAGAGGATAAGAGCAAAACAAGATTAAAAATTGAAAACTACCGCTGGAAGGTTCAACTGCATCATTGCATCGGAAATAAACTTGAAAGTTTAAAAAAGGATAAAGAATAAAACAAGGTTAAAAATCTAAAATTACCATAACAAGGTTCAACCGCATCGGAAATAAACTTGAAATTTCAAAAGGAAAAAAAAAAAGAAAAGAAAATGATAAGAATAAAACGAGGTTAGAAATCTAAAATGACCCCTCAGACGGTTCAACCGTATGGCTGCATTTGAAATAAACTTGAAAGTTTAAAAAGAAAAAAAGAAAAAAATTTAAAATTTAAAAGAAAAAAAAAAAGGATAAGAATAAAACAAGGTTAAAAATCAAAAACTACCACCAGAAGGTTCAACTGCATCACCGCATCGGAAATAAACTTGAAAGTTTAAAACGAAAAAGAAAAAAAGTTAAAAATTAAAAAGAGGAAAAAAAGATAAGAATAAAACAAGGTTAAAAATCTAAAACTACCCTTTAAATGGTCAACCGCATCGCAGTATCGGAAATAAACTTGAATAAGAATAAAACAAGGTTTCAAATCTAAAACTACCTTCAGAAGGCCAACCGCATCGCCCAAATAAGCAGAAAAAAATTAAGAAAAGAAAAAAAAAGGATAAAAATAAAACAAGGTTAAACGTTCAACCTCATCGTCACCACCGCTTCAGCAATGGCGCCGCCACCCCTGCCGCTTCCTAAAGCTTGTGTATGTGTTCAATCAATGGCTTCATTATGCTGATAGTTCGTCTTGCTGATCGTTATCCTTCGTCCGTTGCTCCATTTTTTGTACCCACCCGCAGGTCGTATAGCCCTCCCAACTTTATTGACCATATCCACTGTCTATAGCCATTTTCCAATGGCCATTTACAGGCTATTATTGAACCCAGCCACAGGGCTTTTCTCTTTTTTTTAGTTAATCCTACTCTATTCTTACTTTAATTCTCACTCTCAAACTTTTGATCATATTCTACTTTTACTTTTAACTCTCACTCTCAGACTTTTGATCCAAATCTATTTTTATTTTAACTCTCACTCTCAAACTTTTACCTTGCCTCCCAACTTTGCTGACTATATCCCACTATCCCGTTTGGTTCAACTTAGGGGAAATGGTTTTGCATTTCTCCAAATAACTTTGAGTGAATGGGCATTTTGTGTATATTTTGCAAAGTAACTTTAAGGTTAAAAGAAAGAGGAAAAAAAAAAAAAAAGAACAGGGGAGGAGGAGATGCGGTTGCTCAACGGTGGTGGTGGTGGTGGGGAGGCGGTTGGTGGCGGTAGGCGGCTGGTGGCGGTGGGGAGGCGGCTCGCCTGAGGTTGCCGACCTCAAGCGACTCTTGGGTCGCGCAACCCAGCCGCCTGGGGTTGAGTGACCCAGGCGACGCCGCTTGAGGCTGTGACATCCTGAAATTCGAGCCCTTTGAGGAATGAATGGATGTGAATTTCGTCAATGCATTGTTGGTTGATCTCACTCGGAATTAATCACTCTTGAGATACCGACCTTGAAGGAAAGGCTATTGAGGACAGAACTCGTATGACTAAAGGACTCGACCTGGGAAAACGACTTGACCGTGAAACTTACGTGAGGACGATCCTGTAGATAGGCAGGCCGATTCTAAGGACGACTAGAAGTCGATTCGCGGACAGAACATAATGGAACGACGGGTGATTCCGTTTACTGTTATCGAATCCACAAAGGACCCTATGTCGATCCTCAGTAATCGTGTACTTTGAAATAAGAATCTATCTTCCGTAATTTCATGCAGTCAAGGACGTCCATGCGTCGAGATGTCTTGAACGTGGTTTGGCACGAGCCGGTTACGTGTAAATCCTCAGAGCCGCCGGTTAGTCTGAGTGGTAACCGAAATGGCATTGAGCGAAATTGACATGGCAAGAGAACTTAGGATTGGACTTCGAATTATCGGAAATGTCCGGGACAGACTTTGGATGAAGCTACTTCAAACAGTCGACAACGCCAGTTAAGCCGAGCAGTTGAAAAAGGGATTTTCGGACAGAGGAAGTGAGTCCGTGAGGACGTGGGCCGGGCCAAGCTAGTGTGGGCCTAGGCCCAAGGTGGGAAAGCCACCATGGTGGGCCTAAGAAAATCAAATGAACCCATTGGGCCTAAATCAACTATTCATCTTCTAAGCCCATGGGCCAAGCCTTAACCATTTTAAAGCCCAATAAATTCCCAAGCCCACTCCTATTCATGGCCAAGCCCAATCCTTAGGCCCATCCACCAATTTCAGCCCAAGGTCATATTTGTAATTTGCGCGAGGTGAAATGACCAAAATGCCCCTAGAGCTTATGGATAAGGGCAAAAGAGAAGAGAGAGAAGATGATGTCATGCATGGGGACTTGAAGCAAGCATTTATGGGGGTCTTGAAAGCCCTCCCATCACTCTCTCTCTCCCCCATTCGGCCTCCCAATCGACGGAGCTCTCTCTCTCTCGTTCTCCCTCTCTTCCAGTTTCTGCTCCAGCTGACCCTTCGGTGAAGAATCGAGTCAAAAGTGATCTTCCCGGTTGAATCACAGAACGATCTACCTATCACCGTGACCGGGAGAGACAGAACGTTCCAACGAGACCAATTTCGTCTCGAACGGAGCCTTCTTCCGTCCTGTACAGCCGTCGCAAGCCGCCGGTCGCCGGTCCGTCGGTCCGCCTGCAGCCTGCACTGTTTCGAGTTTTCGGGCATTTTTCTCCCATTCCAGCCGTTCTTTTGCCCATTCCATCCACCCACAAGATCCCCAAGACCCCCGGGAGCCGCCGGTTGCCGGACAACCCCCTCAACGGAGCTCCGGCCAAGCCGTTCAACTTGTTTTCTTCTCCGGCAGGACTGTTTTTCAGAATTTCAGATGGAGACAGAGGCTGTGGTTGCTGTGTTGAGCTTAGGATCGTCTTGGATCATCGTTGTCGAGGTCCCGGTGCGTAGCCACCGTCACCGCCGCCGCGTCGGTGTGTCCGGCCCGCTTAACGGGTGAGTTTAGCTCCTAATCCTTCGATTAGTACCTAAACTTGCTTAGGGTTGGTTTAGTTAGATTTAATTATAGTTTAAGTGATTTAATTAAGTTGTATTAGTCCTAAGATAGGTGGTTAGATGGATGGATTAGATTAATTTAGTTTAATTTTATTTTATTTGCTTAATGTGACTTATGTGGTTAATTAAGCATGTTTAGCTTTAATTGATCGATTGTTTGCTCTAATCAATGTTTTGGTTAATTTCTGAATATAATTGATTGTTTATTGAATTCTGGAAATTTACTGTTCACGCGACACTATTCACAAAATACTGTTCACGCGCACTGTTCACGAGTAGTGTTCACAAGTACTGTTCATGTGCACTGTTCACGTGCACTGTTCATCCAGAATGAGAAAAGTTGTCTAAATTCATGTGTGTTGATTTTATGAAGTGAATGGATGTGTAAATGCATGGGCATCCACATGAATTGAGTGATGATTTGTGTAATTGTGTGATGATTGTGATATATAGGTATTTTTAATTAGAAAATACCGAGCGTCGATTTACAACGCCAAAATGGATTTGTGGGCTGTTAAAGTTAGTGGGGCCGTGATGACCACTTAACCTAAATTATGCCAGTGGGGCCGAGTTCTACCATCGAATTTGGAATCAGTCGCGCCCGTTGGGCCGTAATTCGCCACCTATTAAAGGTCGCGCCTTTGAGGCCGTAAATTGCCACCTGATAGAGGTCGCGCCCATTGGGCCGTAAATTGCCACCCGATAAGGGTCGCGCCTGATAAGGTCGTAACCTGCCACCTATTAAAGGTCGCGCTCACTGGGCCGTAATTTGCCACCTAAAGATAGGTTGTGTCCTTTGGATTGTAAATTGTTGCCAAGAAATTTGGTAGACCGTGCTCGTGGAGCCGTGAGTAAGATTTGAGACTGAATAAGGGAGACAAACGGGGAATAGCCGGATTGACATGGAATCGACTGAGTCAATTGATCGATGACTCGATCTGAATTGATGCATTGATGTGTGAAATTGTTATATGCATTAATTATATGCATGAGTGAATCACATCGTTTATGGTACGCACACATGATTCGATAATGTGCAGGGTGTGGCAATGGCCAGGTGAGATCGCTTATTATGCGACTCGTGTGTGATTGATGAACTGTATCATCTAATGGTCATGTGCTTTGTGTGTATTATTCTGAGTGATATCGTGCAGGGTATGGCATACCAGGGAGGTTGTATGTGAATCGACTGTTGTTTGTTGGTTGTTGACTATTGGTTGTTGCTTGTGGTGGGGTAGTTCGGATAGATACCCAGGTTGAGTTGGTGTACTAACCTGGGGCTTAAGGGTGTAACTCGCTGAGATTTATATCTCACTGGTTATTGAATAACCATTTTCAGGTCCCTTGTGTGAAGAACCCGAAGCTTGAAGCGGAAGGGTCAGGAGCATAGGTGGCTCGGTAGTTCTTGTTGGAGATAGGTCTCGTACTTGGACCTTAGAGATGGACTCTGTTTTATAAACTGACTTGTTTATGAAAGTGTGGCTTGTAATGAAATTGTTGTCCTACTTTTCTATCCCATGCTTGACATAGTCAGGGGATTAGTGAATTCGCTTTCGCATGTGCAATAAAATGAAAAGGGTCGGCGACAAGTCCTGAGAACGTCGTAAAATTCTATCGACCACCGATGGATGTGCGCGTGCTTGAGGTTCGGGGCGTGACAGAGGCCATGCGACCTTGCGGCTAAGCGTCGCCTGCCGGCTGAGCTTTGCAAGGAAGAAGGAAGAAGACGATGAACAGTACTTTTCGAGGGTAAAAGAGGAAAACATGATAATCAGTAAGGGCAATATTGGAAAGAAAAAAAAATCATTAAACCCTAGACTAGCATTCCAAATGCTAGCATTTGGCAAATGGAAACTCAAAAATGTGAACCAAACGCAAAATATTTTCCCCAATGAGCTTTGGGGGTCCAAAGCCCCTTGGGAAAGCCGAACCAAACGGAAATTATAGCCACCATTTTTAGCCACCATTTACAAGGTATTTATTGAACCTTGCCAGATAACGATCAATCGATACTTTATATGTCTTATGGATGTATTCAATCTATGGCTCGGCTCGGACCGATCCAAAAAAAAAAATCTATGGCTCGGTACTTTATGTCTTATGGATGTATGGCTCGGTACTTTATATGTCGTATGGATGTATGTCTTATGGATGCATGGCTCGACATATGGATGTATGTCTTATGGAATGTATGGCTCGGCATATGAATGTATGTCTTATGGAATGTATGGTTCGGCATATGAATGTATGTCTTATGGATGTATGTATGTCGTATGGATGTATGTCTTATAGATGTATGGCTCGGTACTTGTTTTTTTTGGTCGCGTATGGCTCGGTACTTTATATGTATTAGGGATGTAATCAATCTATGGCTGTATTTCACGTGGACTGTCGCTCTGGAAGAAAAAAATCATGCAGGATGTCCCCTCAGGGGAAAAATCATGGGAAATCTAAAACCGCAGGCGGTGTCCTGGATCTCTATTCCTATATATGGCCTTCTGCTGAAGAGATCATATTAGACAAAGGGGTTAATCAAAAAATATTCTCTGAAGTGTTTATCTATTATTAGCGAGTATTGACAGTTTGGATCCTTTCCAGAAGAGGTTTGCACGCCTATCAGATGTTTGCTGCTACTCATAAATCGTATAGCGACTGAGACCTTACTGACTCTGTTCTCTTCATTTTGCAGGAAATAAAAACATCATCCACCTGTTCGGATGATGAAGCCTGGGGGCTGAAGAATATTGCCAAAGATTGGAAAATCTCACTAAACTGAATGAAACTGGAATAAGCGCTTCCTTAGATAATCTGTCTCAGTCATTCACACAACTGCTTAGAGAGTTTTTAGTTGCACAAGAAGCTTTGTTTGGCCTATTGATCTTAGCCTTACTGCAATTTTCATCTTCTATTCACTTTACAGCATACAAGAAACACTATCCACCAGCATCTGACGATGAGGTCTGGAGATTGGTAAGTATCGCAAAGGATGGATCATTTCACAAGCGGCTGATTGAAGCAGGAATACATAACGTGGAACAGTTTTTACAACAACTCTACATGGACTCTGAGAAACTGAGAAATGTGAGATTTTGCACATGGTTCTCAATTTGGATTGAACTCCCTGAACCAAGAAGGGTATTATTATGTTTGTTGCAGATTCTCGGAAAGGGCATGAGAGAGAAGTGGAAAGCCCTCCTAGATCATGCAAAAACTTGCACTTCGAATGGGAAACTCTTACACGATAATGAAAATGATCGCGGTGTTATATTCAACAGCATTGGTCAAGTCAGTGGCCTAACCGCCGGCGGGGTGCATTATGCTGCGGACATAATTTCTCCCCATCAGAAGGTAACTGGGAAATTCTACCTTTTCGTGTATTTGCCATGCAATCTGCAAGGGACAACCCCTGACCTCAGATTAGCAGTTAAAATTTTATCTACATTGTCAATATAGCATGGGCATGATAGTTAATCAGAGAGCTGTTTATATACATTGTCAATATAGCGTAGGCATGATAGTTAATCAGATAGCTGTTTCTAAGAATTCGGTGCATTCAATTATGTTAAATTAGTAATTATTTTCTATTAATGATCGCAATTTCGAGTTCCTAAGGGGGGTGTCTCTGATGCTAAGCTGTTTTAATCAGCTTTGCGAATGCCAGGGGAAAAGCAAAAACAAACACAAGATAGAGTTTCTCTTATGATAATTTTCTACTTTTTTTTATAGGTAAAAGAAAAGGGCACAAAAGGGGGCCAAAGCGATGTAGAGAAAAGCTTAGCACCAAAAGAGCTCATTCACAATACAAATAATCTACAATGTTGTTTAAAGCATTTACATGCACATATAACTTTCCATTATACCGAAGTCTCATAATAGAGTTTTCCTGGCAACATCCAGCTGACAATCTTCCATTTTAGTCTCCTAATGACACTATGTCCCGTCTCCACTAAAAAAATTTATCACCGTTCTCTTGTCTCCATCATTCAGCCCCCTGACAATCCAAGACCTAATATTGACCTTTATATAAACAACGAAGAGTCCTTTCCACTGCTACCACTCACAACCTCCTTTTTCTGTCGGGAGTTTTATCATTATTGGTGGATCACTGAAGGCGTTTCAATTCGTTAATTTTTTTTCAAGGACTTAAAATGCTCAGCGCCATCATTTCCATTCTCAAGCTCCTCGAAAAGACTCATGGCTGTATCTTGGAACGCTCGCAAGGAGACTCCAAGGATCTGGCCAACAGCCTTGATATTGTTAAGCACCCAAAAGGAGACATCCTCCTCACTGTTTACCTCAAAACGATTCAACAATAGAACTGATAAAAAGAGAATCTTGCCTCGTCAACCCCCATCAGCACCAAGACCAATGAATCTCCATCCACATCCAATTCAAACTCCTCCAAAGGCTGCTCTCTTCTTTTACTCTCACCCCTTGAGAAGACATCACCAGAAGCACCCTCTGTGGGACCACAACCACTGTCCCCAACATGAGGAGTGCAGTTAGCATCTTAGGAGCACTCTATGCTCATACAGAGTTCTAAGTTTTTGATTCATTCACCATGTTATGGTACTTTCAAGTTGAGATGCTTTTTGTTGCTTTCATCAAATTCTGTGAACTTGATGTCCATGATTTTCCTTATTGGTATTTTGACCACCAACTTTGCATCTTCCTACCTTGTTTGATCTGTCTGAGAAAAAAAGGGAACATATTAGACACATCTTCTTAGTGCCTTTGATATCCATACGAGTCCAGCCTGAATTATTTGAGTCACCTAGTGTGTAAGATAACCCTGATAAAGCAATTGGTTGAGGAAGTAGTAACTTTCAAGTCTTCCAGGTCTGTGCAAATAAATTGGTGAAAAAGGCCCATGAGAATTGGAATGATGTCACACCATACGAAGCTGAGGCTTCTTCAAGTTCCATGTCGGGGAAGATCTCGTGTTCTTTTCTGTGTGAAGTTCTAGGAGATAAACAATGCCTCCATCCAGCTCACAACAATACGCCTCCACCAAGATTGGGAAGTCATGTTGGTTTGAAAGTACCTCCTAGAACTTCAGCATCCACAGTGGAAGGTATGTGCTCTAATCAGCTACGAGGAAAAGAAAAGATTGCCTATGGTTAAACACTAGCTGAGATGTAGCCACATTTCTTTTTTTTTTTTTTGTGATTTTAGATCATCAAAGTGATATGTTGCAACTAAAACCTTTCACAGTAGCGTGCATCTTTGGGAGGGAAATATACTGACTTCCAATGATATGTGCTTGGAGGTGATTAAAATCAACTGTTCCATAAATTGGTTCTTCAGATGGGTTTGGGACCTAAATCTATTTAGCTGAACTGTCGGTAGAAATCACAATATTAGGAACTTATGGACTCCATGTTGATCCCACACCTAGGAGACTTGCCTTTCCTGGCTTGCCACATTTCTATTATGGGATTCATCAATCAGATACTAATTTTTTTTTAATCTCCCTCTCCAGAAATCGGGGCATTACCGCTGCTCCATTGCTAATACAATCACAAAGTCTCAATCCCCAAAATGCCCCGTTGAACCAAATGGAGCCTTCAGCAGATACAAATGTACAGCCATTAGGACAACCGTACGGGTCAACATCAGGCTTCCCGGCTTTAAGTACGTTGAAATTTCTCCATCCAATGTCAATTTCTTTGCGGCATAATATTTTTTATCCTGTATTGTGGAAAAATTGAGAACAAAGATTGGGACTTCCACACTAAAAATATGCAGAATGAATTTTCTCTGTGATGATATATGTGGTGTGAATAAAACTTGCTGGAAAAAAAGTAGATTGTTATCACCTCTTTGGCTTTGGCCTAGGGTTATGATCCTATTTCATCGGACAGATTCATGCTTGTGTAATGAAGAGTAGGAATTGCATCAGCTCAATTCTTCTCCTTAAGGAAAGTAGTTTTGTCCTTGTTCTTTCTTTTTCTGCCTAGAAGTGCTCAAAGAGCAACCATACAGAGAGTGCCAAAAAAAAACACTCAACACCTGACCACATTATGAACCCATTTAATGAGTTTAAAAACACTCAACACTCAACTCGAACGAGGGTACACCCTTAGTGAGTATTACAAGAATGCCAATGATGATGATAATGATGATGATGATATGGCTTCGGAGGTGATTGAAATCAACGGTTCCATTAATGGCATGGAGTCAAACAAGAATATGCCGAAATATTTTATAAGGGAGGAACATCAGTGACTATTATCATTACTCATGAAGCACATAATCGCAATGTCCTGATTATTTGGCTTTCTTGAGGTGTATTTCAGAGCCTCAATCCATTTAATCGAAATTGACGGATGATGCATCTTAGAGAAGGGAATTTAGTCGTAATGTCATAATTATTGGTTCTTCATACGTATTTCAGGACCTATTTTTGAATTCTTTAATAGCTCAGATCGTCTATATGCATAAAAATGCTGACCGTTTAAATCTCTCTCTCCCTCCCTTCTTTCTCTCCACAGGAAACAGTGGTAGTACTGCTGCTCGATTGCCAATACAACAACAAAGTCTCCATTCCCAACATGCCACGTGGAACCCGATTATTGGTGGTTTGAACCAAATGGAGCCTTCAGCATATACATACGTACAGCCATCCGGAAGTTTCCCAGGTTTCAATAAGTTGAATTTTCCCCCTGTAATGTTGATTGCTTTGCGGCATCGTATTGTTTTATCCAGTCTTGTGGAAAATTGGGACGTCTATAAGAAAATATGCAGAACTAATATTCGCCATGATGATGAATGGGGTGAGAGTATGACTTGCTGCCACGAAAGCAGAAAACACTATCGCCTCTAAGGCTTTGTTACCACGTCATGGAAGTAGAAAATACCAAGAGAATTTTTTTATTACTTTAATAGCTCATATCCATGTCTATATGCGACAAAATTCTGATAGTTCAGACTCTCTCTCTCTCTCCAGGAAACAGTGGTATTACTTCTGCTGGATTGCCAATACAAGTACAGAGTCTCAATTCCCAAAATGCCACGTGCAACCAAATTACTTCCGGTTCGAACCAAAAGGAGCCTTCTGCAAATACAAATGTACAGCTATACGAACAACTCTACAGGCCATCATCAAGCTTCCTAGCTCCCAGTAAGTTGAATTTTCTCCCTGTAATGTAGTCGATTGTGTTGTGTTATGGTATTGTCTATACTGTCTTGTGAAAAAATTGAGAAGAAAGTTTAAGACTTCTATACTGGAAATAGGCAGAATTACTATTGGCCGCGATAATGAACGTGGTGAGAGCATCATTTGCTGGAGTGAAAGGAGAACGTTATCAACTCTAAGGCTTTGGTTTCTGTCGCAATCATTTTTCAGCGGACAGATTCATGCTTGTGTATGGAAGAGTAGGAATTGCATTAGCTCATTTCTTCTACTTCAGGAAAGCAGTTTGTCCTTTTTCTTTCTTTTTTCTGCCAGCAGAGAGAGTGCCAAAAAAACACTCAACACCTGGCTACCTTAGGAACCCATTTAATGAGTTTAAAAGAGGGATATTTTTGTGATATCTGCTATTATCGATCCCATTCGGGAACTAAACAAGTAAATGTGAAGCTGACTTATTTGAAGACTAAATCATTTGGCATCTCAACTATGATACTTGACTCAATTTTGTTACACTGGTAAGCTCTTTTTAGCGGTTTGATTAGGTCTAGTCAACTTAGCAAATGTTGTAACTGCATACAAAGAGATTTATATAGGTGTTTTCTAAGATATTACTTCTGATTATTTCTCTACAGCAGTTGAATTATCTCACTTATCTGATAGTAAGGACTGATCAAAGTGTAATTTCCATGGCCAATGCATACTAACATCTCGGAAAACCAGTAGTGGACATAGTGATGGCCTCATTAGTAGTGTAACATTCATTGAATATTCATCTATGGTTCATGAGAAATTAGCAATCATGGTGTGTGAAGTGTGGTCTCATTATGATATTATCTGTATTGCTTTTCAGATACTGAAGACGATCAGTATAATATGGGACAATTCTTGGAGGACTCGAATCTTGCGGCTGCTGATCAAGCACCACCTGCTACTGGACAACCTTTTTGGATTTGACCGGACAACCTTTTGGGATTTGACATTCAAGGCATTGACCACGGAGACTTCCTATTTACCTCAATAGTTTGAGTTGTCATGTTTATTATGAGTTTCTAAATCGAAGTATGAGCACTATGCTTGTTGGTGTAATGCACACATCCGTGCACACATCCATGGGCTAAGAAAGGGATTGAATTTGAGGACCAAATTACTGGTGATCACTGGTTTTTACTTGATTACTGTCCTTATAGATGGAGCGGTTTCCATGCATCTGTTGAAAGGGAGGATCCCACGTTTGTGGCTTGGGGTTGAAAGTAACGACATTTTAAACCCTTGATATGGTTTTCTCGAGAGATTCTTAAAGCCATTAGGCTAGGAAATAGTTAGTGAAGGGAGCTGCTAAATTACGGTTAACTTCTTTCAGGACTCACTACAGAAGAAAGAAAGAAACAAAATTCAATGCCCGGTATAGTGTATTGTATTTTAGTATGGAAATACCACAGAGTTGCCTCTAGAAAATTTTGCAGACTAGGCAAATTGAATACTATTATGAGAATTTAGAATAAGATAGTCGGTAATGCTCCACTAGCATAACAAAATTACGGTTTATGGACGTGGATTCATGATTAAGGCTTCATTTGTTTCGTCAACCAAATTTTCCGATGTTTGGCTTAAAGAGAACGAATGGATCAAGAAACATGATTTCCGTCAACCGGGAAAAATCCTTCAAAATATGAGAAAATGGATGGAAATCATTTTCTTTTTCCCCGCGTTCTGAGACGAAGCCTCCTCCCTCTTCTCTGCCTTGTCGCTCATCTCTCTCTGCCTCGAGAGCTCCTCCTCCTTGTCGCCCCGGGCTTCTCTTCAGCGATCTCCCCAGCTCGAGAGGAGTCCACGTGGATGAGGCGTAGCCCTGGCTAGGCAGCGAGGGCGGAGTTTGACGGCGCGGTCGGCAGAGGACGAGCCGGTAGGGGCGGAGGCGGCGCGGGGGAGGAAGGTGAGGGAGTGGAGGAGGATGGCGGAGGCGGAGTCCATGGTGTGGTGGCTGAAGGGGACGTGCTCGACCGATGCTGTTGAGGGTGACGACGAGGGGTCGGGCTGGTGATGCTCCACCGGGAGGGAAGATCTGGTCATTATCGTGGCGCGGTGGTTGGCAGGGGCTAGTGAAATTAGGGTTTAGTGCTCGCGGATTTGGGGCATTTTTCAGGCCGAGGAAGATGGTGGTGATTGTTCGGATCTTGCTCGACGCAAAAGCGTTCGGGCACGAGAGAGGGTTGGGTGTGGAGCTACTTTTGACGCAAAAGCTTTCACGGAAAAATAATAATAAAAAAATAACATTTAATCTTTCAATTATATATGTACACTTCGACACATGGGATGACATCTCAACCGGACTATAGAATCTGTTTTTTTTTTTTTTTTTCTAAATAATTTCTTTTCCCAAATTGGTACGCTCACATTTACTCTCATGTCACGAAAATTCCAAATTTTACATTCCTTACATTTATCTAAAATGTGTTTTCATGTCACAAAAAATTACAAATTGATACGTTCATACCAAATTTATCCCAAATTACCAATCTTTGAGATTTTTTGTTATATAAAAGTCAATTTGGGATAAATATGATATGAATATATCAATTTGAGATTTTTTGTAATACAAAAATTAATTTAGCATAAATGTGACATAAATGTACTGTTTTTTGGATTTTTTGTGATACTAATGTTTGGATTTTTTGTAATGATTAAAATTAATTTAACACAAAAATTCGGATCATTTCCATGCAATGCACGCGCACTGCAATTTTTAATCAGTATGAAAAGTTTTGGGAGGTAGCTTATACATAAGACCTCAAACAACAATGAAGCATGCATGCAAGTGACATTTCGGAGAAACTCCCTTGATCCACAACCACCACTTCTCATATATTGACCAAATGTCCTCCATTATTAGAGTGACATGAAAGATTATGGATGGAATTCCTCCGAACATACTATCAACACGACTAACTCATAGTGAAACGTTGGAAGTAAAGAAAAGAAAAAGCATGACCAAAGTTTAGAGACAAAATGAAACGTTAAATAGGACATGAAGATATTGACGCTTGACTCTGACAAAATCCCGCAATTATCAATGGTAACTGTTGGAAGGAAGTCGGTGAAAGACGACTTACCTCTATCCGATGCGCAGTCAACAATTTATACGGAACGATCATTGAATTACGGATGAACCACGAACAAAATTACTTCACGTTGGTCTGAATGCAATCACGAGGAAAGCATCCGATTTCCACAGCGTAAATGTTAATTGTTCTTGTAAATGAGAAATGGAACGCCTTTTTTTTTCTTTTGATGGAAAGGGGAAAAGAAAAGGAGAGGAATTTCTGAGCGTACGTTCTGCCAACCGTACTGACGGTTATCATCAGAAGACTTTTATACAATTCCCTTCATACCCTTTCAAAGGGTGTCTTTCCATCATAGCGTATCAAGATGAACGGTACATTTTCATTGCACCCCATCATGGACGTATTAATTAAAAACAACATCTCCTACTCGGACATGATGGGCTTGATAGTGCTCTGTCAAGAATATAGGCATTTAACATTCATCAACTTTACAAAACAACTCATACTGGCAAGTAAGCCGTGCGACCAATGAGTACACCTGCACTTGGGAGCTCAAATTATGCACTTGTTAGGGATAACATAATGGCTACAACCCTAAAAAAAAATAAACAATTGATGTCTCACAGTGCCCCAGACATATTTTGTTACATCAATCCAAGTATATCTATCTCTTAAAGGCTATACTTGACTATTCTAAAAAACATAATGTATTTACAATTATATCCGCAACCACATAAGGTGATATAATTAGTTGACCAGTAAATACATATGATAGATGTAAAACAACAATAGTCTTTCTTTGCACTCATGTTTCTCTCCATTTCAGAACAACTGCTTTTTTAGACACGTCCCATAAAGTCATTATCTATTCATGACCGCCGGTAACATGCTAAAGTAGCAACATTGATCTTTCACTTCGAGAACATAGTCAAAAGTAACATAGGGCATAAAATGAGGTAAATTATAAATTACCTCAAAGGCTCACAGGATGAGTAAATATGGATAATTTTACTTATGTTCCCTTGTTGGTCATACCATGCACATATAGTATGAATTACATGCTATAGTGGATTTCTCTTTCTATAAGAGCATATGTCATTTATTAAATACATATACTATACGGATCTTAGCCTAAACATAGTCAAGTGCTTCTTACGTACTCATGTTTAGCTCGAGTGCTATATCAGCTCGCTTTCTATAGCGCACAATTAAGTACTCGCATCCGGCATCTTTCAAGCATACATGATTGTGGGACTATAATGTTCGGTTTTATTATGAACAAATCACAGATCTCATCTTGACTTCAATCAAGGCGACATATTATTTTATGTACTAAACTTGCTCTATAGCATTTATTTGTACATAACGTCTCATCTCAACGTGCTAACTATAACACTTGAGGTGATTGCTCGTGTGAGTGAGCTAATCATTACCTGCTGACATACTTTTCAATAATATATGTGTGTATGTGCTAGTCTTATAATGGATTTATACTTATTGATAAAACATCAAGTCACTAATAAACAAATGAGTACAATACATATGTCCAAATATATATAAACTAATGATCCTCTACAATAACATATATCACATTCTACGTAATCCTAGTGACATCCTGTGGGTCAAAAATATGTCTCTAGGAACAACCTCCGTAAATTGATCAGCAACAATTCTATTGGTTGAAATGTATTGTAAGATCATTTCTTTCTGTGCTATTATATCTCTTATAAAGTTGTTCTTTATATCAATGTGTTTCGTCCTTCTATGATATTTGAGATCTTTCATATAGGCAATGACTGCTTGACTATCGCAATAAACTATCACCAATTTTGGAATTTTAGTGACAGTGGCTAAATTTTTCACGAAACGTTTTGGCCATACTACTTCTTGTACTGTGGCAAAACATGCAATAAATTCTGCCTCCATAGTAGACAAGGCCGTGCATGTATGTTTATTGCTATTCCAAGAAATTGCACCTCCATTGAGCAAGAACGCATATCCAAAAGTTGATTTACACTCATCCAGATCTCCACCCCAATCAGCATTTGAATAGCCTAATAAGCGTAAACCATTTCCTTGGTAGCAAAGTTGATAGTTTATGGTGCCTTTCAAGTATCTCGGGGTCCTCTTCACTGCTTTCTAATGTGCTTGACCAGGATTTGATTGATATTGGCTCACAAATTCCACGGCATAACATATGTCGGGTCGAGTACACATCATAGCATACATTAAACTTCCGACCGCACTAGCGTAAGGAATAGTTTCCATCACTTTATTTTCTTTTGGAGTCTTAGGACACATCTTAGTACTTAGGCCTTAGGGGTATCAATGAGATTACTGTGCTGTATATTGAAACGTTCAAGAATCTTTATTATATAAGACTTTTGTGATAAATTAAGGAGTTTCTTTGATCAATCTTTTTCGATTTTAACTCCTAATATATAAGTAGCTTCTCCCATGTCCTTCATTTCAAAATTAAAGGACAACCATTTCTTTATGGTGATAACCAAAACCTTGTCATTTCTAGCCAATAGAATATTGTCCACATAAAGTGATAAAATCACAAATTTATCTTTGGACCGCTTGACATATACACAGTGATCTTCTTCGATCATCGTGAAATCAAAAGTTGTTATGGCTCGATAAAAACGAAAATACCACTGTCTAGATAATTGCTTAAGGTAATATATTGAGCGATGAAGTTTGCAAACTTTATGCTATTGACCTTTAGCTATGAAACCTATTAGCTGCTTTATATAGATTTCATCATCTAGTTCTCCATTGAGAAATGCCGTCTTTACATCCATTTGATGTAATTCAAGGTCCAAATGTGTAACGATGGCTAGGATAAGGCGTATTGAGACAAACCTTACAACTGGTGAAAATGCTTCATTATAGTCTATACCCTCTTGTTGAGTATAACATTTCACCACAATACGAGCTTTATATTTTTCAATGGATCCATCCATCCTTCGCTTAATCTTAAAGATCCATTTGTTTCCAATGGCCTTGCAATTGGGTTGTAGATCAATCAAGTCCTAGATGTGATTTACTCTCATTGACTCAATTTCATCTTCCAAAATTTTTCTCCATTCTTCCTTATCAAATATGAGAGAGCCTTTTGAACAGTTTTAGGCTCCGCATTGTCTTTCTGAGCAATCATAAATGCTTCCCCTTCAATCTCAAAATGACGACGAAGAATACTTTTACGATTATTTTTACATAATTGAATTTCTCTTGAATTCAGTTCGTCAGGCGATGCAACACTCCCATTGGGTCTTATATGTTGAGGTAAATCTTCATTTCCCTTTATAACATTAGTAGGTGTATTATCAGGATCTTTCATCTCATATAATTGGAAGTCCTTATCAATCTCACCTCTACTAGGAAAATTGTTCTCCAAGATCGTGACATCTCGTGACTCCATTTTGGTCATACTTTCATCAGCTTGTTCACCTATAAACACGTATCTTTTGGAATGTTCATAATATCTTATAAATATACATTTCTTCCCTCTATGACCTAATTTGTCCATATTTGTGAGAAGAATCATGAGCATAAGCTGCACATCCCCATGGACGTAGACTACTTAAATCTGGTTTCCTACCACTCCATAATTCATAAAGGGTGGAAGTGACTGATTTTGAAGGCACTCGATTAAGTACAGAGGCAGTAGTCAACAACTCATCTCCCCAATAGGAGATAGGTAAATTTGCTTGCGCCATCATAGATCTAATCATTTCCAATATGGTTCTATTCATTCTCTTAGCTACCCCATTTTGTTGTGGAGTACCAAGAATATTATATTGTCGTACAATTCCCTTTTCATCACAAAGAGCCTTGAATTGCTTCAATAGATACTCACGTCCGCGATCGGTTCTCAATGCCTTTATTGTTTTATTCAACTGATTCTCTACCATCGTTATATGTTGTTTAAAGCAGTCTAATGCTTCTGACTTATGGGAGATCAGAAAGACATAACCGAAAGACGTGAAGTCGTCTATGAAAGTGATGAAATATAAGGCTCTATGCTCGCCCTCACATTCAAATGACCACAAATATTAGAATGTATGAGTTGCAATGGAAATACGGCTCTAGTCCCTTTACCAAATGGTTTTCTAGTTGCTTTTCCCGCTAGTCAATGTTTATATACGGGTAGATTAACATTAGTAAGTGACCCTAAAAGACCTTCTCCAGCTAATCTTTACATTTTTTGTAACCCGATGTGACATAATCTAGCATGCCAAGTACTTGCATCAATCTCAACATTACTAGAAGATGCAATTAAAGAAAAACAACCATCGACATTAACATTGTATTAATCATAGTCAATGTCTAACACCATAAAATAATTCAATACATGACTTGAACCATAATAAACTGTTCCAACAAAATGTCAACACAATCACCCTGGAAATTCAATACATAACCTAGGTTAAGAAAAACAACTACGGAAACCAAGTTTTGTCGAATATTCGGAGCATATAGGACATCATGTATGAATAGGCTTCGACCACCACGTAAAATTAATTTACATGTGCCGATATCCTTCACTTCAATTCTTGAGTTATTCCCAACATATATTCATCTTCTTCTAAGCTGTATCCGACGATACTCCACAAATGCTTCTTGGTCTCTAGTTACGTGGTCTGTTGCTCCTGAGTCTACAGTCCACATTGGATGAGATTTAGCAAGCATTACAGTGCTAGAAACAAAAGCATTACTTAAAGTAATGGAATAATAGGGTACTTCTTTCGGCTCAGTGTATTCACGAGCAAAGTGACTCATCTTTCCACAATTGTAGCACTTCATATTGGCCTTGTCCTTCTTCCCACCACGCTTCTTGCATTGGAAGGTCTTAGCCCTCTTAAGTACTTAATTAGTCTTCTTCCCTTTATTGTTGAATTGATGATTCCTTTTGTGCTTGAAGCCTGAAGCTTTGCGTGAACTCGATTCAGTAACATAAGCATGGGTAGAGGATCTTGCAGCCTCTAGGCGCTCATCCTCTAATTCCAAATGACCCGCTATATCATCAAAAGTGACAATATTCTCATTATGCGTCATATTGATTTTCATATGCTCCTAATTGTCAGGAAGAAACCTTATAACAGCCTGAACTTGTTGTTCATCAGTAAGGGAGTGACCTGCCGACTTCAACTCACGAATAATATTTGACATCTCCCGAAAATACTGCCTCATCGTTACATTTGAACACTTTCGGTATGTGTCAAACTTGATGGTAAGTCTCTTCAACTTGGTGGTAGATGTACCCCCAAATTTATCTTTCAAGGCAACCCACATTGCTTGAGTTTTATCATAACTTTCAAACTCACACATGAGATCATCTTGCATACAGCTCAGCAACATGATGAGAGCAATGCTATTTCTCTTTTTCCAAGCTTGATAAGCTTATAGATCTCTCTTGTGTTGAGCTGAAATTCCATGCTCAGGTTCATCCATGGTGTGGTTGAGGGTTTCCAAAACCTCTTGCTCCCCAAGAATATACTGAACCTTTCGGTGCCAAATATCATAATTATCACCGTTTAGCTTCTCACCCTTATTGAGGTAGCCACAATGGTTTTGGATGCCGAAACCATAATCAATTGCCATAACACATTGACATAATAAACGCAGAATCAATACTAGCACACTTTTCAAGATAACATACATTTAATTTCCAGCAAAAACAAACTAAAAAGACACAGAAACGAAAGTTCACTATGTTCCCAATCAGCTCCTAGAAACGATTGTTCTATTATCATTAATTAGTTTAATTTGCGCACATTTTAAGTTTTAGGTGAGGACTCCTTCGAATTCTACCAACCTACGAACTCCAACTAGAAAAAAAATAATTACATGACCTCATGTAATTTCTACATCTTTCATTAACACAAAAGCATAGCATGATGTGAACCAACGTACAAAAAACAATCATGCTGCAACTACAATCAAAACTACAATTCAATATGTAACGGAAAAACAAGGATTTCCTACCATTGTTTGAATTTTATTAGAACTAGAAAATTGCAAGTATACTAAACTATATACATGTTATCATCGAACCAAGCTCTACATAGCATATATGATATCATTTTTTATGTAAGCAAGCTACTGTATTTCCAAAACCATAAGAAAATACAAGCTAAAAATAAATAAACGACGCATTAAACCCCAAAAAAATACGCGTACTTAGGGTTCCCTATACATTTTTATACCTTTAAAAACTCAAAAATAGAAAATAATTATACCACGGTGTAGAAAACATTCATACGAACCAAAAGCCACCAACCATGCTCTAATCAGAGTTCGCACGCATCCACATGCGCCAGCAAGCCAGACGGCTCCTAGCCGGTCCGAACATTGACCAGTCAACGGTTGGGTCAGGTCACGGGTCAACCTCGGGTCGGGTCACTGGCCGGCGACTGGCTGGCCAATTGCTGTTGGCGATGACGTCATCGATAACGTCATTGTCGCGACCAAATTTTCGGGTGTACCACCTAAAATTAAGCTAATGGATTGCTAAGCTTAGACTTAGCTCGGGCTCTCCCAAACCCACACCAACTCACGATTTATGTTCAAATTCTTAACATGCAATTGATTTTCAATTAGGAGTCGCCACTAATTTATTTTCGGTAGGTCGATTAGACACCTAAATAAAATAATGGGAGAATCATTTTACTTCTACGAACCAGAGATTGTGAATTCGGGGACTTGATTACGCTAGATTTCTCTAACGCCCTTTCGGTACCTTTCTCTTTTATTTTGAAAAATGTTTGGCAAGCAACTTGAATTGATTTTAATTTATCTCCCTAACATGTGATATCATCATGCGAGTGCGCAAACCACCAATTAAACACCCAAGAAAAGCAAATAAAAAGATGCCGGACTTACTCATAGCAATGAAAGTATCTACAATGTTAGATCAGAATTCACATTGATAATCCTAGATATGATTTCTAATTAACATGCAATTTCAATTTTTGTTTTCACTTTATTTAATAAAAGTTATGCGATGCATGCTAATAATCTAATATGATATGGCAACACGACCTAAACTATATGACATGAAGAAATGCAATAATTAAATGCAATCTAAATTAACCAAATGACTTAATTATAATGACGGGCAATTTCTAACTAAATGAACTTAGCAACAATTACTAGATGACGGGCATTTCATGAAACTAATCCTACACGACATGCACATGATTTTTTGTATTTTTTTTAATGAAAATTCGTAATTAAAATTGCTAAAAATCAAAATCTAACTAAAGTGAGACATTATCTATTTTAAGTTAGGAATAGACCAATCCGAATCCTATCTTAATCTAGAAAATTATCTCGTCATGAAATCCAATCCAAGAAATATTATCTAACCTAGCTACTACATGCATTTAAAAAAAAACTATTCTATCATGCAACCTTATCTAGGAAAACAACCCTAATCTACATGATATGCAAATGCAATTTTTTTTTTGTATTTTCGAGATAAACAAAGCAATTAAGAGATAAACACTAAATCATCCATAGACATCGGAAATATTATCCATATTCAAATTGAAATCCAAACTTGATTATTTCGCTAATAAAATCGATAAATTGATCTTAAGCCTTAAATATCAAGATACAATTTTACTCCCGTGCGATTAATTATTCCATCTAAAGCTTTATAGATGAAATAAAAATTCATGTGTGGTTGCGAATCAACGCTATAGATCGGGAATTTCAATCGTGCATTAGGAAATATTTATCAAAACTAAAATAAGATAAAGTAAATTTACCTAAATAAATTAAATCTACCTAAAAATAAACCTATCAAATAAAATAAAACAAATTTCTACCTAAATTTGGATTTTTCAAAAATCTGATAAGTTCAAGTGAACCACAATGGAGGCTCGGTGCGGCTCGCGGGGATGGGTCGCTGCAGTGGCTCGGCTCGGCCAGCGGCCGAGATGGTGGACTCATGGTGATGTAGCCGATGATGAGGTGGGCTGAATTAACGTCAAGGAATCTCTGTGCGACGATGCGAGGCAAAGCCAAGAGTTAGATACTGTGTAATCGTCTAAGAAATTTCGCCAAGGCAGCAACTTGGTAAGGCTCCAAGATCTGCGTTCGGGAGTCTACTGGTGGCTCAATTGACGCTTGAAGGTCCGAGTGCTTTGCTAGAGAAGTCGAGGGCGCTGTTGGGATCGATAACAAATTGCTGTGACGCCGCTTGGAGTCCGCTGATTTGACTTCGTCGGATCAGCACTAGAACTTGCTGCGTTCTGGGCTCCGTTTGACTTATAGTCAACGAACGTCTCCCCCTCAATTGCATGGATTTATCAATTGTGCGGCCCTCACCTTTGTTGACTATTGACCTCTGAATATGAGGACTTTCTCTCGTGTAATGACTCCTTTTGTCTTCTTTACACGTGTTGATCTTGTCGAAGAAGGAAAGGCATGATGAAGATGGGACTTCGTTGATTCCTGAGGACAAGTGGTGTGGCACAGGTGATGCGGGTAGTGAGATCAGCAACTTAGCGTTATCGTGGAATGAACAGTAGCTTCGTCGTCAACGCGGCTAAACTAGAGCAGCAGCATCGTCAAGGTTGAGGACAGCGAGCTCAGCATGGCAAGGCTTGCGGCTCGTCGACAAGTTGTCACAGATGATGAGAGCGTGGCACAGTGACGATGTGGGTCTCGGCCAAAACTTGGCCAAGAGAACTCACGTTCTTTCCTCTCTCTTTTCTCACGTATATCTCTACATGTGGCTGTGTATATCAATATGTGTGGCCTCTTGAAACCCGAAGCGAACAAACCTATTTATAGGCCACCGATTAGGTTTTCAATTTTTTCCAAACCGATATCCACAAAGATTTTTTTTTTTTTTCAAACACAATATTCGTTTTGTCGAATGCAATATTTGATTTTCCACTTGCCCTATCCGAATTAATCATATCTCGAAAAATTTCAAAATTTCAATTTTCCCATGAGATAACTTTCGATTATTAAAAAACATGGGCTTGGGCCAATTTGCTCGCTTCATGGGCTTAGTCCAAAGCTCAGAACCACTAATTTGAACCCATCCGTCACCAGTCCAATAAAATGCAAAAAATACAAATTAAAATAAATGCACATAAATCTTTATGCTATGCAATTAAAATTTTTTCAGGGATAAAATTAACCCATAATTTTCTATGTAACAAATAAACGACCAAATCGCCAAAATTTAGGTGTCAACAGTCATCCAATGGTTACCGACCGTTGGATGACACCACGGTGACGTCAGCACATGTCGGTTCGCCAACGCGCGCATGACGCTCACGCGCTAGCGTGCCCACCACGTTAGGCGCGTGGAGCCCATGCGCAATGGCTTCTGGCCACGCGTTTGGGCGCATCCTGCGTCCTCCGGCGGCGCTTGACCCATTGTTGGACTCATCTCAATTTGGTGTCCTAGCAGTTCGATTGCCAATTCTAAAGGGAGAACTAGATCGGCTCGATTAAATATACTTTTTTATTATTTTTATTTCTTTAAAGAATTAGTGGGTTTAGTTTATTATTTCCAAGGAAATGGGAGCTTGTAATTAGATAATAAGATATACAAATTGATGAATAGGATTTGTCTCGAACTCTAAATTTGTTCTTGGATATCGAGATGGAAACGTGAAAAAGAAAAAAATAGTAATTGGTTCTCGGTCTAGTCCCCGATTCCCAATTAGCCTCCTCCGTCCCTCGGGACCAACAAGGGGTTATCAAACTAGACCATAAACCGATTATCCCTAATAAAAGCAAATCGTTTCTTCAAACTTTCCAAATAAAAATTGTCAAACATTTTTACATTTGATCAAGGGCCTTAGAGGCCCAAAGAGCTTAGAGAAAGCCAATTCCCAAATGCATCCTAAAACAATCTCAATAATCTCGTTTTGGGGACAAGACATACAAATTCTAAATGACCTATTAAACATTACAACCAAAGAGATGCTGCCGGTCACGGCCGCTACCCGTCGGCCCTTTCATTTGACAGGAGAAGGGAGTGAGCACGGGTGGATCCAAAGTCCGTGCATAAGGAAAAGATATTAATGATAAACGTGCCAGCTGAAAACGGAAAATTGAAGGGACTACTAATGGGTGAATGAATACGATAAAAGGAGAGTGTTTGGGCGGGCAGTGTTAGGCCGGGAGTGGGTGGTTGGCCTTTAGGGGGACCATTCCATTTTAGATATTGGACGTTGCCCCCACCAAGTCTATCCATTATCTCTCCTCATCTTAGACTTTGATATTCTATATATAACTTCAAAACTTGTACCGCCGATGGGAAAGAAAAAACGAGGAATCCTTCAGCTATACTAATAACTAACGCGTGCGAAACCTGAGGCCCCCGATAACAGAAGGGAAGGGAAGGGGATGTTCATTCATGAACCTTTAATAAGCGGGTGGATTGATTCGTCCGTCCCATCAGAAGAAAGGAAGAGACCCGCCATAAGAATTGGGGAATTCTTTGCATAGACCAGTCGGGATGATGTCTCAACGGTTGCATGGGATGAGAGAATCCCATGATGGGATGATGGGTGAGCTGAGATATTTATCATATGATGAACCCCTCCTCTTCTCCCTCTCCTGCACGAGAATTCTCCAATTTGACTCGTGCGTCTTCTCTACTCTCCTCCCAATAAATGCGGGCTCTACGGAGATGGATGGGCCACCCACCCATCCCCTCCCCTCCCCTCACCATCTAGAAACTGTCTCCCGTACACGACAGTTCGCCATGCTACACACGGTTGACCCAAGACCTACTTACGCTGCAAGTTATCCCATCCCCCACCGCAAGCTCCCATCTCTGACTTTTTCAAACCATGGACCGAAAGGGAGATGTAGATATTTATTCGTACGCGCTTTTCGTGACGAAATCCCCAGGCTCGGCTCCATGGATTGGAAAGTAAGTCTTGGCCTTTTTTGTTTTTTCTCCGTTTTCCCATTGAGATCGCCCCGTCCCCAACGAGCCGATCTCTTCAAATTAAAACACACAAATCCCACCTCGCTTTTTTTTTTTTTCTTAAATGGGAGAGAAGTCAGTGGCATTAAAAACAATGGTGCTGCAAGTTATTTCTGATATTCGTTTTCAATTCATTCAGCTGAGAAAAACAAGAGAACAATCCAACCATCCAGACAATGTGGAATTCAATCTCTTGATCTCGTCTCGTGTATTTAAAAAAATATTTTGGCCGAAAAAATATTCCGAAAAATGGCCAAAACCGTACGGATGTACGCGACCCCGAACCCGTTCTTCGCTTTGGTTCGTGTTCGATGATTCGGATTGCATTTATGAGCAATAAACATCCAGACGATGTGGAATTCAATCTCTTGATCTCGATATCAAGTGGTAAACAAGAAAAATCGATGAAAACAAGGCAGAAATCACGATCGGACTCTGATACCAATGTTGGAAGGAAGTCGGTAGAAGATGACTTACCTCTATCCGATGCGCAGTCAACAATTTACACGGAATGATCGTTGAATTGCGGATGAATCATGAACAAAATTACTTCACATTGGTCTGAATGCAATTACGAGGAAAGCATCCGATTTCTACAGCGTAAATACCAATTGTTCTTGTAAAGGATAAATGGAACACCTTTTTCTTTTGATGGAAAGGGGAAAAGAAAAAGGAGAGGAATTTTTGAGTGTACGGTCTGCCAACCATACCAACGGTTATCTTCAGAAGACTTTTATACAACTCCTTTCATACCCTTTCAAATGGTGTTTTTCCATCGTAGTGTATCAAGACGAAACGGCGCGTTCTCGTCGCACCCCATCATAGACATACTAATTAAGTACAACAGTAACAGACACGTAACATATGCTAGATTCAATTTTTAATTATCAATCACCTAATCCCTTTTAATTAAACTTGATGAAAAAGACTTTAATAGAAGTTCAAAAAGAAAGAGAGAAGGGGGGGCGGAAGCAGTGATCACATGAATTACTAATTTCTTCATCAAATAGAATGTGAAAGAGCCAATGGAAGAATCAACATACGGTGCACCGAAGGCAATTTTCCATCACCACTTGTACCGTTTGAAAGTGACATTATTGATGATGGATCATTTTAATAAAGTTTGTTCAGAATAATTTATGAAATGATGATGAGATCAACACTTGGGGATTATAATGAATAAAGTCATGTATCAGGCAGCCAAATGTCATTTTTTCAGTGTTTACTTTTAATTTGCACGAGAAATTAATTTCACTTGGCCATGGAGTCAATGAAAAAATTATAATAGTAACAATAAAAATTATAGCTTGCATTAAAGATTTTTGTTCAAGTAGTTGAACTATTATCTAAGATTGAGAGTTCCTATGAAAATGATACATCAAGAATCACTCATCTCTTTGCAAAGAAACCCTGTGCAAAACACAGGTAAGAAAACTAGCGAGTTCTCATAGTCAAAATGATTTTAACCGCATACGATACATGTGGCATTCTAAACCTTTGGGAAACAACAACCTTATGACGAAATCAAGAAACAATAAATCATTTTGACATCATCAGTTTGATGAAGAGGCATACTAATTAGCCTCTAACATTCCTTGAACCAATTTGTAGTACATACATTTTCTCAATAGATAACTACAAAACACATTCTTTCATCGTTATAATTTATGAGTTATAGCTACGCTGGATTAGAAGCGATTATTCGAAATATTATGTCACTCGGCACCTAGATGATAATCGATATTCGAGCATGTGACCATTGAAGATTTACCGTGAACGTTGAAGGGAAAAATAGCTCAATTATGTAATAGGCAACGAACCTTCCTATGATCCTCAACCACCATTTCTCATATATTGACCAAATGTCCTCCACTATTGGAGTAACTTGAAAGATTATGGACGGAATTCCTCCCAACGAAAATGAGACCTCATATGGCAATTACATTTCTAATTTTTCCAATACGGCTTACTTATAGTGAAACATTAGAAGTAGAAAAACAATGACCAAAGTTATGGCGATTATTTTTAGGAAAAACCATAAAACAAATGAAAAATCAATTTCTTCATCAAATGGAATGCGAACGAGCCAAGAAAAGAATTATATATGGTGTGGTATCCGTAAAAAGTCAACTGAAGGCATTTTTCCAGGCCCGCTTGCACCGTTTAGAAGCTGTGGGATTGACTGGAATTTTATGGTGCTTGCACAAAAGCTACACTTAGATGATAATCGATAAAGATCAGGTTGAGAAGATTTACCTTGGTATGTTGTTCGCAAAAATAGCTCAGTAATTTTATAGGAAAAAAAAAAAAAAAAAAAAAAGTACATACAGCTTCATAGCTCATAAGGTTAAGGGGACAATCTAGCAAAGTTAGAGACAAGAAATAGGAAAAATTCTCAAGCCGGCAATCAAACCCAATGTTCATCAATAAATCGTTTTGGCATCATCAATCGGAAGGAGAGCCATATTAATTTGCCTCCATCATTCCTCGAATGCGTACATATTTTCTCAATAGAGAACTATAACGCACATTCGATTGTTGTTACAATTTATACATGTGTAATTAGCAGAATCAATTAAAGGGACAATGTATTGGAAGTGATAAAATTTGTCACAAAAGTGTAATTGAATTCTAAAATTTTCAAAAAATCTAATCAAATCCTAAAACTTGTTAGCATTTTTAGTTTATTAAGTTGAATGGAGTTGATGGAAGAACTTGATTGCATAAATTTGACAAATTTTAAGAATTAATCGAATTATTTTTTTTTTAAGTTTTAAGACTCAATTATACTATTATGACAAGTTTTAAAATTTTCAGTATATTTATCCTTTAATTGATTTTTTTTTTTAACTTGCTCAAGATATTGGAGCATATGACCGATTGGATCAAAGATTGGGTCAAAAAGAAATTGCACGGGCAGCTTCATAAGGTTGAGGGGGCAAATTGCTGGAATCTAAGGGAAAAAAGGGTAATTCTAAAACCGGCACCCTTTCCCGGAAATGTACTGCACTTTGATGTGCCTACTCCGGAGACGACATTATAAAACGCACCCCGATGACTACAAACTCATTACTTTGAATTTGGGCTTGAGTTCTTATATAAACTGTTCATCGTCTCCTTCATTTCTGTGCTACATTTGTTCCCGTTTGTTCAGCAGCCAAATCCTTCCAAGTTCTTGATGAGCTCCACAAAAGCAAAGAAAATCATGTCGACGCAAAAGAGAGCTTTGCCTTCCACTTCTTCAGGTCAAGCAAGTCTACTCAAGAGGCCACGCGGCGCTCGAATGAAGTAAGTTCACTCTTCCCTCTCATCATTTCGATGCTTGATCGATCGATTATTTGATGATTGTGTTCGTTTTAGCTTTATTTGAGGGACTTTTTTTTTAATAATATTTTTATTTTTGAATTATTTTATTAATTTTTATCCTTTTTATCCTTTTATTTTTTTTTTCCCTCTCTTCCTCCTTCCTCCTCCTCTCTCCTCCTCCCTCCTTCTTCCTTTGGCTTTGGCGACCGGCCAGAGGAGAGGGCTGGCCGGTTGCCGGACTGAGGTGGCTGGGCAAGCCCTCCCCAGATCCGGTGAGAGGGGCCTTGCCGTCGCATTTGGCAAGGCCCTCCTGCCGGAGCTCGCCTCGCGGTCGCCGGGGCGAGGTAAGCCCTCGCCAAATCTGACAGGGGCTCTCCCCGCCATCGTTGGGCGCGAGCTGCGACCGGCTGGCGGCGAGCTCGCTCAACCGCCTCAATTCAGTGTTGGCCAGCCTGGCCGATCGCCGGAGTCAAAGGAAGAAGGAGGGAGAAGGGAGGAAGAAGGAAGAAGGAAGGAGGAAGAGGGAGAAAAAAAGATAAAAAAATTAATAAAATATTATTAAAAAATAGTCGCCAACACTAGTGAAAGGTCATGTCGGCGCCAGCCGGCCAATTTTGACCGGATGAATTAATTTGTCATAATTGTAAAAGGTCTAAGACTTGATTGGTCAAAAAGATAAATTTAGGACTAAATCAATTATAATAGGTTTTAGGACTTTTTTTGTAATTTTCCCGAACTGTAAAAGGTCTAGGACTTAATTGGTCAAAAAGATAAATTTAGGATTGAATCAATTATAATAGGTTTTAGGACTTTTTTGGTAATTTTCCTGAATGAGGATATATGGCAATGGAAGCATAACATTGATTAGCTTTTGCCTCGTGACAGTTCTAAATTGCTTTCGTTCTGTTTTTTGTTCGTGGGATTGTGCTGTGGATTAGATACGAAGCATAAAGACCCCCAATGTTGCCATCTCGACTCTGTTTTGCGATTTCGGCGCCAATCGCATTATTTCCTCCTGATTCGAATTAAACTTTCTTGGAAACTTTTACATAGCCAGTTAGCTGTTATTGTTACTGGGTTACTTTGCTGTCCTGTTTGCCAAATTGTACCATCTTGATTGTACTTTTGTGCTGACCTGATCTTCACGCAGTCAAACATGGCGTTGGTCCGGGAGAAATCTTGTGCCGAGGAGCTGGTTTACAGAGGACGATGTCCGGAGAGTGGTAAGATGAGTAAAGTAGCCAACTTGGACATACAAAATACAGTCTTTATTGTACTTCAATTGCTGATCTCTTCAATTAAGAGCGGTTGGATGCATTTCTGACCTTCCAGTCAGTTTCCGGATGGAAATCTGCATGAGAAATTGCTGCGAGATGAGTAGAAAATTATCGTTTGAGTGCTAAAAATGACCCGCTGAGGCTTTTCCTGTGAAGCAATTCCACTAAGAACGTGATTTAGGCTTTTCATGTTGTTTCGGAAAGTACGGACCACAAAAAGATCCAGTTTTTCAATGAAGTGGCTTGGACATAATTTTTTCCTTGAATCTTGGAAAATGTGGTCAATGACAACTTGCATGTCGAAGGAGAACAATGAAGATACCTGTGATGTGAAACTTGTATGAGATGAAGACGTGGCAGATTGCAATGTAATTCTTTGACATTGCTCCTTGCTGAACAGGTCAGGGAAGAGCTGGAGTGTGCTAAATCTGACTTGGCCGAATACGGTCGAAGGTGAATAAATTTTATTTGGTTTGTTAGCTGTAGCTCATCTGCAACAACTGATTCTTCTAGGAGAATCTCCATGTGTATTGTCTTGACAAGTAGAAATATCATGGCGTATCATAAGCCATCGGTCCATGATTCTGTTCAGCAAAGTGTAATACCTGCACATACATTATTTTTTCAATCACTGAAAGGACGTTGCATTTGGAGATGGCTGCTAATTAAACTTTACTTGCTTCTGTTATTAATGTACTGGATAAAAATGTATTCCAGATTTGCGTTGACTTTTCTATGTTGCGTTACATTAAAGGAATGCATTTGATGAGTCTGGTAGACTGGTATCCATCTTTTTATACTGTAATCAGGTCTGACATTCGTATGAAGTAGTAACTAAAATGTTACATATGGATATTTGTCTGTTTGTTACAAATAAGTCCACAAGACAGCCGTTGTTCAAGGTGTCAAAGATGTAGTTGCATTGGGGATGCTCTCAAAGATGTGGTACAACCGGTATGCTCAACAGAGAATGCCGTTCAAAAACCGGTAAGATAAACAAAGTTTATCGAATTTACACTTTGTCTGAGACATATCCCTTCTGCTTAAATTTTTTTGAGGTCTCCAACTTTGGCAATTCTGCTGTTGGCGTTATTTGCCAGACGGAAGCAGTGGAGCTTGCAAACATTCGCTCTTCCCACCTTGCAAGGTACGAATGCACATTCATAGTTCGTAGTTTGTCTCTCTTTATAGTTACTTTCCCAATTTCCTGCTTCCGTACCCGTTCCTATTTCTGATGGTTGTTCTCTCGAGAGAATGCAGGGCTATTGGTAAATCTACGGCAAAGAATGATGCAAGAAACTTACAGCTCCAACTTCGAAACAAGCTGTCACTTCCTCTATTTACTGGGGAGAAACTAGAAGGAGAGGGTGGTGCTCGCATTTCCGTTGCCTTGATCGATGCGGATACAAGGGATGTCGTTACATCAGGGCCAGAAGCCTCCTTTAAGTTGGAAGTAGTTGTGCTTGAAGGTGACTTCAACAAAGACGATGAGGAAAATTGGGCTCCAGAAGAGTTTGATAGCTACGTGGTTAAAGAACGAGAAGGAAAGGGGCCGCTTTTGACAGGAACTCTCCAAGTAAAGCTCAAGGCAGGTGTTGGGGAGCTGGGAGATATGAAATTTACCGACAATTCCTGCTGGAATAGGAGCAAAAGTTTCAGGATAGGGCTCAAAGTGGCATCGACTTATGGTGGTAATCCACGAATCCGAGAAGCAAAAACAGATGCCTTTCCCGTTAGGGGAACATAGGACACGAGGTATGTACAATTTTTACAATCAAGTCCCTATATTAGATCCATTCAACTTGTGTTATGAAAAAGCCGAAGTATTTTTTTTTTTATTATTATTATTACAATCTTAATAGCAAGGGCCGGAGATAAACTTGAAAGTTTAAAAGGATAATAATAGAAAAAGGTTAAAAATCGAAAACTACCAGTGGAAGATTCATCGGAAATAAACTTGAAAGTTTAAAAGAAAATAAAATTAAAAATTAAAAAAGAATAAAACAAGATTAAAAATCTAAAACTAACCTAAAAAAGGTTCAACCGCATCGAAAATAAACTTGAAAGTTCAAAAGGAAAAATAAATAAAAATAAAAAATAAGAAAAGAATATGAATAAAAAAGGTTAAAAATCTAAAAGGACCCCTCAGAATGTTCAACCGCATCATCGCATCAGAAATAAACTAAAGAAAAAAGAAAAAAACTTTAAAAATAAAAAAGAATGGAAAAGGTTAAGAATAAAAAAAAATTAAAAATCTAAAACTACCACCAGAAGGTTCAACCGCATCATCACATCGGAAATAAACTTAAAATTTTAAAAATAAAAAGAAAAGAAAAGAATATAAATAAAACAAGGTTAAAAATCTAAAAAGACCCCTCAGAATGTTCAACTGCATCATCGCATCAGAAATAAACTTGAAAGTTTAAAAAGAAAAAAAAAGGAAAAAAAATTAAAAATTAAAAAGAAAAGAAAAGGTTAAGAATAAAACAAGGTTTTTTTTTTTTTTTTTGGTCAGTAGAATAAAACAAGGTTAAAAATATAAAACTAACCTAAGAAGGTTCAACCGCGTCGGAAATAAACTTGAAAGTTCAAAAGGAAGAAGAAAAAAATTAAAAATAAAAAAAGAAAAGAATATAAATAAAACAAGGTTAAAAATCTAAAAAGACACCTAAGAAAGTTCAACCGCATTGTCGCATCAGAATTAAACTTGAAAGTTTAAAAGGAAAAAAAAAAAATTAAAAAATTGAAAAAGAATAGAAAAGGTTAAGAATAAAACAAAGTTAAAAATCTAAAACTACCACAAGAAGGTTCGACCGCATCACAACATTGGAAATAAAACTTAAAATTTTAATAGGAATTTTTTTTTTTTTAAAAAACAAAGAAAAGAATACGAATAAAACAAGGTCAAAAATCTAAAAAGACCCCTCGGAATGTTCAACCGCATCATTACATCAGAAATAAACTTGAAAGTTTAAAAAGAAAAAGGAAAAAACTTTAAAAATTAAAAAAGAATAAAAAAAGGTTAAGAATAAAATAAGGTTAAAAATCTAAAACTACCACTAGAAGGTTCAACCACATCACCACATCGGAAATAAACTTAAAAGGAAAAAAGGAAAAAAGTTTTTTTTTTTTTTAAAAAAAAAGAGAGAGAAAAGAATACCAATAAAACAAAGTTAAAAATCTAAAAGACCCCACAGAATGTTCAACTGCATGGTCGCATCAGAAATAAATTTGAAAGTTTAAAAAGAAAAAGGAAAAAACTTTAAAAATTAAAAAAGAATAAAAAAGGTTAAGAATAAAACAAGGTTAAAAATCTAAAACTACCATCAGAAGGTTCAACTGCACCATCACATCAGAAATAAACTTAAAAGTTTAAAAGAAAAAAAGTTAAAAATTAAAAGGGAAAATGTCATAAATAGTCCCTATATTATTGCTTAATGTGTAATTTGGTCCCCGAACTTTCAATCGGTTCAAGTTGGTTATTGAACCATTGATAAATGTCCGATTTGGTCCCGAACTTTCAATCGGCTTAATTTAGTCTCGAACTATTGATAAATGTTCGATTTAATCCTTTGTTACTGTTTTTTTTTTTTTTCGCTTCTTCTCTCTTTCCTCTGCCGGAGCCGGCGGAGGGAAGCCGGCGTTCGGCGAGGGTTGCCCTCACCGGCGTCGGGCGAGGACCGTCCTCGCCGGAAGCGGGCGAGGGAGCCCCTTGCCCGGCGAGGGAGCCCCTTGCCCGACGAGGGCAACTCGACGCCGGGGTGCTCCTTGCCCCTTGCCGGCGTCGGGTGAGGAGCACCCCGGCGTTGGGTGAGGGAGCCCCTTGCTTGACGCCGGTGAGGGCCGCCCTTGCCTGCTTCCAGCGAGGGCGGCCCTCGCCCGCGCCGAACACCGGCTTCCCTCCGCCGGAGCCGGTGGAGGGAAGAGAGAAGAAGCCAAAAAAAAAAAAGGAAAAACAGTAACGAATGACTAAATCAGACATTTATCAATAGTTCAAGAACTAAATTAAGCCGATCAAAAGTTTAGGGACTAAATCGGACATTTATCAATAGTTCAAGGATCAAATTGAGCCGATCGAAAGTTCAGGGACCAAATTGCACATTAAGCAATAATATATAGGGACCATTTGTGACATTTTTCCAAATTAAAAAGAAAAAAAAAGGATAAGAATAAAAAAAGGCTAAAATTCTAAAATTATCCTCAGAATGTTCAATCGCATCGTCACATTAGAAAAAAAAAAAAAACTTGAAATTTTTTTTTAAAAAAAAAAAAAAAAACTTTAAAAATTAAAAAAGAATAAAAAAGGTTAAGAATAAAACAAGGTTAACAATCTAAAACTACCACCATAAGCCAATATTTTCTCCGAATGTTTCCACCATAACGTTCAACCGCATTGCCGCATGCGCATAGGAAGTAAACTTGAAAGTTTAAAAGGAAAAAAGGAAAAAGGATAGAGAATAAAACAAGGTTAAAATTCTTAAACTACTCTCAGAAGGTTCAACCACAGCCACATCGGAAATAAACTTGAAAGTTTAAAAGGAAATAAGAAAAATTAAAAATTAAAAAAATGATGAGAATAAAACAAGGTTAAAATCTGAAACTACCCTCAGAATGGTCAACCGCATCGCGGTATTGGAAATAAACTTGAAAGTTATAAGCAAAAAGGAAATTAAAAAGATAAAAAAAGGATGAGAATAAAACAATGTTACAAATCTAAAATTATCCTTAGAAGGTCAACCGCATCACTACCCAAATAAACCTAAAAATTTACAAGGCAAAAAAAAAAGAATATAAATTAGTAAAAGAAAAAAAAAAAAGGATAAAAATAAATCAAGGTTAAAAATCTAAAACTGCGCTCAGAACGTTCAACTCCATCGCGGCCATCTACAGCAATGGCGCCACCACCCCTGCTACTTTGTGGAGCTTGCGGACATGTTCAAGCAGTGGCTTTATTTTAAAGGCTTTAGTTCACTTGGACTTTTGCTCTGAAAGAAAAAATTATTCTTCGTAGAATTGGCGGACATATTCATGCAATGGCTTTAGTTCCTGTGGACTGTTGCTCCGAAATAAAGAAAATCATGCTTTGTAGAGCTGCCGGACATATTCATGCAATGGTTTTAGTTCACCTGGACTGTTGCTCTGAAATTAAAACAAGCATGCTTCGTAGAACTGCTGGACCTATTCATGCCATGGACTGTTGCTTTGAAATAAAAACATGCTTGGTAGAGCTGCTGGACATATTCATGCGATGGTTTTAGTTCACCTGGACTGTTGCTCTGAAATTAAAACAATCATGCTTGGTAGAGCTGCTGGACATATTCATGCAATGGCTTTAGTTCACCTGTACTGTTGCTCTGAAAGTAAAAAAAAAAAAAATAAAAATCATGCTTTCTAGAGCTGCTGGACATATATTTGCAATGACTTTAGTTCACCTGGACTGTTGCTCTGAAAGTAACAAAAATCATGCTTTCTAGAGCTGCTGGACATATTCTTGCAATGACTTTAGTTCACCTGGACTGTTGCTCTGAAAGTAAAAAAATAAAATAAAAAAATCATGCTTTCTGGAGCTGCTGGACATATTCTTGCAATGACTTTAGTTCACCTGGACTGTTGCTCTGAAAAAAAAAAAAAAAAATCATGCGAAATGTTACTTCCAAAGTGAAAATCGTGCAAAATCTAGAGTGTCTGGACATCTTAGTCCTGCTTCTGGAGATCCTCAGTTTCTATTACAAAATATGTCATGCTTCTGAAGAGCTTATCTATTATTAGCAAACGTTGACACTTTGGATCCTTTTCAGAAGAGGTTTGCACACCTATCTAATGTTTGCTGCTACTTATTAATCTAATAGCGACTTCAGACCTTACTGAATTTGTTCTCTTCATTTTGCAGGATACAAAAACATCATCTGCCTGTATCAGATGATGAAGTCTGGTGGTTGAAGAAGATTGCCAAAAATGGGAAAATCTCACTAAACTGAGTGAAGCTGGAATAAGGGCTTCCTTAGCTAATTTGTCTCAAAACTTCACATAATAACTTAGAGATTTTTTAGTTGCACAACAAGTTTTGTTTGGCCTATTGATCTTCGCATTACTGCAATTTTCATCCTCTATTCAATTTACAGCATACAAGAAACACTATCCACCAGCATCTGATGATGAGGTCTGGAGATTGGAAAGTATTGCGAAGGATGGATCATTTCACAAGCGGCTGATTGACGCAGGAATACATAAGGTCGAAGAGTTTTTACGACAATTCTCAGTGGACTCTAAGAAACTGAGAAACGTGAGATTTTGCACATGGTTCTCAATTTGGATTGAACTCCCTAAACCAGGAAGAGTAATATGGTTTTTGTTCATTGCAGATTCTTGGCATGACGGAGAAGAAGTGGAAATCCCTCCTAAATCATGCAAAAACTTGCACTCCGAATGGGAAACTCTACATTTACAATCACGATCATGAAAATGACCACGGTGTTATATTCAACAGTGTTGGTCAACTCAGTGGCCTAACTGCAGATGGGGTGTATTTTGCTGCTGACATATTTTCTCCCCAGCAGAAGGTAACTGGAAAATTCGACCTTTTTTGGTATTTGCCACGCAATCTGCAAGGGACAACCCTTGACCACAGATTATCAGTTAAAATTTTATCTACATTGTCAATATAGCATAGGTATGATGGTTAATCAGTTTAAAAATAAGGTGCATTCAGTTATGTTGCATTAGTGATTATTTTCTGTTGATGATCGCAAATTTGACTTCTTAATGGGGTGTCTCCGATGGTAAGCTGTGTTAATCAGCTTTGCAAATGCCAGGGAAAAAGCAAAATCAAACACAAAAGAGAGTTTCTCTGATGATAATCTTCTACTTCTTTTTATAGGTAAAAGAAAATATTACTAAAGGGCACCGAGTGGGGGCAAAGCCATGTAGAGAAAAGCTTAGCACCAAAAGAGCTCATTTACAATACAAATCATATACAATGTCGTTTAACGCATTTACATATTCGCATAACTTTCCATTATACAGAAGTCTCAGATTTCCTGGCAACATCCAACTGACAATCTTCCATTTTGGTCTCCTAATGGCACTCTGTCCCGTCTCCATTCTTTAATAAAAAATTTTTATCACCACTCTCTTGTCCCCATCATTCAACCCCCTGACAGTCCAAGACATAATTTTGACCTTTATATAAACAAAAAAGAGCCCTTTCCACTGCTACCGCTCACAACCTCCTTTTTCTGTAAGGAGTTTTATCATTATTGGTGGCACACTAAAGGCGTTTCAATTCCTTGATTTTTTTCTTAAGGACTTAAAATGGTCAGGGCCATCATTTCCATTCTCAAGCTCCTCGAAAAGACTCATAGCTGCATATTTGAACCATTGGAAGGAGACTCCAGGGACCTGGCCAACAGCCTTGATATTGTTGAGTAACCCAAAAGGAGACATCATCCTTACTATTTACCTCAAAACGATTCAACAATGGAACTGATAACAAGAGGATCTTGCCTCATCAACCCCCATTGGTGTTGAAATAATAGTTTCTTTTTTTTTTTTTTGCACGTTTTGCTGATTTGATTTTTCAGTTATTGGAATTAGTGGAGTCATGTTTAGCTAATTTGTGTGTTAGTTATCCTAGATTTTAGGTGTCAGTGGAGTAAGTGCTTTATTCAAAATATAGGTAGTTATGGGTCCTATTTTAGTGGTGTGTTTTTTTTTTTTTTTCTTTTAACGTTATGTATTTTGTCTTTTGTAAAAGATTTCATTGTTCTAAATGAAAGATAAAAGTTTCAGCCTCATCTCTCCCCCCTTTAGCTTTTCTACAGTGGTATCAGAGCCTTGAGGAGAGAGAGAGTTTTTTTTTTTTTAAAAAGATAAAGAAGGTTTAGAGGTGTGAGATACTTTCGTGAGATAATTGCAGTAGCAATATTTCCAATGGCCATCGACAATTTTGTTCAACCAGCAATTCCACGCTTTGATGGTCACTATGACCATTGGAGCATGCTGATGGAAAATTTTTTACGGTCAAAGGAATACTGGTTGGTTGTCGAATCTGGAATTCAAGAGCTACCAGTAGGTACGGTTTTGACGGATCCCTAGAAAGCAGAATTGGAAGCTAGAAAGTTGAAGGACTTGAAGGCAAAAAATTATTTCTTTTAGGCTATTGATCGTCCCATCTTGGAGACTATTCTTTGCAAAGAAACTTCCAAGGATGTTTGGGATTTTATGAAGAAGAAATATCAAGGCTCTGTTAGGTGAAGCGTGCATAGCTTCAAGCCTTGAGAAGAGATTTTGAGACACTAGCGATGAATGATGGAGAATCTGTCACTAGTTATTGTGCTACAACAATGGAGATCAGCAACAAGATACGATTCCATGGCGAGAAGATGGACAAAAACCCATTGGTGTAAAGTGGGTCTTTAAAACAAAACTAAAAGAAAATGATGAAGTTAACAAATACAAAGCACGTTTGGTAGCCAAGGGATACAAGCAGCAATATGGGATCGACTATACAGAAGTTTTTTCTCTAGTTGCGAGACATGACACGATCAGATTGGTGGTTGCATTGGTGACACAAAATTCTTGGCCTATTTTCCAGCTAGATGTCAAATCGGTATTCTTGCATGGGTACTTGGAAGAACATGTATTTGTCGAGCAACCCTCTGGTTATGTCAAGATTGGAAATGAGCATAAACTTTATGGGCTAAAACAAGCCCCTCGGGCTTGGTATAGTCGTATAGAAACTTATTTTCTTAAAGTTGGTTTTTCAAAATATCCTTATGAGCATACACTTTTTGTCAAGATTGGAGATACAAGGGAAAATGCTTATTGTTTGCTTGTATGTTGACAATCTTATATTTACTGGAAATTATAATGCCATGTTTGAAAAATTCAAGAAATTTATGATGAATGAGTTTGAAATGACCGATCTTGGTATGATGCATTACTTCCTTGGCATAGAAGTGGTACAATCGGATGATGGGATCTTTATTTCTCAAAAGAAATATGTGGGAGAAATTTTGGACAAGTTTTAGATGAAGGATTGTAATCCGATAAACACTTCAGTTGAGTTTGGCTTAAAGTTATCCAAAGATCATGAAGGGAGGAAGGTTGACAGCACACTTTATAAACAAATTGTGGACAGTTTGATGTATCTAATTACAACAAGACTAGACATAATGTATTCTGTGAGTTTAATCAGTAGATATATAGAGAATCCTACAAAAATGCATTTTTTAGCTGTCAAGAGAATCCTTTGTTACTTGTAAGGAACTAGAGATCTGGGTTATTTTACAAGAAGAGTGAAATGTCAAATTTGTTGGGATTTACTAATAGTGACTATGTAGGAGATCAAGATGATAGGAGAAGCACTTCAAGTTATGCTTTTATGTTTGGGACATGTGCTATTTCGTAGTCATCCAAGAAGCAACCAATTATCACGTTGTCAAGTACAGAAGCTGAATTTGTTATTGCAACAACTAGTGCTTGTTAAGCTATTTGGCTAAGGAGAATTTTTGAGGACTTGCAATTCAAGCAACCAGGAGCTACTAAAATTTTTTGTGACAACAACTCAGCAATCAAACTCTCCAAGAATCCTGTGCTACATGGAAGAAGCAAGCACATTGATGTGAAGTTTTATTTCTTAAGAGATAGCAATGATGGAACAATTGATCTAATCTACTGCAGGAGTGAAGATCAAGTTGCTAATATATTCACCAAGGCCCTCAAAATGGAGTCATTTGTGAAGCTTAGAAGGTTACTAGGTGTTTACACGTTGAAAATAGTCAAGGCTTTAAACTGAATGTTAGTAAACATCAGTTTAAGGGAGGGATTGTTGAAATAATAGTTATTTCTTTTTGCACGTTTTGCTGATTTGGTTTTTCAGTTATTGGAGTTAGTGGAGTCATGTTTAGCTAATTTGTGTGTTATAGTTGTCCTAGTTTTTAGGCGTTAAGTGTAGTAAGTGCTTTATGAAGAACATGGGTAGTTATAGGTCTTATTTTAGTGGTTTTATTTTTTCACGTTATGTATTTTGTCTTTTGTAAAAGATTTCGTTGTTCTGAACGAAAGATAAAAGTTTCAGCCTCATCTCTCCCCCCATTAGCTTGTCTACAATCGGCTCCAAGACCAATGAATCTCCATTCACATCCAATTCGAACTCCTCCAAAGGCTGCCCCCTTCTTTTGCTCTCACCCCTTGAGAAGACATCACCAGAAAGTGCAGTTAGCAGCTTAGGAGCACTCTATGCTCGTACGGTGTTCCAAGTTTTTGACTCATTCACCATGTTATGGTACTTTCAAGTCGAGATGCTTTTTGTTGCTTTCATCAAATTCTGTGAACTTGATGTCCATGATTTTCCTTATTGGTATTTTGACCACCAACTCTGCATCTGCCTACCTTGTTTGATCTGTCTGAGAAAGAAAGGAAACATATGAGACACATCTTCTTAGTGCCTTTGATATCCATGCGAGTCCAGCCCAAATTATTTGAGTCACCTAGGGTGTAAGATAACCCTGATAAAGCGACTGGTTGAGAAAGTAATAATTTTCAAGTCTTCCAGGTCTGTGGAGAAAAATTGGTGAAAAAGGCCTACGAGAATTGGAATGATGTCACGCCATATGAAGCTGAGGCTTTTTCAAGTTCCATGTCGGAGAAGATCTCGTGTCCTTTTCTGTGTGAAGTTCTAGGAGATCAAGAATGCCTCCATCCATCTCACAACAATACGCCCCCACCGAGATTGGGCAGTCATGCTGGTTTGAAAGTACCTGCTAGAACTTCAGCATCCACGGTGGAAGGTATGTGCTCTAATTGGCTACGAGGAAAAGAAAAAGTTGCCTATAGTTAAACACTAGCTGAGATGTAGCCACTTTTTTTTCTTTTTCTTTCTTTTTTTTTTTGGTGATTTAAGATCATCAAAGTGATATGTTGCAACTAGAACCTTTCGCAGTAGCGTACACCTTTGGGAGGGAAATATATAGGCTTCCGATGATATGGGTTTGGAGGTGATAGAAATCAACTGTTCCATAAGTTGTCAATCAGTCAAAAATATGATGAAATATTTTATAGGGGAGGAGCATTGTTGTCTATTCTCGTTTCTCATGAAGTACGTGATTGCAGTGTCCTAATCATTGGTTCTTCAAATGGGTTTTGGGACCTAAATCTATTTAGCTGAACTGTTTGTATAAATCAGAACATTAGGTATTTATGGACTCCATGTTGATCCCACACTTAGGAGACTTGCCTTTCCTGGCTTGCCACATGTCTAAAATGAGCTTCATCAATGGGATACTAATTTATTTTTAATCTCTCTCTCTCTCTCGCTCTCCAGGAAATCGGTGCATTACTGCTGCTCAATTGCTAATACGATCACAAAGTCTCAATCCCCAAAATGCCACGTCGAACCAAATGGAGCCTTCAGCAGATACAAATGTACAGCCATTAGGACAACTACACGGGTCAACATCAGGCTTCCCAGCTTTAAGTACGTTGAAATTTCTCCGTCCAATGTCAATTTCTTCGCAGCATAATATTGTTTATCCTGTCTTGTGGAAAAATTGAGAACAAAGATTGGGACTTCCACACTAAAAATATGCAGAATGAATTTTCTCTGTGATGATATATGTGGTGTGAATATAACTTGCTGGAACAAAAGTAGATTGTTATCAGCTCTTCGGCTTTGGCCTAGGGTTATGATCCCATTTCACTGGACAGATTCATGCTTGTTTAATGAAGAGTAGGAATTGCATCAGCTCAATTCTTCTCCTTAAGGAAAGCAGTTTTGTCCTTTCTCTTTCTTTTTTTCTGCCAAGAAATGCACAAAGAGCAACCATAGAGAAAGTGCCAAAAAAACACTCAACACCTGACCACACTAGGAACCCATTTAATGAGTTTAAAAACACTCAACACTTAACTCGAACGATGGTACACCCTTAGTGAGTATTACAAGAATCCCGATGATGATGATATGGCTTCGGAGGTGATTCAAATCAACGGTTCCATTAGTGGCATGGAGTCAAACAAGAATATGCCGAAATATTTTACAAGAGAGGAGCATCAGTGACTATTATCATTACTCATGAAGCACATAATCGCAATGTCCTGATTATTTGGCTTTCTTGAGGTGTATTTCAGGGCATCAATCAATTTAATAAATCGACGGATGATGCATCTTCGAGAATGGAATCTAGTCGTAATGTCATAATTATTGATTCTTCATACGTATTTCAGGACCTGTTTTGAATTCTTTAATAGCTCAGATCGTCTATATGCATCAAAATGCTGACCATTTAAATCTCTCTCTCCCTCCCCTCTTTCTCTCCACAGGAAACAGTGGTAGCACCGCTGCTCGATTGCCAATACAACCACAAAGTCTCAATTCCCGACCTGCCACATGGAACCTGATTATTGGTGGTTTGAACCAAATGGAGCCTTCAGCATATACATACGGAAGTTTCCCAGGTTTCAATAAGTTGAATTTCCCCCCTCTAATGTTGATTTCTTTGCGGCATGGTATTGTTTTATCCAGTCTTGTGGAAATTGGGACTTCTATATGAAAATATGCAGAATCAATATTCGCCATGGTGATGAATGGGGTGAGAGTATGACTTGCTGGCACGAAAACGGAAAACACCATCACCTCTAAGGCTTTGTTACCACGTCATAGAAATAGAAAATACCAAGAAAATTTTTTATTACTCACATAGCTCATATCCATGTCTATATGCGACAAAATTCTGATAGTTCAAACTCTCTCTCTCTCTCCAGGAAACGGTGGTATTACTTCTGCTGGATCGCCAATACAATTACAGAGTCTCAATTCCCAAAATGCCACGTGGAACCAAATTACTTCCGGTTCGAACCAAAAGGAGCCTTCTGCAAATACAAATGTAGAGCTATACGAACAACTCTACAGGCCATCATCAAGCTTCGTAGCTTCCAGTAAGTTGAATTTTCTCCCTGTAATGTAGTCGATTGTGTTGTGTTATGGTATTGTCTATACTGTCTTGTGAAAAAATTGAGAAGAAAGTTTAAGACTTCTATACTGGAAATAGGCAGAATTACTATTGGCCGCGATAATGAATGTGGTGAGAGCATCATTTGCTGGAGTGAAAGGAGAACGTTATCAACTCTAAGGCTTTGGTTTCTGTCGCAATCCTTTTTCAGCGGACAGATTCGTGCTTGTGTATGGAAGAGTAAGAATTGCATTAGCTCATTTCTTCTCCTTCAGGAAAGCAGTTTGTCCTTTTTCTTTCTTTTTTCTGCCAACAGAGAGAGTGCCAAAAAAACACTCAACGCCTGGCTACCTTAGGAACCCATTTAATGAGTTTAAAAGAGGGATATTTTTGTGATATCTGCTATTATCAATCCCATTTGGGAACTAAACAAGTAAATGTGAAGCTGCCTCATTTGAAGACTAAATCATTTGGCATCTCAAGTATGATACTTGACTCAATTTTGTCACACTGGTAAGCTCTTTTTGGGGGTTTGATTGGGTCTAGTCAACTTAGCAAATGTTGTAACTGCATACAAAGAGAGTTATATGGGTGTTTTCTACGATATTACTTCTGATTATTTCTCTGCAGCAGTTGAATTATCCCACTTATCTGATGGTAAGGACTGATCAAAGTGTAACTTCCGTGGCCAATGCATACTAACATCTCGGAAAAAGAGTAGTGGACATAGTGATGGCCTCATTAGTAGTGTAACATCCATTGAATATTCATCTATGGTTCATGAGAAATTAGCAATCATGGTGTGTGAAGTGTAGTCTCATTCTAATATTATCTGTATTGCTTTTCAGATACTGAAGACTATCAGTATAATTTGGAACAGTTGTTGGAGGGCTCGAATCTTGCGGCTGCTGATCAAGCACCACTTGCTACTGGACAACCTTTTTGGATTTGACCGGACAACCTTTTGGGATTTGACATTCAAGGCATTGGCTACGTAGACTTCCTATTTACCTCAATAGTTTGAGTTGTCATGTTTATTATGAGTTTCTACATAGAAGTATGAGCACTATGCTTGGTGTAATGCACACATCCGTGCACACATCCATGGGCTAAGAAAGGGATTGAATTTGAGGACCAAATTACTGGCGATCACTGGTTTTTACTTGATTACTGTCCTTATAGATGGAGCGGTTTCCATGCATCTGTTGAAAGGGAGGATCCCACGTTTGTGGCTTGGGGTTGAAAGTAACGACATTTTAAACCCTTGATATGGTTTTCTCGAGAGATTCTTAAAGCCATTAGGCTAGGAAATAGTTAGTGAAGGGAGCTACTAAATTACGGTTAACTTCTTTCAGACTCACTATAGAAGAAAGAAAGAAACAAAATTCAACGCCCGGTATAGCGTATTGTATTTTAGTCTAGAAATACGTAGAGTTGCCTCTAGAAAATTTTGCAAACTAGGCAAATTGAATACTATAATGAGAATTTAGAATAGGATAGTCGGTAATGCTCCACTAGCATAACAAAATTACAGTTCATGGAAGTGGATTCATGATTTTTCGTTTGTTTCGTTAGCCAAATTTTCCGCTGTTTGGCTCAAAGAGAATGAATGGATCAAGAAAAATAATTTCCGTCAACCGGGAAAATCCTTCAAAATATGAGAAAATGGATGGAAATCATTTTCTTTTTCCCCGCATTCTGAGATAAAGCCTCCTCCCTCTTCTCTGCCTTCTTGCTCATCTCTCTCCGCCTCGAGAGCTCCTCCTCCTTGTCGCCCCGGGCTTCTCTTCAGCGATCTCCTCAGCTCGAGAGGAGTCCACGTGGACGAGGTGTAGCCTCGACTCGGCAACGAGGGCGGAGTCTGATGGCGCGGTCGGCAGAGGACAAGCCGGTAGGGGTGGAGGCGGCGCGGGGAGGAAGGCGAGGGAGTGGAGGAGGATGGCGGAGGTGGAGTCCATGGTGTGGTGGCTAAGGGGGACGTGCTCAACCGATGCTATTGTGGGTGACAACGAGGGGTCGGGCTGGTGATGCACCATTGGGAGGGAAGATCTGGTCATTATCGCCGTTAAAATATGTCTTGAGTTTGAGTCCAATATAAAATTCTGAATATTCCGAATTGGATATGTTGCGGACGTTCGAAATTGAGCAAAGAAGATCCGAAGACCAACTTCCCAAAGTTTGAATCTGTGTTGGAGAAATTGGCCGCTGAAATAGGAAAGTTCAACTTTGACTTGGATTTGGATTATGTTTAAAACATACAAATATATGTTTTGGATAAAATCGTTTTAGATAGAAAAAAGAATCCTATGAGAAGTTGGCAAAAGAATAATCGTTTCACTTATATATATAGACTTGTGGCCGTGGGTGGTAGTGGTGGATCACAAATTGTCTTGAAGCTCCGCGTGAGTGCTTGGTGTTCCGCCGTTGATCATGAAGAGTTGGTCTTGAAATGCCGTCTAGTAGTCGAGTGGCTGGGAGGGATTTTTCTTTGTCGTTCTTGTCCATGAATTACATCCAACAAAGATTTAGTGTTCAAGCCAATTAAATCTTATGGTAAGATTTGTGTGTAATTTTTTCGTGAGATTGAGAGATTATTCTTGAAGAATTTCGGGGCTAAACACTGCATGCGTTATTGGGTGTAATTAGAGCTTGGGAAACACTGAGAGAGTGTTTGAGTGACTTGAGTGTGTAATCTTCTTGTATCGTTTGATCTATAGTGAAATTCGCTGCTGCTCTCCCCGTGGACGTAGGTCTTTATTACCGAACCACGTAAATCCTATGTCTGATATATTTTATTTTTCTATCTATATTATTGTTTGATTGCTCGCCTTTTCGCAACAAGTAGTATCAGAGCCAGACTTGGCTAAGTTGAAGCGAATCGATGGCGACAGAAGAAGTAAAAATGAGAATCGACAGATTTGATGGGAAAGATTTTAGTTTCTAGAAGATGTAGATTGAAGATTATCTTTACCAGATGAAACTGCACTTGCCCTTATCTGGGGATAAACCAGAGACGATGAAGCAAGCTGATTGGGATTTACTGGATAGACGAGCTATGGGTGTTATTCAGTTGACGTTGGCTCGTAATGTCGCGTTTAACATCATGAAGGAGAAGACCACTGCTGATTTGATGCAAGCCCCGTCGGATATGTTCGAGAAGTCCTTTGCGATCAACAAGGTCTATTTGATGCAACGTCTGTTTAATTTGAAGATGAGTGAAGGTGCGTTAATTGTAGATCATACCAATGAATTCAATGTGATTGTTAGTCAATTGAGTTCAGTTGAGATTGACTTTGAAGATGAGGTACGTGCTTTGATTCTATTATCCTCATTGCTTGATAGTTGGAATACTACTGTTATTGTTGTTAGTAATTCCTCTGGGTCAACAAGTTTGACGTTTGATGGGGTTCGAGATTTAATTCTGAGCGAGGATATTCGTAGAAGAGAATCTGGCGAACTTGTATTTGTTGCTTTAGTAGGTGAAAATAGAGGAAGATCTAGAACATGTGTGGGTTAGAGTAGTACCGATATGAACATGTGTAGTCAGTCTATGACTGGTGATGTTGTCTGTTGAAGTTGTGGCAAGAGGGGGTATCTTAGAAAGAATTGCCTCAAGCTGAAGAATGAGAAGGGTAAGGAAATTATAATTGATTCTGCAGATAATGTTGCAGCTGTAGCAAATAATGCTAATCATGTCTTGTTTGTTACTAATGATTCATCGTTTAATGGATGGATTATGGATTCTGGTTGTTCTTTTCACGTCACATCATATAAAAACTGGTTTATCACTTATCAGTGCACGGGTAGTGGTAAAGTCCTGTTAGGGAACAACGCTGAGTGCGATGTTGTGGGTGTTGGTGATGTTAAAATCAGAATGCGTGATGGTATTGTGAGAACATTGACTGGAGTAAGACACGTTCCAGAATTGAAAAAGAACTTAATTTCCTTGGATGCCCTAGATTCAGCTGGTTGCAGGTATTCTTCAAAAGGTGGAGTTCTGAAGGTTGTTCGAGATGCCTTGGTGATAATGAAAGGAATCAAGCACGGAGGCCTGTATAAACTTCAAGATGAGACGACGACAGGTTTCAACCTAGAGACGTCGGATGCATTTGCTCGAGAGTCTTTTGACTACTCGAGGATGACCTGGGTGTTTGTGCCAATGCACAAGTTTGATACTGGTGTCAAGATCTCGCGGTTGAGAGCTTTGATCGAGATGGAGACTGGTAAGTTGATCAAGCATGTGCGGACTGACAATAGCATGGAGTTCTGCTCAAAGCTGGCAAATAAATTCTCCATGCAACGCACGCGCACTGCAATTTTTAATCATTACTAGTATGAAAAGTTTTGGGCGCTTATACATAAGACCTCAAACAACAATGAAGCATGCATGCAAGTGACATTTCAGAGAAACTTCCTTGATCCACAACCACCACTTCTCATAAATTGACCAAATGTCCTCCATTATTAGAGTGACATGAAAGATTATGGATGGAATTCCTCCGAACTTACTATCAACACGACTGACTCATAGTGAAACGTTGGAAGTAAATAAAAGAAAAAGCATGATCAAAGTTTAGAGACAAAATGAAACGTTAAATAGGACATGAAGATATTGATGCTTGACTTTGACAAAATCCCGCAATTATCAGTGGTAATTGTTGGAAGGAAGTCAGTGGAAGACGACTTACCTCTATTCGATGCGCAGTCAACAATTTACACGGAACGATCGTTGAATTGTGGAGGAACCACGAACAAAATTACTTCACGTTGGTTTGAATGCTATCACGAGGAAAGCATCCGATTTCCATAGCGTAAATGCGAATTGTTCTTGTAAATGAGAAATGGAACGCCTTCTTTTTCTTTTGATGGAAAGGGGAAAAGAAAAAGAAGAGGAATTTCTGAGCGTATGTTCTGCCAACCGTACCAACGGTTATCATCAGAAGACTTTTATACAACTCCCTTTATACCCTTTTAAAGGGTGTCTTTCCATCGTAGCGTATTAAGACGAAATGGTGCGTTCTTATCGCACCCCATCATGGACATACTATGTAGATACAACATCTCCCACTCGGACATGATGGGCTTGATAGTGCTTTGTCAAGAATATAAGGTATTCAACATTCATCAACTTTACAAAACAATTCATATTGGCAAGTAAGCCATGCAACCAGTGAGTAAACCTACACTTGAGAGATCAAATTATGCACCTGTTAGGGATAACATAATGGCTACAACCCTAAAAAAAAAAATAAACAATTGATGTCTCACAGTGCCCTAGACATATTTGTTACATCTATCTAAGTATACCTATCCCTTAAAGGCTATACTTGACTATTCTCAAAAACACAATGTATTTACAATTATATTTGCAACCACATAAGACGATATAGTTGGTCGACCAATAAATATATGTAATAGATGTAAAACAACAATAGTCTTTCTTTGCACTTATGTCTCTCTCAATTTCAGAACAACTGCTTTCCTAGAAATGTCCCATAAAGTCATATCTATTCATGACCGCCGGTAACATGCTAAAGTAGCAACATTGATCTTTCACTTCGAGAACATAGTCAGAAGTAATATAGAGCACAAAATGAGGTAAATTATAAATTACCTCAAGGGCTCATAGGATGAGTAAATAATGATAATTTTACTCATCTTCCCTTGTCGGTCGTATCATGCACATATAGTATGAATTACATGCTATAGTGGATTTCTCTTTCTATAAGAGCATATGTCATTTATTAAATATATACACTATACTGATCTTAGCCTAAACATAGTCAAGTGCTTCTCACGTACTCATGTTTAACTCGAGTGCTCTATCAGCTTGCTTTCTATAGCGCACAATTAAGTACTCGCATCCGGCATCTTTCAAGCATACATTATTGTGGGACTATCATGTTTGGTCTTATTATGAACAAATCACAAATCTCATCTTGACTCCAATCAAGGCGACATATTATTTTATGTACTAAACTTGCTCTATAGCATTTATTTGTACATAACGTCTCATCTCAACGTGCTAACTATAGCACTTGAGGTAATTGTTCATGTAAGTGAGCTAATCATTGCCTGCTAACATACTTTTCAATAATATATGTGTGTATGTGCCGGTCTTATAATGGATTTGTACTTATTGATAAAACATCAAGTCACTAATAAACAAACGAGTACAATACATATGTCCAAATATACATAAACCAATGATCCTCTACAATAACATATATCACATTCTATGTAATCCTAGTAACATCCCGTGGGTCAAAAATATGTTTCTAGGAACAACCTTCGTAAATTAATCAGCAACCATTTTATTGGTTGAAATATATTGTATGATTATTTCTTTCTGCACTATTATATCTTTTATAAAGTTGTTCTTTATGTCAATGTATTTCGTCTTTCCATGATACTTGGGATCTTTCACATAGGTAATGACTACTTAACTATCGCAATAAACTATCACCGGTTTTGGAATCTCAGTAATAGTGTCTAAATTTTCCAAGAAACATTTTAGCCATACTACTTCTTGTACTGCGGTAGAATATGCAATAAATTCTGCCTCCATAGTAGACAAGGCCGTGCATGTCTGTTTCTTGCTATTCCAAGAAATTGCACCCCCATTGAGTAAGAACGCATATCCAGAAGTCGATTTACACTCATTTAGATCTCCACTCCAATCAGCATTTGAATAGCTTAATAAGCATAAATCATTCCCTTGGTAACAAAGTCGATAGTCTATGGTGCCTTTCAAGTATCTCAGGATCCTCTTCACTGCTTTCCAGTGTGCTTGACCAGGATTTGATTGATATTGGTTCACCAATCCCACGGCATAACATATGTCGGGTCGAGTATACATCATAGCATACATCAAACTTCCGACCGCACTAGCGTAAGGAATAGTTTCCATCACTTTATTTTCTTCTGAAGTCTTAGGACGCATCTCAGTACTTAGACCTTAGGGGTATCAATGGGATTATAGTGCTGCATATTGAAACGTTCAAGAATCTTTATTATATAAAACTCTTGTGATAAAGTAAGGAGTTTTTTTTTATCGATCTCTTTCGATTTTAACTCATAATATATAAGTAGCTTCTCCCATGTCATTCATTTCAAAATTAAAGGACAACCATTCATTTATAGTGATAACCAAAATCTTGTCATTTCTAGCCAATAGAATATCGTCCACATAAAGTGATAAAATCACAAATTTATCTTCGGACCGCTTGACATATACACAATAATCTTTTTCGATCATCGTGAAACCAAAAGTTGTTATGGCTCGATGAAAACGAAAATACCACTGTCTAGATGATTGCTTAAGGCCATATATTGAACTATGAAGCTTGCAAACTTTATGCTATTGACCTTTAACTATGAAACCTATTGGCTACTTCATATAGATTTCATCATCTAGTTCTCCATTGAGAAATGCCGTCTTTACATCCATTTGATGTAATTCAAGGTCCAAATGTGCAACGATGGCTAGGATAAGGCGTATTGAAGCAAACCTTATAATTGGTGAAAATGTTTTCTCATAGTCCGTACCCTCTTGTTGAGTATAACTTTTCGCCACAAGATGAGCCTTATACTTTCAATGGATCCATCCGCCCCTCACTTAATTTTAAAGGCCCATTTGTTTCCAATGGCCTTGCGATTAGGTGGTAGATCAACCAAGGCCCAAATATGATTTGCCCTCATTGACTCTATTTCATCTTCCAAAACTTTTCTCCATTCTTTCTTATTAGAGGATGAGAAAGCCTCTTGAACAGTTTTAAGCTCGGCATTGTCTTTCTGAGCAATCATAAATACTTCCCCTTTAATCTCAAAACGACGATGAAGAATACTTTTACGATTATTTTTATGTAACTGAATTTCTCTTGAATTTAGTTCATCAGGCGATGCAACACTCCCCACTAGGTCTTATATATTGAGGTAAATCTTCATTTCCCTCTATAACATTAGTAGGTGTGTTATCAGGATCTTTCATCTCATATAATTGGAAGTCCTTATCAATCTCACCTCTACTAGGAAAATCGTTCTCCAAGAACGTGACATCTCATGACTCCATTTTGGTCATATTTCCATCAGCTTCTTCACCTATGAACACGTATCTTTTGAAATGTTCAGAATATCTTATAAATACATTTCTTCCCTCTGTGACCTAATTTGCCCATATTTATAGGAAGAAACATGAACATAAGCTGCACATCCCCATGGACGTAGACTACTTAAATCTGGTTTCCTACTAGTCCATAATTCATAAGGGGTGGAAGTGACTGATTTTGAAGGCACTCGGTTAAGTACAGAGGCAACAGTCAATAATGCATCTCCCCAATAGGAGATAGGTAAATTTGCTTGCGCTATCATAGATCTAATCATTTCCAATAGGGTTCTATTCCTTCTCTCATCTACCCTATTTTGTTGTGGAGTACCAAGAATAGTCCATTGTCGTACAATTCCCTTTTCATCACAAAGAGTCTTGAATTTCTTTAATAGATACTCACGTGTGCGATCGGTTCTCAATGCCTTTATTATTTTGTTCAACTGATTCTTTACCATCGTTATATGTTGTCTAAAGTAATTTAATGCTTCTGACTTATGGGAGATTAGAAAGACATAATCGAAATGCGTGAAGTCATCTATGAAAGTGATGAAATATAAGACTCCATGCCTCATCCTCATATTTAAAGGACCACAAATGTTAGAATGTATGAGTTGCAATGGAAATACGGCTATAATCCCTTTACAGAATGGTTTTCTAGTTACTTTTCCCGCTACAAAATGTTCACATACGAGCAAATTAACATTAGTGAGTGACCCTAAAAGATCTTCTCCAACTAATCTTTGCATTCTTTGTAACCCGATGTGACCTAATCTAGCATGCCAAGTACTTGCATTAATCTCAATATTACTAGAAGATGCAATTAAAGAAAAACAACCATCGACATTAACATTGTATTAATCATAGTCAATGTCTAACACCATAAAACAATTCAATAAATGACCTAAACCATAATAAACTGTTCCAAAAAAAATGTCAACACAATCACCATGGAAATTCAATACATAACCTAGGTTAAGAAGAACAACTACGGAAACCAAGTTTCATCTAATATTTGGAGCATAGAGGACATCATGTAGGAATAGGCTTCGACCACCACGTAAAATTAATTTACATGCGCCGGTATCCTTCACTTCAATTCTTGAGTTATTCCCAACATATATCCATCTTCTTCCAAGCTGTATCTGACGATACTCCACAAATGCTTCTCAGTCTTTAGCTACGTGGTCTGTTGCTTCTGAATCTACAGTCCACATTGGATGAGATTTAACAAGCATTACAGTACTAGAAACAAAATCATTACTTAAAGTAATGGAATAATAGGGTACTTCTTTCGGCTCAATCATTCACGAGCAAAGTGACTCATCTTGCCACAACTGTAGCACTTCATATTGGCCTTGTCCTTCTTCCCACCACGCTTCTTGCGTTGGAAGGTCTTAGCCCTCTTAGATGCTTAATCAGTCTTCTTCTCTTTATTGTTGAATTGATGATTCCTTTTGCGCTTGAAGCCCGAAGCTTTGCGTGAACTCGATTCAGTAACATAAGCATGCGTAGAGGATCTTGCAACTTCTAGGCGCTCATCCTCTAATTCCAAATGACGCGCTATATCATCAAAAGTGACAATATTCTCATTATGCATCATATTGATTTTCATATGCTCCCAATTGTCATGAAGAGACCTTATAACAGCCTGAACTTGCTGTTCATCAGTAAGGGAGTGACCTGCCGACTTCAACTCACGAATCATATTTGACATCTCTCGAAAATGCTGCCTCGTCGTTACGTTTGGATGCTTTTGGTATGTGTCAAACTTGATGGTGAGTCTCCTCAACTTAGTGGCAGATGTACCCCCAAATTTATCTTTCAAGGCAACTCATGTTACTTGAGTTTTATCATAACTTTCAAACTCACACATAAGATCATCTTACATACAGCTCAGCAACGTGATGCGAGCAATGCTATTTTTCTTTTTCCAAGCTTGATAAGCTTCTAGATCTCTCTTATGTTGAGCTGAAGTTCCATGCTCAGGTTCATTCATGGTGTGGTTGAAAGTTTCCAAAACCTCTTGCTCCTCAAGGATGTACTAAACCTTTTGGTGCCAAATATTATAATTGTCACCGTTCAGCTTCTCACCCTTATTGAGGTCAGCCACAATGGTCTTGGATGCCGAAACCATAATCAATTGCTATAACACATTGACATAATAAATGCAAAATCAATACTAGCACACTTTTCAAGATAACACACATTTAATTTGTAGCAAAAACAAACTAAATTAATGATAATTCAACAAAAAAAACAGAAACAAAAGTTCATTATGATCCTGTCGCGACCAATTTTTTTTAGGTGTAGACCACCTAGGTTTTGGCTAATGGATTGTTAAGCCTAAACTTAACTCGGGCTCTCCCAAGCCCATACCAATTCGCGACTTAGGTTCAAATTCTTAAAATATGCAAATGGATTTTATCTAGGAGTCGCCACTAATCTATTTTTTTGTGGGTCGATTAGAAACCCAAGTAAAATAACGGGAGTTTTACTTTACTCCTACGAACCAGAGATTATGGCTACGGGAACTTGGTTACACTAGATTTCTCTAATGCCCTTTCGGTACCATTCTTTATTTAAAAAATGTTTGGCAGGCAGCTTGGATTGATTTTAAATTTATTTCCCTAACACGTGAGGTGATCATGCGAGTGCGCAATCCACCAATTTAACACCCAGATAAACAATAAATAAATTGCAAAAAAAAAAAAAAACTTACCTCAAAGCAACAAAAGCATCTGCAATGTTAAATTAAAATCCACATCAACAACCTTAGATATGGTTTCTAATTAACACGCAATTTCATTTTTCTTTTCACTTAATTGATGAAAATCATGCAATATGCGATGCAACATTAACTAAATGACCTAATTCTAATGACACGTAATTTCTAGTTAAATGGGCCTAGTAAAAATACTAAATGGCATGCATCTCCATGAAATCTAACCCTAATGACGTGCGTATGATATTTTTCTTTTTCCTAAAAGAATGAAACTAATTTAGCCTAAGGTATTTTTGTATTTTTTTTTTATGAAATTCGGAATTAAAACAACATGTGAAAATTGTCTAACTAGATTAAGATCCTATTCAATTTATATTAGGAATTAGGTTAAATTAAATCCTAATTTAAAATAAAATATTATCTTAACCCAAATAATCCTAGAATGCAATCTATCTAAAAAAATCTATCTAAACCTAAAATTAATTAGGAAGTAAAATTAAACATGCAATTTTACCCTAATATGCAATAATGTGCAAAAGATGCCCTAATCCTATATGATATATACATGATGTTTTTTTTTTATTAATTTCGAAATTATAATTTAACATGCAAATCAAGTAATAAAACTAACATTCTAAATGAATATGCTTTCTTTTTGTTCTCTTTTTCATGATTCAAAATAAAATCTTTATCCTAAACATGTAAAATAAGAAAAGCAAACCTAACCCTAATTTTCCTTTTTTTTTTTTTTTTCGAAATTAACAATTGCCTAATAATTAAACAAGCAATTTAAAGTTAAAAAAAAACTAACCTAAGTCAATTGATTTTTTATTTAAAATAAAACTTCAATTCTAAACATGCAAACCCTAATTCTAACCTACATCTTTTTTGATTGATTTTTTTTTAAGAAAACTAATTTAAATAACACTACAGCAAATCAAGCAACATTAATACCCAAATTGACAAACCATATCTCGCGCATGAGATCGGGTTGGCCAATTTTTCACATAAATCACGAATCGGGTCTCGGGCGGGAGATCGGATTGGCAATTTTTTAGTAATTGCGAGTCGGATTTCGGCGCGAAAATCGGATCGACAATCACTAAATTTCAAGGCAATTTCATATCATGCAATTTCAATTCCACATTAAAGGGGGTAATTACACTAAAAAATAATAATATGGAATATCACTAACAATAGAAAAATAATAATAATAATAATGAAGATAAACAAATAACAGAAAAGAAAAAGAAAAGTTTACCTAATTTTCTTTTTTCTTCTTTTTTTTTTGGTTTTGTTTTCTTTCTTTTTCAAAAAAAAGAAAAAAAAAAACAAAAAGTTTAGAGGCCAGCCGATGAGGGAGATCTCGGCTAGGGTTCGGCGAGACCCCGGCGAGAGGAGACGCCGGATGCAGGGGGCGCGTCGTGGGCGGGGGCGTCACTCGGTCCCGCGTCGCGACAAGGTTCGGACGGAGGACGGCTCGACGAGAGGGGCGGTGTTGGGCGAATCCGCATCGGGCGTCGCAGCTTGGCACGGCGATTTGGCGGTGCGGTGGCGTACGGAGATGCAGGATCGACGGTTGTGGAGGAGGTGCGGCGTCGCGGGGCGCAGCGTCGAGACGGGGGCTTCGGGTGGACCGGTGGGCTCGCAGGTGCAGAGGCTTCACGGCGGCGGGGCTTTGCGGCGGTGGGGGCTTCGGACGAGGGGCGGCGTCGCGGGCTTCGCGGCGGCGCGGGTCTAGGTCGCCGGTGGTTCGACCGCCGCGTGGACACCCCGCGAGGAAGATGAACATTGCGGGGGGTTTACTTTTCCTTTTTTTTTTTTTTTTTTTTTTGGTTTCTTTTTCTCTCTCTTACCTCACTTTTTCACTGTTTGCTTTTTGTGTAATTTTCACCTCACCAAAAAAGAGAGCCCCCCTAACCCTACTGTACATGACTCTTTTATACACAAAAAAATGTATCTTTGTGGTATATTTCATCGCCAATTTTGCTCGCGTAAAATTCCATTGAATATATTGTTTTACCCCGCGCAATATTTTTTTGCATATTTGATAAAAAAAGATCCCTTTTGCACAAAAATGCATCTCAATGTATATTACCTAAATATGTGAGCAATCAGAAATAAAATTTTTCTAAACTACATGCCACGTGACTTTTTTATTTTTATTTATTTTTTTTATTTAGCAAAAAATCTCAAAATTTTAGGTGTCAACAGTTCCCAATCAGCTCCTATAAACGATTGTTCTATTATCATTAATTAGTTTAATTTGCACAAATTTTAAGTTCTAGGTGAGGACTCCTTCGAATTCTACTAACCTACGAACTCTAACTAGAAAAAATAATTACATGACCTCATGTAATTTCTACATCTTTCATTAACACAAAAGCATATCATGATGTGAACCAACATACGAAAAACAATCATGCAGCAACTACAATCAAAACTGCAATTCAATATGTAACGGAAAAACAAGGATTTCCTACCATTGTTTGAATTTTATTAGAACTAGAAAATTGCAAGTATACTAAATTATATACATGTTATCATCGAACCAAGCTTTACACAGCATATATGATATCATTTTTTATGTAAGCAAGCTACTGTATTTCCAAAACCATAAGAAAATACAAGCTAAAAATGAATAAACGACGCATTAAACCCAAAAAATACGCGTACTTAGGGTTCCCTACACATTTTTATACCTTTAAAAAACTCAAAAATAGAAAATAATTGTACCACGGTGTAGAGAATATTCATACGAACCAAAAGCCACAAACCACGCTTCAATCGTAGGTCGCATGCGCCCACATGCGCTAGCAAGCCAAACGGCTCCTAGCCGGTCCGACCATTGACCAGTCAACGGTCGGGTCGGGTCACGAGTCAGCCTCGGGTCGGGGAGCCGGTCGGCGACCAGCTGGCCAACTGCTATTGGCGATGACGTCATCAATAACGTCATCCACTGGTTACCAACCATTGGATGATGCCACGGTGACATCAGCACGTGTCGGTTCGCCGATGCGCGCATGACGCTGGCGTGCCCAGCGCGTCAAGCGCATGGAGCCCATGTGCAATGGCTTCTGGCCACACGTTTGGGCACATCCTGCGTCCTCCGGCGGCGCTTGACCCATTGTTGGACTCATCTCAATTTGGTGTCCTAGCAGTTCGATTGCCGATTCTAAGGGAGAACTAGATCGGATCGATTAAATATACTTTTTTTATTTTTTATTTCTTTAAAGAATTAGTGGGTTTAGTTTATTATTTCCAAGGAAATAGGAACTTGTAATTAGATAATAAGATATACAAATTGATGAATAGGATTTGTCTCGAACTCTAAATTTGTTCTTGGATATCAAGATGGAAATGTGAAAAAGAAAAAAATAGTAATTGGTTCTCGGTCTAGTCCCCGATTCCCAATTAGCCTCCTCCGTCCCTCGGGACCAACAAGGGGTTATCAAACTAGACCATAAACCGATTATCCCTAATAAAAGCAAATCGTTTCTTCAAACTTTCCAAATAAAAATTGTCAAACATTTTTACATTTGATCAAGGGCTTTAGAGGCCCAAAGAGCTTTGGGAAAGCCAATTCCCAAATGCATCCTAAAACAATCTCAATAATCTCGTTATGGGGACAAGACATACAAATTCTAAATGACCTATTAAACATTACAACCAAAGAGATGCTGCCGGTCACGGCTGCTACCCGTCGGCCCTTTCATTTGACAGGAGAAGGGAGTGAGCACGGGTGGATCCAAAGTCCGTGCATAAGGAAAAGATATTAATGATAAACGTGCCAGCTGAAAACGGAAAATTGAAGGGACTACTAATGGGTGAATGAATACGATAAAAGGAGAGTGTTTGGGCGGGCAGTGTTAGGCCGGGAGTGGGTGGTTGGCCTTTAGGGGGACCATTCCATTTTAGATATTGGACGTTGCCCCCACCAAGTCTATCCATTATCTCTCCTCATCTTAGACTTTGGTATTCTATATATAACTTCAAAACTTGTACCGCCGATGGAAAAAAAAAAATGAGGAATCCTTCAGCTATACTAATAACTAACGCGTGCGAAACCTGAGGCCCTCGATAACAGAAGGGAAGGGAAGGGGATGTTCATTCATGAACCTTTAATAAGCGGGTGGATTGATTCGTCCGTCCCATCAGAAGAAAGGAAGAGACCCGCCATAAGAATTGGGGAATTCTTTGCATAGACCAGTCGGGATGATGTCTCAACGGTTGCATGGGATGAGAGAATCCCATGATGGGATGATGGGTGAGCTGAGATATTTATCATATGATGAACCCCTCCTCTTCTCCCCTCTCCTGCACGAGAATTCTCCAATTTGACTCGTGCGTCTTCTCTACTCTCCTCCCAATAAATGCGGGCTCTACGGAGATGGATGGGCCACCCACCCATCCCCTCCCCTCCCCTCACCATCTAGAAACTCTCTCCCGTACACGACAGTTCGCCATGCTACACACGGTTGACTCAAGACCGACTTACGCTGCAAGTTATCCCATCCCCCACCACAAGCTCCCATCTCTGACTTTTTCAAACCATGGACCGAAAGGGAGATGTAGATATTTATTCGTACGCGCTTTTCGTGACGAAATCCCCAGGTTCGGCTCCATGGATTGGAAAGTAAGTCTTGGCCTTTTGTTTTTTTTCTCCGTTTTCCCATTGAGATCGCCCCGTCCCCAACGAGCCGATCTCTTCAAATTAAAACACACAAATCCCACCTCGCTTTTTTTTTTTCTTAAATGGGAGAGAAGTCAGTGGCATTAAAAACAATGGTGCTGCAAGTTATTTCTGATATTCGTTTTCAATTCATTCAGCTGAGAAAAACAAGAGAACAATCCAACCATCCAGACAATGTGGAATTCAATCTCTTGATCTCGTCTCGTGTATTTAAAAAAATATTTTGGCCGAAAAAATATTCCGAAAAATGGCCAAAACCGTACGGATGTACGCGACCCCGAACCCGTTCTTCGCTTTGGTTCGTGTTCGATGATTCGGATTGCATTTATGAGCAATAAACATCCAGACGATGTGGAATTCAATCTCTTGATCTCGATATCAAGTGGTAAACAAGAAAAATCGATGAAAACAAGGCAGAAATCACGATCGGACTCGATACCAATGTTGGAAGGAAGTCGGTAGAAGATGACTTACCTCTATCCGATGCGCAGTCAACAATTTACACGGAATGATCGTTGAATTGCGGATGAATCATGAACAAAATTACTTCACATTGGTCTGAATGCAATTACGAGGAAAGCATCCGATTTCTACAGCGTAAATACCAATTGTTCTTGTAAAGGATAAATGGAACACCTTTTTCTTTTGATGGAAAGGGAAAAGAAAAAGGAGAGGAATTTTTGAGTGTACGGTCTGCCAACCATACCAACGGTTATCTTCAGAAGACTTTTATACAACTCCTTTCATACCCTTTCAAATGGTGTTTTTCCATCGTAGTGTATCAAGACGAAACGGCGCGTTCTCGTCGCACCCCATCATAGACATACTAATTAAGTACAACAGTAACAGACACGTAACATATGCTAGATTCAATTTTTAATTATCAATCACCTAATCCCTTTTAATTAAACTTGATGAAAAAGACTTTAATAGAAGTTCAAAAGAAAGAGAGAAGGGGGGCGGAAGCAGTGATCACATGAATTACTAATTTCTTCATCAAATAGAATGTGAAAGAGCCAATGGAAGAATCAACATACGGTGCACCGAAGGCAATTTTCCATCACCACTTGTACCGTTTGAAAGTGACATTATTGATGATGGATCATTTTAATAAAGTTTGATCAGAATAATTTATGAAATGATGATGAGATCAACACTTGGGGATTATAATGAATAAAGTCATGTATCAGGCAGCCAAATGTCATTTTTTCAGTGTTTACTTTTAATTTGCACGAGAAATTAATTTCACTTGGCCATGGAGTCAATGAAAAAATTATAATAGTAACAATAAAAATTATAGCTTGCATTAAAGATTTTTGTTCAAGTAGTTGAACTATTATCTAAGATTGAGAGTTCCTATGAAAATGATACATCAAGAATCACTCATCTCTTTGCAAAGAAACCCTGTGCAAAACACAGGTAAGAAAACTAGCGAGTTCTCATAGTCAAAATGATTTTAACCGCATACGATACATGTGGCATTCTAAACCTTTGGGAAACAACAACCTTATGACGAAATCAAGAAACAATAAATCATTTTGACATCATCAGTTTGATGAAGAGGCATACTAATTAGCCTCTAACATTCCTTGAACCAATTTGTAGTACATACATTTTCTCAATAGATAACTACAAAACACATTCTTTCATCGTTATAATTTATGAGTTATAGCTACGCTGGATTAGAAGCGATTATTCGAAATATTATGTCACTCGGCACCTAGATGATAATCGATATTCGAGCATGTGACCATTGAAGATTTACCGTGAACGTTGAAGGGAAAAATAGCTCAATTATGTAATAGGCAACGAACCTTCCTATGATCCTCAACCACCATTTCTCATATATTGACCAAATGTCCTCCACTATTGGAGTAACTTGAAAGATTATGGACGGAATTCCTCCCAACGAAAATGAGACCTCATATGGCAATTACATTTCTAATTTTTTCCAATACGGCTTACTTATAGTGAAACATTAGAAGTAGAAAAACAATGACCAAAGTTATGGCGATTATTTTTAGGAAAAACCATAAAACAAATGAAAAATCAATTTCTTCATCAAATGGAATGCGAACGAGCCAAGAAAAGAATTATATATGGTGTGGTATCCGTAAAAAGTCAACTGAAGGCATTTTTCCAGGCCCGCTTGCACCGTTTAGAAGCTGTGGGATTGACTGGAATTTTATGGTGCTTGCACAAAAGCTACACTTAGATGATAATCGATAAAGATCAGGTTGAGAAGATTTACCTTGGTATGTTGTTCGCAAAAATAGCTCAGTAATTTTATAGGAAAAAAAAAAAAAAAAAAAAGTACATACAGCTTCATAGCTCATAAGGTTAAGGGGACAATCTAGCAAAGTTAGAGACAAGAAATAGGAAAAATTCTCAAGCCGGCAATCAAACCCAATGTTCATCAATAAATCGTTTTGGCATCATCAATCGGAAGGAGAGCCATATTAATTTGCCTCCATCATTCCTCGAATGCGTACATATTTTCTCAATAGAGAACTATAACGCACATTCGATTGTTGTTACAATTTATACACGTGTAATTAGCAGAATCAATTAAAGGGACAATGTATTGGAAGTGATAAAATTTGTCACAAAAGTGTAATTGAATTCTAAAATTTTCAAAAAATCTAATCAAATCCTAAAACTTGTTAGCATTTTTAGTTTATTAAGTTGAATGGAGTTGATGGAAGAACTTGATTGCATAAATTTGACAAATTTTAAGAATTAATCGAATTATTTTTTTTTAAGTTTTAAGACTCAATTATACTATTATGACAAGTTTTAAAATTTTCAGTATATTTATCCTTTAATTGATTTTTTTTTAACTTGCTCAAGATATTGGAGCATATGACCGATTGGATCAAAGATTGGGTCAAAAAGAAATTGCACGGGCAGCTTCATAAGGTTGAGGGGGCAAATTGCTGGAATCTAAGGGAAAAAAAGGGTAATTCTAAAACCGGCACCCTTTCCCGGAAATGTACTGCACTTTGATGTGCCTACTCCGGAGACGACATTATAAAACGCACCCCGATGACTACAAACTCATTACTTTGAATTTGGGCTTGAGTTCTTATATAAACTGTTCATCGTCTCCTTCATTTCTGTGCTACATTTGTTCCCGTTTGTTCAGCAGCCAAATCCTTCCAAGTTCTTGATGAGCTCCACAAAAGCAAAGAAAATCATGTCGACGCAAAAGAGAGCTTTGCCTTCCACTTCTTCAGGTCAAGCAAGTCTACTCAAGAGGCCACGCGGCGCTCGAATGAAGTAAGTTCACTCTTCCCTCTCATCATTTCGATGCTTGATCGATCGATTATTTGATGATTGTGTTCGTTTTAGCTTTATTTGAGGGACTTTTTTAATAATATTTTTATTTTTGAATTATTTTATTAATTTTTATCCTTTTATTTTTTTTCCCTCTCCCTCCTTCCTCCTCCTCTCTCCTCCTCCCTCCTTCTTCCTTTGGCTTTGGCAACCGGCCGGAGGGGAGGGCTGGCCGGTCGCCGAACTGAGGTGGCTAGGCAAGCCCTCCCCAGATCCGGTGAGAGGGGCCTCGCCGTCGCATTTGGCAAGGCCCTCCTTGCTGGAGCTCGCCTCGCGGTCGCCGGGCGAGGCAAGCCCTCGCCAAATCCGATGGGGGCTCTCCCCGCCATCGTTGGGCGCGAGCTCGCCGACTAGCGAGGCGAGCTCGCTCGACCGCCTCAATTCAGCGTTGGCCAGCCTGGCCGATCACGAGTCAAAGGAAGAAGGAGGGAGGAGGGAGGAAGAAGGAAGAAGGAAGAGGGAGAAAAAAAAGATAAAAATATTATTAAAATATTATTAAAAAATAGTCGCCAACACTAGTGAAAGGTCATGTCGGCGCCAGGCGGCCAATTTTGACCGGATGAATTGATTTGTCATAATTGTAAAAGGTCTAAGACTTAATTGGTCAAAAAGATAAATTTAGGACTAAATCAATTATAATAGGTTTTAGGACTTTTTTGTAATTTTCCCGAACCGTAAAAGGTCTAGGACTTAATTGGTCAATGTTGGGGTCGTCGGATCCCCAAAAATCGGATTCGGCACTTAAACCGAACCCCTAAATCAATGCGGAAGATAAGCCTGGGAATTAAACACGTATCACCGATCGTAAAGCACACCACGGATTCGAGCGTACCTTGTTGGCCATAGATTAGACACCGACGCCGTAAAGAGGAAGAGAAATCAGTCCGGTTCGATCCGATGTCGAAGAATCGTCGTGAAGTGAAGATGGCGTCGCTTCTTAGCTTTGGAGAGAGAGAGAATTCTTGAAGAGAATGGAGAACGTTCTTGCAAATGCCAAGAGATGTCTTCTCCTTCTCTCTCATCCCTTTTATAGGTTCCTCTTTCCACGGACCTAATTCCCGTGGGCCGGACCTTTAGGCCCATCGTGGCCGGGCCAACTTAGGCCCATTATAATAAATCCATCATCTCCCACTCGCACATGGTGGGTCAAAACCAACATGGGCGGATAGGCCTAACTTAGGCCCATCAACTGAAAGTCCTCTTTTCCTCTTTCAACATTTATACCGGTGAATAATCCGTGCGACCAGCATACTTTGAGAGCTCGTTGCTATACATCTGTTAGGAATATATAGCAGCTCATATTGGGCATCATTTTCCGAGTAAATTTAGTATGCAGTACCCTAGATCGATCGATCACATTTATATCTCTCTTAATCTCATTCAAACAATGATATATGTATTGTATTCACAATTATGATTATCCCAAAGACAGTCATAATTGGTCGACCTGTGAATACAAAACCACGATGTGATTCTACAAATCCGATCTTCCTCTTTCCTTCAAACTCTCAATTTCAGTTCAACTTGCTTTTCTAGAAATGTCCCATTAGATCGAATCATTTCATGACCATTGGCAACATTCTAAGATAGCAAACACTAAATAGAAATCTTGAGAATAAGTAAGAGTCATGAGGGCACTAAAAAATGAGGAACTCTATTCCTCAAGAGTCTCACACGTCATAAAAGTTGAGATCATAACTTTTGCCACTCTTATAGGTCGTCTCATGCATACGTAATATGAAATACGTATTACGGTATTAACTCATTTTCCATGGAGCGTATGTCTACACAATCAATACCGTACAGATGATAGTTCAGACATATCCAATGTCTAACTTGAGTTCACGTATTTACTCATTCACAAAATTCATCAGAACTCACATCTGGCATCTTAGACAGATAAAGTAAAATGTGTGGGTTATTTTACTTTCGGACATCGTAAGTACTATGTCCTCATCTTAACACTCAGTTAAGGCGACATACGTATTTTAAGCTTGAGCTCTCGATTATCACCTAGATAATAAGCTTAAAAATCGTCTCATATCTATTTATCACATAGTAAATAGAGGCGATTACCTGTGTGAGATGGCTAATCTCTTATCTGTCCGACATACTTTCTCAACATAATATAATGCACTAAGCATTAAGATGCATAAAGATCAAACAAAGACTCATAGGCATTAATAATAAAACAACACTAGTTCATACATGTGAACAACTCAGGGAAAATACAATCCAGTACATCAGACTCTACGCAATCCTAGAGATTTTACATGACCATAAAACACATCTCTAGGTATTGGCTTTGTCATAGGATCTGCTACCATTCTATGCGTAGATATGTACTGCAAGTTCACATCCTTTCGTGCAACCATATCTTTTACAAAGTTATACTTGGTATCTATATGTTTGGTCTTGCCATGATATTTTGGATCTTTAGTGTACGCTATAGCTACTTGGCTATCACAGTTAACCAATAACGGATGTGCAGCTTTCTCAATAACACATAAATGATCCAAAAATCTCTTAAGCCAAACTCCTTCTTGCACCGCTGCTGATAATGCCACGAACTCAGCTTCCATCGTGGATAAGGCTATACACGTTTGCTTCTTACTGCTCCACGATATGGCGCCATTGTTCAGTAAGAAAGCAAATCCAGAGGTAGATTTTCTTTCATCTAAATCTCCTCCCCAATCAGCATATCGAATAGCCTTCAAGTCGCAGATCCTTTCCTTGGTAATTCAACTTGAAATCAGCGGTTCCCTTTTAGATACCTCGGTATTCTCTTAACGGCTTTCCAATGTCTGGACTGGATTGGATTGGTATCTACTCACCATTCCAACTGCAAAACATATGTCGGGTCTTGTACACATCATAGCGTACATCAAGCTCCCAAGCTGCACTAGCATAAGGAACATGTTTCATTTGTTCCTTTTCTTGTGGAGTCCTCGGACACAGTTTATGGCTCAATCCTTCACCTTTTGCAATAGGAGTGTCTATGGGTTTACAATCTTGCATACGAAATCGTTCAAGAACTTTATTTATATATGTTTCTTGCGAAAGAGACAACGATCTCTTCGAACGATCTCTTGAAATCTTAACTCCAAGAATGTATGCAGCCTCACCCATATCCTTCATCTCAAAGTTGGAAGATAACCAACTCTTGGCGGTATGAACAAACTCCATATTGCTTCCGGCAATCAGTATATCATCAACATATAATGATATGATCACAAAATGATCCTTGGATCTTTTGATATATACGCAATGATCCTCATCAATCATTGTAAAATCATATGCCATTATGGCATTATGAAAACGTATATACCATTGTCTCGATGACTTTGCTTAAGGCCATATATCGATCTCAAAAGTCGACATACCTTTTCTTCTTGGCCTTTCACTATGAAACCAATAGGTTGTTCCATGTATATTTCTTCCTCTAATTCTCCATTGAGGAAAGCGAGTCTTTACATCCATCGATGTAACTCAAGATCCATACTAGATACTATTGCCGAGAATAATGCGAATCGAGGTAAATCTCACTACGGGGAGAAAATGTATCTTCATAATCAATTCCTTCGTTGATTATACCCCTTCGCAACAAGGCGAGCCTTATGCCTTTCTATCGAGCCATCTGCCTTTCGCTTTATTTTGAGAACCCACTTGTTCTCAATAGCTCTGCGTCCTTTTGGAAGATCAACCAGTTCTCAGACTTGATTTGATTTCATTGACTCCATTTCCTCTTCCATTGCATGAATCCATTTTTCCTTACTAGGGCAGTTCAGAGCCTCATTAATATTTCTTGGCTCATCCTCATCTTGTGGAGCAACCATAAAAGTTTCCCCTTCAATGTCAAAACGTCGACGAGGAATACTTTGGCGACTTGTTCGCCGTATGGGAGTTTGTACACTTTGCACATTATTCCCCATTATGCTCCCACTGGGATTAGATAATGATGATGTCGTCTCATTATGTGGTTGCAATTGAGAATGAGTTGAATTCAATTCATCACTTCTCATATTACTCCCACTTGGACGAACTCCACCAAGATCATTATCTTGATCCGAGGTTTCAAATAGGGAGTTGTCTTCCCCTATTTCGCCTTTTTTAGGAAATTCATCCTCTAAGAATGTGACATCCCGTGATTCAAATTCAATTATACTCCCACTTTCCTGCTCACCTATGAACACATACCCTTTTGAGTGTTCCGAGTATCTTATGAAAATACTCTTCTTTCCTCACGGGACCCAGTTTCCCAAACTTGTGAGAGGACTCATGTGTATAGGCAGCACAACCCCATGGCTTAAGAAAACTTAAGTCCGGTTTTCTACTGTCCATAACTCATATGGAGTGGAAGTAACAGATTTGGAAGGCACTCGGTTAAGTATATAGGCAGCGATTAACAACGCATCACTCCAAAAGGTGATAGGTAAGTTAGCATGCGCCGTCATGGACCTAACCATTTCCGGTAGGGTTCTGTTTCTTCTCTCCGCAACACCATTTTGTTGAGGAGTATAAGGAATAGATAACTGTCTTTCTATTCTTTTTTCATCACATAATTTTCTGAACTCATCAGATAAATATTCTCGACCTCGATCGGATCTCAATGCTTTTATTTTCTTGTCTAATTGATTCTCTACCAGGTTCATAAACCTTTTGAAACAACTTATTGCTTCAGATTTGTGAGAAATCAAATAGACATATCCGAATCGAGTATAATCATCTATAAAAGTGATGAAATAAACAGCCACATGCCTTCCTCTCACATTCATTGGACCACAGACATTAGAATGAATTAACTGCAGAGGAAATTCAGCTCTTTTACCTTTTCCAAATGGTTTCCTTGTCGTTTTCCCTTCTAGGCAATGCTTACAGATGGACAAATCGACTTTTTCAATATTGCCCAACAAGCCCTCTTTGGCTAGTCTATTCATACGCTGTTGGCCAATATGACCAAGTCTAGCATGCCATACATTCACATTATTATCATATGTATTGTGAGACGTGAGAAGGAAATAACAAACATTTGCATTAACATAATCAATATCCAATACAATGAAACCATCCAGAAAATAACCATGACCATAGTAGTTTGTATCCAAATACAAATCTACACCTTTATTATGGAAGTTCATATTAAAACCTAATTTAACCAATACTAAAACAGACACTAAATTCCGACGAATCTCTGGAGCATACAACACATCATGAAGGAACAAAGTGCGTCCATCACGCATATTCAGTTGGCATGTGCCAATTCCTTTCACTTCAGCTCGGAGTTGTTTCCCACATAGATCCACTTAGTTCCGGTAGGTACTCGTCGGAATTCCACGAAGGATCCTCTATCCTTCGCTACATGGTCTGTCGCTCCCGAATCCACAGTCCACGAGAGGATTAGATTCAGTCAAGAATACAGAACTTGACACATATGCAAAGTTCCCAATTGTACCAAGGGTGTGTACCTTCTTTGGCTCGCGACAATTGCGGGCATAGTGACCCTTTTGGTCACAGTTGTAACACTTCACCCTTGAGATATTCTTCACATGGGGACATTTTCCTCTCTTTTGTTGGTTAATTCTTGGTTTCTTGCAAGAAGGACTTGATCCCTTGCATTTCCACATATTAAACGAATCAATGCGCTTGCTCTTAGAGCATGAAGCCCATTCTGAGCTAACAGCAACACATAAAATATCTGTTTCTTGCTCTAATGCCTTGAGGCGATGATCAGCTAGCTCAAGGTGGCGCACAGCATCCTCTAGATCTTCCATAACATGGTCAAGAGCTTTTAGTGCTTTTTGCTTTTCCAGCACATATTGAATTTTCATTTGCCAAATTTCATAGTTGTCACTTTTGAGCTTTTCACCTTTGTTCAACTCGACAACTAAGCTCTTTGTGGCTGAAGCCATTGATCGAACACATCGAGACATACATGCACGAGTTATTAATGCCTATCACTTATGCATCTATTTTGCACAAAACCCATCATATTAATTAATAATTTTAAGTAAGGTTTCAGAATCAAAAGGTCACTATGTTTCCAATCATCCTCCAAAAATCCTAACTTAAAACTATCATTAATATGATTGTCATATGCAAAATCAATTCTATGAAACTACAAAAACTTCTATTACTACCCACTGACTAACTACCCCTGACAACCAGCAATCACGAAAGCAGCAGATAATTGACATACGATATAATAATAATGCTTTCACTCAATATTGCTAACAAATAGGTTGCTATATCAACAACAATCAGGTAGTTAACATTACATAAGATGTTCACAAAGAACACAAATAAAAATAGCCATAACATTTAAAAAACAAGGCATATTACAACTAATAGGGAAAGCTGCTACATGGTCCAATTTCTTTTTCTTTTCTCTGTAAAATTCTCGGGCATTCTTGACAGCCACGGAAAAGCAGACGGATATCCCTTAGGATTTCTCCTACGCACATTCGATCTGGCCCAATCGAAGTCATTCCTTGGGTCGCAGTCTTTGTGGCTCCTACCCGATGATATTCATCTACGAATGCCATTACTAGCTCCTTATAGCTAGTAAATCCTTTGACCTCCCGTAGGCGATTCAACACTCCTTGCCATTCTAGTGGAAGAGTGTTCATAAAGAATCGCATCATCGAATATCGGCATGGGACAACCGTTCCAAATGACTTCCTGAATTTTGTTGTTGACCTCTATGACATGATCAATTATGTCATTACTCTCCCATCGATAACCATTCAAATCGGCTATCAACCTTGTAAGCCTTTCCTTTTGTTCATCTGACATTGTGCGCACAGATGCGCGCGGCTTACGGGGAGGCATTGTTCCTGCAACAAATGCAGAACAAAAATGGATTACATATAATCCACATAGACATAATTGAAAAAAGAAACAAATTCTTTTTTTTTTTGGGTCAACGGTCAACGGTCGTCGGTCAACGGTCAACAAAGTCAACGGTCAACAAAGTCAACGGTGGTCAACGTTCAAAGGTCAACCGGCAGGGTCGTCCGACCGATCGGACCGGTCGGGCAGTCGGACCGGTCGAGCCGGTCGGACCGGTCGCCCCGGTCGGACGGACCGACCGCACGTGCCGCGGGCGTGCGTGGGGCGACGTCACGCAGACGTCAGCTGCACGTGCCGCACGTGTGCCAAGCGGGTCGGGTCGGGTCGGGTCGCCGCCGGTGACCGTCCGGCCAAACGAGCCGGTGCGCGTCGGCCCGATGACGTCACCCGGCGGTTACCGACCGTTGGGTGACGTCATGCGCGTCACCACGCGTCGGTCCGTGGACCGGCACGTGCGGTTCGCCCGGCGGCTCGCATGCGCCGGTTCGCCACCAGCGCGTGTCCCGCACGGGCTGGACGAACCAGCGCGTCAGGCGCATCGCGCCACGCGCGAGCCTTACGGCCGCGCGTGGGGCGCATGCGGCGTCGTCCGGCGACGTGCGACATGTCGCCGGACTCGTCTCGACATCGCCTTCCTCCCTATGCCTTCAGATTTTTATTTCGACTTACGAAAAATCGAAAAAATGGGCGAACAAGCTCGGGTGTCGGGATTCATGGCCCCGATCCGTACGGCCAAAATGCATTTGCGAAAAAATCAATCATAAATAACAAACAGATCGGGAAAAATGTGAACCGATGCTCGATACCAATGTTGGGGTCGTCGGATCCCTAAAAATCAGATTCGGTACTTAAACCGAACCCCTAAATCAATGCGGAAGATAAGCCCGGGAATTAAACACGTATCACCGATCGTAAAGTACACCACGGATTCGAGCGTACCTTGTTGGCCACAGATTAGACACCGACGCCGTAAAGAGGAAGAGAAATCAGTCCGGTTCGATCCAATGTCGAAGAATCGTCATGAAGTGAAGATGGCGTCGCTTCTTAGCTTTGGAGAGAGAGAGAATTCTTGAAGAGAATGGAGAACGTTCTTGCAAATGCCAAGAGATGTCTTCTCCTTCTCTCTCATCCCTTTTATAGGTTCCTCTTTCCACGGACCTAATTCCCGTGGGCCGGACCTTTAGGCCCATCTTGGCCGGGCCAACTTAGGCCCATTATAATAAATCCATCAGTCAAAAAGATAAATTTAGGATTGAATCAATTATAATAGGTTTTAGGACTTTTTTGGTAATTTTCCTGAACGAGGATATATGGCAATGGAAGCATAACATTGATTAGCTTTTGCCTCGTGACAGTTCTAAATTGCTTTCGTTCTGTTTTTTGTTCGTGGGATTGTGCTGTGGATTAGATACGAAGCATAAAGACCCCCAATGTTGCCATCTCGACTCTGTTTTGCGATTTCGGCGCCAATCGCATTATTTCCTCCTGATTCGAATTAAACTTTCTTGGAAACTTTTACATAGCCAGTTAGCTGTTATTGTTACTGGGTTACTTTGCTGTCCTGTTTGCCAAATTGTACCATCTTGATTGTACTTTTGTGCTGACCTGATCTTCACGCAGTCAAACATGGCGTTGGTCCGGGAGAAATCTTGTGCCGAGGAGCTGGTTTACAGAGGACGATGTCCGGAGAGTGGTAAGATGAGTAAAGTAGCCAACTTGGACATACAAAATACAGTCTTTATTGTACTTCAATTGCTGATCTCTTCAATTAGGAGCGGTTGGATGCATTTCTGACCTTCCAGTCAGTTTCCGGATGGAAATCTGCATGAGAAATTGCTGCGAGATGTGTAGAAAATTATCGTTTGAGTGGTAAAAATGACCCGCTGATTGTTCTAGGCTTTTCCTGTGAACCAATTCCACTAAGGACATGATTTAGGCTCTTCATGTCGTTTCGGACAGTATGAATCACTAAAAGATCCAGATTTTCGATGAAGTGGCTTGGACATAATTTTTTCCTTGAATCTTGGAAAATGTGGTCAATGACAACTTGCATGTCGAAGGAGAACAATGAAGATACCTGTGATGTGAAACTTGTAAGAGATGAAGACGTGGCAGATTGCAAAGTAATTCTTTGACATTGCTCCTTGCTGAACAGGTCAGGGAAGAGCTGGAGCGCGCTAAATCTGACTTGGCCGAACACTGTCGAAGGTGAATAAATTTTATTTGGTTTGTTACCTGTAGCTCATCTGCATCAGCTGATTCTTCTAGGAGAATTTCCATGTGTATTGTCTTGACAAGTAGAAGTATCATGGAGTATCATAAGCCATCGGTCCATGATTCTGTTCAGCAAAGTGTAATACCTGCACATATATTATTTTTTCAATCCCTGAAAGGACGTTGCATTTGGAGATGGCTGCTAATTAAGGGTGGCAAATGGGTGGGTCGGGTTCGGTATGGGTCAAGTCGAAAATGGGTCGACCCATATTTGACCCAGTTAACCCGTTTTGACCAATATTCTTGTAGTGTAAATCTAGTGGCCCATACTTAACCTGACCCGTATCCGACCAATACCCGACTCGATCCGTATGCTAAAACCTATTAATATTATAAGAAAACCCACTTCTACTATATGCTAATTGGATTAAAACTTCAAATCAAATTAAGAATAGTAAATAAAATAAAAAAAATTAAAAAAAAAACCTATAAATTGAAATATTTATAAAAAAAAAAAAATTAGACTATGCACATGCTTCTTTCATTTGAAGTGAACATTTTGTAACATGAAATTTTTTTAACTAAACTTAAAAAGCTTTTTTTTTATGATTTTTCTTTATAAAAAAGTATTGTTAGAACATTTTAATGCAATACAAATTTTTTAACAATTTTTATGCAATACAAATTTAATGAAATTTTTTTATAATTATTTTTAAAATATTTTTAAAAATCGAATTTTTAATTTTTTAAAATATATTTTTATAATTTTTATTTTTAAAATATAATTTTTAATTTTTAATAATTATTTTTTCCTTTTCTCTTTTCTTTTTCTTCTTCTTCGGCCGCCCACTTGGCCATGACGACAGCCGGCGACCAGCCATAGGCGAGATCGAGCTCGTCGGCATCGGGCGGGGCTCGATCTCGCCGATCCGACAAGGTCGAGGTCCCGCCCGACGTCGGCGAGCTCGAGGCTCGCCAGATCCGGCGAGGCTCGAGCCTTACCGGTTGTCGGCAACCTGCCGGCGATCTCGAGCCTAGCTTGGCCTGTCGCCGGCCATCGCCTGCCGGCCGCCGGCTAAGGAAGGAAGAAAAGAAAGAAAAAAGAAAAATAATTGAAATATGAAAAATAATTATAATTTGAATTTTTATTAAAAAACATTTTTATAAAGTTAAAAAGGCCATGGGTTTAAACTTTAAAGTGGATTTCCTAATAACCCATTTAGACCAATTTCTTTTTGTGTTTTACTTTTTCAGATCCATTTCTGACCCATATTTAACTTTGACTTGACCCATATATGATCCATGTAACTAAAAATGGGTCATAATATGGGTTTATGACCCATTTTGCCAACTCTACTCCTAATTAAACTTTACTTGCTTATGTTATCAATGTACCGGATAAAAATGTATTCCAGATTTGCGTTGACTTTTCTATGTTGCGTTACATTAAAGGAATGCATTTGATGAGTCTGGTAGACTGGTATCCATCTTTTTATACTGTAATCAAGTCTGACATTCGTATGAAGTAGTAACTAAAATGTTACGTATGGATATTTGTCTATTTATTACAAATAAGTCCACAAGACAGCCGTTGTTCAAGGTGTCAGTTTTTCATGGTGTAGTTGCATTGGGGATGCTCTCAAAGATGTGGTACAACAGGTATGCTCAACAGAGAATGCTGTTCAAAAACCGGTAAGATAAACAAAGTTTATCGAATTTACACTTTGTCTGAGACATATCCCTTCTGCTTAACTTATTTTGAGGTCTCCAACCTTGGCAATTCTGCTGTTGGCGTTATTTGCCAGACGGAAGCAGTGGAGCTTGCAAACATTCACTCTTCCCGCCTTGCAATGTACGAATGCACATTCATAGCTCGTAGTTTGTCTTATCTTTATAGTTACTTTTCCAATTTCCCGCTTCCGTATCCGTTCCTATTTCTAATGGTTGTTCTCTCGAGAGAATGCAGAACTAATGGTAAATCAACGGCAAAGAATGATGCGAGAAACTTACGGCTTCAACTTCGAAACAAACTCTCACTTCCTCTAGTTACTGAAAAGAAACTAGAAGGAGAGGGTGGTGCTCGTATTTCCGTTGCGTTGATCGATGCGGATACAGGGGATATCGTTACGTCAGGGCCAGAAGCCTCCATCAAGTTGGACGTCGTCGTGCTTGAAGGTGACTTCAACAAAGAAGATGAGGAAAATTGGGCTCCAAAAGATTTTGATAGCTACGTGGTTAAAGAACGAGAAGGAAAGGGGCCGCTTTTGAAAGGAAAGCTCCAAGTGAAGCTCAAGGCTGGTGTTGGGGAGCTGGGAGACTTGATGTTTACTGACAATTCCAGCTGGAATCGGAGCAAAAGTTTCAGGATTGGGCTCAAAGTGGCATCGCGTGACGGTAAGAATACACGAATCCAAGAAGCAAAAACAGATGCCTTTCACGTTAGGGAACGGAGGACACAAGGTATGTATAATAATTTTTGCAGTATTGCATTTTTACGGTGAAATCTTAAAACTTGTTAAATTGATATGAGAAAGTCTCTATAATAACTCCGTGCAATATGTCTAATAGAAAAGACCAAAGTAGTTTTTTTTTATTACAATCTTAATAACAAACACTGCATCAGAAATAAACTTGAAATTTTAAAAGGAAAAAGAAAAAGAAAATTAAAATTAAAAAAAGAGAAAGAAAAGGATAAGAATAAAACAGGGTTACACATCTAAATAAGACAGATCGATCAGTTTTACTCTCCGCGCGGGAAAGAAGGGACGCAGTTGGGTGGGTCCTTGGCATGCCGAGACTCACCCTCCCTCCCTCCCTCGCGCAGAAGTTGCCGTCTCTCTCTCTCTCTCTCTCTCTTTCTAAGTGACGTCATATCTTCGTCACCGTCGTCATCCGCTAAGATTCAGGTAACGGAACGGAAACCTCCCACCCGCTCTTCTCGACTCCGTTCCGATTCCCCCTCTATAAATTCACACCCTCCTCCCCCTGGCTGACTCAGCTCGCTACACTTTCGCTGTCCTTTCGCTTCCCTTTTTCCCTCTCTCTCTTCCGTCGCGCTCCGTAGCCTCGCTTGCTTTGCTCCTCTTCCCGCCAGCTGCCGGCCGCCATGGATCTCGACCTCTCCCCGAAGCTCGCAAAGGAGGTGTATGGGGGTGACGGTGGGTCATACCACGCCTGGTGCCCGTCTGAGCTCCTGATGCTCTGCGAGGGCAACATCAGGGCCGCCAAGCTCGCCCTCAAGAAGGACGGCCTCGTCCTTCCCCCTACTGCGACTCTGCCAAGGTCGTCAGCTACCGGCCGCCGCCGATCGCCGGTCGCCAGCCACCGACCCGTCCCACCACTATTCTTTTTTTTGTCGGACCCACCACTATTCAAGTAGAGAATATTTTGTACCATTTATAAGTAGAAATGGTACAGTAGAAATCGTTGGATACCCGTAGATATGTTATGTATATATGTATTCTATCGGTGATACTATATTTCTACTTTAACTTTTATTCTCAAACTTTTGTTCTGCCTCCACATAAAACTAAAACATGAAAGTCAAAATTCATACCTAAAATTAAATCATCCCTATTCTAACTCCCCCCACCTTTCTCTTCCACTTGGAAGATGTATCGTATATTTTCGTTTTTCACTTTTGGTTAACAGAGAAATTAGTCTTGTCAATATTGTACCGCGCAAAGAGTGTCCTGCCCATACTCTATTACGAGCTGTCAAGGTCTTAGAGAAGAGGTTTGCACGCCTATCGATATTTGCTGCTACTCATTAATCTAACAGCGACTGAGACCTTATTGACTTTGTTCTCTTCATTTTGCAGGATAAAAAACATCATCCGCCTGTATCGGATGATGAAGTCTGGTGGTTGAAGAAGATTGCAAAAAGATGGGAAAATCTCACTAAACTGAGTGAAGCTAGAATAAGGGCTTCCTTAGCTAATTTGTCTCAAAGCTTCACCTAATAGCTTAGAGATTTTTTAGCTGTACAACAAGTTTTGTTTGGCCTATTGATCTTGGCATTACTGCAATTTCATCCTCTACTCACTTTACAGCATACGAGAAACACTATCCACCGGCATCTGACGATGATGTCTGGAGATTGGAAATTATCGCGAAGGGTAGATAATTTCACAAGAGGCTGGTTGATATAGGAATATGTAAGGTGGAAGAGTTTTTACGACAACTCTCCATGGACCCTGAGAAACTGAGAGATGTGAGATTTTGCAGATGGTTCTCAATTTGGATTGAACTCCCCAAACCAAGAAGAGTAATGACGTGTTTGTTCATTGCAGATTCTTGGCATGACAGAAGAAGTGGAAAGCCCTCCTAGATCATGCAAAAACTTGCACTCCGAATGGGAAACTCTATGTGTACTATCAAGATAATGGAAATGATCACGGTGTTATATTCAACAGCGTTGGTCAAGTCGGAGGCCTAACAGCGGGTGGGATGTATTATGCTGCCGACATATTTTCTCCCGAGCAGAAGGTAACTTTTCTGGTATTTGCCATGCAATCCGCAAGGGACACCCCCTGACCTCAGATTATCAGTTAAAATTTTATCTACATTGTCAATATAGCGTAGGCATGATAGTTAATCAGATAGCTGTTTCTAAAAATTCGGTGCATTCATTTATGTTGAATTAGTGAATATTTTCTGTTGATGATTGCAATTTCGACTTCCTAACGGGGTGTCTCTGATGCTTAGCTGTTTTAATCAGCTTTGCAAATGCCAGGGGAAAAGCAATAACAAAAACAAAATAGAGTTTCTCTGATGATAATTTTCTATTTTTTTTTATAGGTAAAAGAAAATGAGCACAAAAGGGGGGCAAAGCCATGTAGAGAAAAGCTTAGCACCAAAAGAGCTCATTTACAATAAAAATCATCTACAATGTCGTTTAAAGCATTTACATGCACATATAACTTTCCATTATACCGAAGTCTCAGAATAGAGTCTTCCTGGCAACATCCAGCTGACAATCTTCCATTTTAGTCTCCTAATGACACTATGTCCCGTCTCCACTAAAAATTTTTATCACCATTCTCTTGTCTCCATCATTCAGCCCCCTGACAATCTAAGAGTCCTTTCCACTGCGACCACTCACAACCTCCTTTTTCTGTCGGGAGTTTTATCATTATTGGTGGATCACTGAAGGCGTTTCAATTCATTATTTTTTTTCAAGGACTTAAAATGCTCAGGGTCATCATTTCCATTCTCAAGCTCCTTGAAAAGACTCATGGCTGTATCTTGGAACGCTCGCAAGGAGACTCAAGGATCGGCCAACAGCCTTGATATTATTAAGCACCCAAAGGAGACATCCTCCTCCTTTGTTTACCTCAAAACTATTCAACAATGGAACTGATAAAAAGAGAATCTTGCCTCGTCAACCCCCATCAGCACCAAGACCAATGAATCTCCATCCACATCCAATTCAAACTCCTCCAAAGGCTGCCCTCTTCTTTTACTCTCACCCCTTGAGAAGACATCACCAGAAGCACCCTCTATGGGACCACAACCACTGTCCCCAATGTGAGGAGTGCAGTTAGCATCTTAGGAGCACTCTATGCTCATACAGAGTTCTAAGTTTTTGACTCATTCACCATGTTATGGTACTTTCAAGTTGAGATGCTTTTTGTTGCTTTCATCAAATTCTGTGAACTTGATGTCCATGATTTTCCTTATTGGTATTTTGACCACCAACTTTGCATCTTCCTACCTTGTTTGATCTGTCTGAGAAAAAAAGGGAACATATTAGACACATCTTCTTAGTGCCTTTGATATCCATATGAGTCCAGCCTGAATTATTTGAGCCACCTAGGGTGTAAGATAACCCGATAAAGCAACTGGTTGAGGAAGTAGTAACTTTCAAGTCTTCAGTGTGCGAGATAAATTGGTGAAAAAGGCCCATGAGAATTGGAATGATGTCACACCATACGAAGCTGAGGCTTCTTCAAGTTCCATGTCGGAGAAGATCTCGTGTTCTTTTCTGTGTGAAGTTCTAGGAGATAAACAATGCCTCCATCCAGCTCACAACAATACGCCTCCACCGAGATTGGGCAGTCATGTTGGTTTGAAAGTACCTCCGAGAACTTCAGCATCCACAGTGGAAGGTATGTGCTCTAATTGACTACGAGGAAAAGAAAAGTTGTCTATAATTAAACACTAGCTGAGATGTAGCCACTTTTTTTTTTTTTTTTTTTTTTTTTTGTGATTTTAGATCATCAAAGTGATATGTTGCAACTAAAACCTTTCACAAAGAGCGTACATCGTGGGAGGGAAATATCTTGGCTTCCAATGATATGGGTTTGGAGGTGATTAAAATCAACTGTTCCATAAGTAGGCATACAGTCAGTCAAGAATATGATGAAATATTTTACGAGGGAGGAGCATTGTTGTCTATTCTCATGAAGTATGTGATTGCAATGCCCTAATTATTGGTTCTTCAGGTGGGTTTTGGGACCTAAATCTATTTAGCTGGACTGTCGGTAGAAATCACAACATTAAGAACTTATGGACTCCATGTTGATCCCACACCTAGGAGACTTGCCTTTCCTGGCTTGCCACATTTCTATTATGGGATTCATCAATCGGATACTAATTTTTTTTTAATCTCCCTCTCCAGGAAATCGGGGCATTACTGCTGCTCCATTGCTAATACAATCACAAAGTCTCAATCCCCAAAATGCCCCGTTGAACCAAATGGAGCCTTCAGCAGATACAAATGTACAACCATTAGGACAACTGTACGGGTCAACATCAGGCTTCTTGGCTTTAAGTACGTTGAAATTTCTCCATCCAATGTCAATTTCTTTATGGCATAATATTGTTTATCCTGTCTTGTGGAAAAATTGAGAACAAAGATTGGGACTTCCACACTAAAAATATGCAGAATGAATTTTCTCTGTGATGATGTATGTGGTGTGAATATAACTTGCTGGAACAAAAGTAGATTCTTATCACGTCCTCGGCTTTGGTCTAGGGTTATCATCCTATTTCATCGGACAGATTCATGCTTGTGTAAGGAAGAGTAGGAATTGCATCAGCTCAATTCTTCTCCTTAAGGAACACAGTTTTGTCCTTTTTCTTTTTTCTGCCAAGAAATGCACAAAGAGCACATCTTATTACCGGAACCAATCATCCGGAGATCCAGGCTTCCAGAAAATGCAGTGGTGGCGGATCTTCTTTCACCCCTGGGTTGTTCCACGCGCCTCCTACTATTGAGCTGGGGTCTCTCTTCTCCGGGCGCCTAACTCCTCTCGGACTGCTTTCTGGAGATGGCACCATTCGGGTCGCTTCACCATTGGGTCCGCATGGGACCGCCTCGAAGGAAGAGACCCCCTGCTCCTTGGGCTTCTCTCATTTGGGCAGGAGACATTACTCCCGGGTTTCAATTCATTCTACGGTTGATTGCTAAAAATCGTCTACCTACGCAGCAACTCCTTCTATCATATGGTAGAATTGACTACACCACGTGCTTTTTGCAATGAGGTCCCCGATTCCACCTTGACCACTTATTTTTTATTGCTATCTAACGGCTTCGTCGCTTACTTCTGGGCCACTCGTTGCAATCTTCCCTGGCGTCCTAGGCCTTGGAAGGATAACCTCCTCTGGGCTATCCGGTTCCTCAAAGGCAAAGAATTTTTCGACATTATAGCACGACATTCTTTTACTGCTATGTGCTATATCATTTGGAAGAAAAGGAATGCTGTTATCTTCCGTGGAGAGTTGATCGTCCTTACTTCAATCAAAAATCACATTATCAAAAGTGTGAAGGACAAAGCTACAAGTTTTTCTAATATCCCTGATATCCCGAGGAATAGACGTCTCCAGCGGAGTTGGGGCTTCCACCCAGCTATCTTCAGCGATTGATAGGAGCATGCTTAGATCGGCGTCCTTCAACATCCTGCCTCTTCGGTGTCCGGATGTTGGCTTCTCTTTTGGCAACGGAGGGTCTTTGCTAGTCTTAGCTCTTTGTTGTCTCTCTTGGACCTTCGGTCCTTGCTCTATTTAGTTCGTGTTGTTCTTCTTTTCCGGCTTCTTGATTGTGCTCCCTTCCACTCTCCCTGCATTTGTATCGAGAGTGCAAGATTAGGAGCCGGTCGAGTTTTCTTGTAAATTTGTTCAAAGCTATAATACCATTTACCTTACCAAAAAAAAAGAAGAAAAGAGCAACCATAGAGAGAGTGCCAAAAAAACACTCAACACCTGACCATTAGTTTCTTTTCTCCGATTTAGGAAATTGGCCCCCTCAACCTTTTGAAGTAGCATCGCAATATTTTTTTAGATAGATGCACTTAAAATACTAAAATTTATCCTTACCAAAAAAAAAAATACTAAAATTTATCCTTACCAAAAAAAAAATACTAAAATTTATCATGAAAATATAATTGAATCATAAATTTTTTAAAAATATAATTAAATCCTAAATTTATCGAATTGAGGCAATCAAGTCAATTGTTAACTTTGTTCAACTTGACTAACTAAAAATTGCTAATGTGACTTTTTTATTATTGTTATTTTCTCTCTCCTAAATAGTAATGATGTGACTCATGCACGAAACAAAAAGCTAAAATAATGTCATTTTGGTCCAAATCTAAATTTTTAATACATTTTATTTATATTATATTAAAAAATATGGTAACTTCAAATAAATATAGAAAAATTAAAGAAAAGAAGGAAAATATAGTCGAGGACTAATGTGGTCCAAATTTGATTTTTTTAAAAATGTTATTTAAATTATATTAAAAATAAGCTAACTTTAAAAAATACAAAAAAAAAAGGAAAACATAGCTTCCACCGAGGCGCCAAGAAGGGCCGGCAAGGGTCACCACTGGTCTAAATTTTTGCAATGAAGCATGCATGTTAGTGACATTTCATAGAACCTTCTTACGATCTACGATTGTCATTGTCGTATATTAACCAAATCTCCTCCACCATTCCTTAATAGATTCTTTGCTTTCGGCGGCATGTAATAACCTTCTCTTGTCATCCGTAAAAGCAATTTTTGAGCATTTTTGCTTTCATCTAAACATTAGCATCACAAAAAACCCAAAATGTTACATTTATGCCACATTTATGCTAAATTAATTTTTGTGTTACAAAAAATCTCAAATTGATATATTCATATCATATTTATCCTAAGCTAACTTTTATATAACAAAAAGTCTCAAAGATTGGTAATTTGGGATAAATTTGGTATGAGTGTACCAATTTGAAATTTTCCGTGACATGAAAATACAATTTAGATAAATGTAATGAGTGTAAAATTAAGAATTTTTCGTGACACGAGTAAATGTTAGTATACCAAGCGGGAAAAGATTTTTTTTTTTTGAAAAAAAAAAAACAGATTCTATTGTCCGGTTGAGAGGTCATCCCATGTATTGAAGTGTACATATACAATTGAAAGATTAATTGTTATTTTCTTATTATTATTTTTCCGCGAAAGCTTTGTGTCCAAAGCAGCGCCACACCCAAACCTCTCGGCGCCCGAACGCTTTTGTGTCGAGCAAGATCGAACAACAACCACTAGGGTTTTGCAAAAGAACCAGGATCCACCGAATCGCTCGGAACCGGATCGAACTGCCTGAAACTAGTGGTTCTTGAGGGAATCGGTCCGATTCCCGGTTCCAACTTATGGGAACCGGTGGGTACCGGTTCGGTTCCCGGTTCCATGGGTAGATCCACTCACCCGAACCGGACTGATTATATTATAATAATATATTGATTTTTAATATTAAAATAAATTTCGAAATTACTAATTAGAAATCTAAATTTTAAGGCTCCATCTATTCTCATGGTTTTCATATTTTAATAAGAATTTAGTAAAATGTGTAAATTGCCTTTCAATGACTCAACAAATGGCTCCTTCAAAGAATACTTTCGGGACTCACATATGACAATGTTTAAGAATACATGGAGTACCGGTGGAATTGTTTCTACAAAAAAAAATTCAGTAAAGCAAATGTTGTAAGTGATTGAGCATTGTTAGAGGATAAAGGAAAAGATGATCTACATATGACAATTATTTAGAATCTTGAACTTAAACAATATTTTAGATTTCAACTAAAATGACTCAAAAATAGGAAAAAAAACCTATTTATCTTCTTTGGTAATGTTTTCCAATAAAATAAAGAAAAATGGTACCCTTAATTAAGCCGATTTGATTTAAAGAAAAATATTACTTGATATGAAAAGTAATCATGATGGGATTTGGAAAACGATATTATTATTAGTGAAACTGGTTCTATTAATCCACCTGGGAATCGGACCGAACCGGCGGTCCGGTTCTTGAATGGATCCATGCAACAACGAATGGTTCCTGGTTCTAATTTTTTGGAACCAGTCTTTAGCGGGCAGTTCTCGGTTTTAGGCCGGGAACTGCCCACCCACTATGCACACCCACGACAACCACCACCACATCCACCACCGCCTTCATCGGCCTGAAAAATGCCCCAAATCCTCAAGCACTAAACCCAAATTTCACTAGCCCCCGCCAACCGCGCGCCGCGATAATGACCAGATCTTCCCTCCCGGTGGTGCATCACCGGCTGACCCCTCGTCTTCACCCTCAACAGCATCGGTCGAGCACGTCCCCAGCCACCACACCATGGACTCCGCCTCCGCCATCCTCCTCCACTCCCTCGCCTTCCTCCCTTGCACCGCCTTCGCCCCTACTAGCTCGTCCTCTGCCGACCGCGCCGTCAGACTCCGCCCTCGCTGCAGAGCCGGGGCTACGCCTCGTCTACATGGACTCCTCTCGAGCTGAGGAGATCGCTGAAGAGAAGTCCGGGGCGACAAGGAGGACGAGCTCTTGAGGCGGAGAGAGATGAGCGAGGAGGCGGAGAAGAGGGAGGAGGCTTCGTCTCGAACGCGGGGAAAAAGAAAATGATTTCCATCCATTTTCTCTTTTTTTGAAGGATTTTTCCCGGTTGACGGAAATCATTTTCTTGATCCATTCATTCTCTTTAAGCCAAACAGCGGAAAATTTGGTTGTGAAACAAATGAAGCCTTAATCATGAATCCACGTCCATAAACCATAATTTTGTTATGCTAGTGGAGCATTACCGACTATCTTATTCTAAATTCTCATAATATTATTCAATTTGCCTAGTCTGCAAAATTTTCTAGAGGCAACTCTACGGTATTTCCAGACTAAAATACGATACGCTATAACGGGCATTGAATCTTGTTTCTTTCTTTTTTCTATAGTGAGTCCTGAAAGAAGTTAACCGTAATTTAGCAGCTCCCTTCACTAACTTTCCTCTAGCGTAATGGTTTTAAGAGTCTCGAAAACCATATCGAGGTGTAAAATGTTGTTACTTTCAACCCCAAGCTACATACGTCGGATCCCACCCTTTCAACAGATGCATGGAAACCGCTCCATCTATAAGGACAGTAATCAAGTAAAAACCAGTGATCGCTAGTAATTTGGTACTCAAATTCAATTCCTTTCTTAGCCCATGGCATGGTAGTACTAAAATGACAACCGAGATATAGAACCGGTTGTACACGGATGTGTGCTTTTACATTAACGAGCATAGTGCTCATACTATTGTTCGGAAAAAAAAAAAAAAAAAAAAAGAAGAAGAATATTTGTGGAGAAGGCCTAGATAATTTTTCCCGGTATTATTTCTGTGAAAATTAAATAGGATAAAATATTAAATGAAAGCAGTAAAGATGAATAGTAAATAACACCAAATATTTAACGTGGAAAACCCTCCAAGGTGAAGGGAAAAACTACGGGACCGTAGTCCACTTCAAACTTCCACTATGATAAATAATGGGATACAACTTCACTCAAAGGTAGATTTCTCGCTATTTTCAATTTGTGGATCTGAACTTCTCACAAATTGAATAACTACTCAAAGATAACTATCTTTAACTATCTCCTAAACTCTTGTGAATTTGTACAAGGATCACTTTGATTTCTTTCCCAATCTCCCTTGATTTTCTAGATGTGGAAGATCACATTGATTTATCTCCCGATCTCTTTTGATATTTTCTTTTTCTTTTTCTTTTTCTTTTTTCTAATTTTTTTTCTTTCTTTTTACTTTTACACACTCACTACCATACATATTCTACTACAGATATACATAATTGTGTTGGCCTATGTGGCCAATGCCCTGAACTTCAAATCCCAAAAGGTTGTCTGGGAGCAAGTGGCGCTTGATCAGCAACCACGAGATTCCAGCCCTCAAGGAGCTGTTCCCAACCATCCTCCTCGTCTTCAGTATCTAAAGAACAATACAGATAATATTAGAATGTGACTACACTTCACACACCATGATTGCTAATTTCTCATGACCATAGATGAATATTCAATGAATGTTACGGTACTAATGAAGGCCATCACTATGTCCACTGCAGGTTTCCTGAGATGTTAGATGCATTGGTCATGGAAATCACATTTCGACCAGTCCTTACCATCGGATAAGTGAGATAAGGCAACTGTTGCAGAGAAATAATCACAAAGTAATATCTTATAAAACACCTACATAACTCTCTTTGTATGCAGTTACAACATTTGGTAAGTTGACTAGACCCAATCAAACCCCTAAAAAAGAGCTAACCAGTGTGACAAAATTGAGTCAAGCATTATACTTGAGATGCCAAATGATTTAGCCTTTCAATTCAGCCCGCTTCACATTTACCTGTTTAGTTCCCAAATGGGATTGATAATAGAGATATCACAAAAATATCCCTCTTTTAAACTCATTAAATGGGTTCCTAATGTGGGGTTCGTTCGTTTCGTGGAAAATGATTTCCGGGAAAATGTTTTTCGGATTTTCCGGTGTTCGTTTCATGGAAAATGAACTAGTCAAAGAAAATGTTTTCCATCATTGGAAAAAACAACCTTTAAAGTGAGGAAAACGTTTTCCACTTTTGAAAAGTGGAAAACGTTTTCCATGACTTCTTCCCTCTTACTTTTTTTTTTTTTACGAAAAACATAAATATCACGAAAAAGACACCAAATCTTCCGCTTCAAGTAGATGGTCCCACGACCATTTCCACAACACAAGTGGGTGCATTTCACGGGGACGGGTTTTTTAAGATACAGATATATAGCTACTAATATACCCGTGACAACGATCACTGCCAAGGTAATTATCGGCCACGCTGGCAAATTTCCCAAATTAAATCTCACGCTGCCGCCGCCGTAAGCTTGTTGAACTTCTTGACCCTTAGAAGGAAGTGATGCGCCCACTGTGTGCAACAGAAAGAGGAACACGCCCATAGAGAGACTTACGAAAAACTTCATGCCAACAAGAAAATGAGAATGAGAGAAGATGATGGCTGTGATGATGGCTGTTGATGGCTGTCGAATGAGAATGAGAGAAGAGATTTCAAAGAAAAAATGGAGAAAAATGGAGAATTTAAACATGGGAGACGGAGAGAGAAACCACCGAATGCTCAAAAGTAATGCCCAAAACAGATCGCAACATTAGTGCGTGATGATCATCCAGAGAAACCACGGAACAAATGCCCAAAAGTAATGCCAAAACAGAATTGGCGCCATTAATACATTTGTGTGCGCGCAGAAGTCATATAAAAGTAACAAATGGAGGCTTTGCTTCTGCGTAGCCTCGGAGGATCAAGTCGACACCACGTCGACACCGCAGCGGCAGGTCCACGTCCCTTCACTTTTCCGACCAGAGTGCGGAACTCGCGCGGAACTCGCGCGGAACTCAAGCAGTGATCACATGAATTACTAATTTCTTCATCAAATAGAATGTGAAAGAGCCAATGGAAGAATCAACATACGGTGCACCGAAGGCAATTTTCCATCACCTCTTGTACCGTTTGAAAGTGACATTATTGATGAAGGATCATTTTAATAAAGTTTGATCAGAATAATTTATGAAATGATGATGAGATCAACACTTGGGGATTATAATGAATAAAGTCATGTATCAGGCAGCCAAATGTCATTTTTTCAGTGTTTGCTTTTAATTTGCACGAGAAATTAATTTCACTTGGCCATGGAGTCAATGAAAAAAATTATAATAGTAACAATAAAATTTATAGCTTGCATTAAAGATTTTTGTTCAAGTAGTTGAACTATTATCTAAGATTGAGAGTTCCTATGAAAATGATACATCAAGAATCACTCATCTCTTTGCAAAGAAACCCTGTGCAAAACACAGGTAAGAAAACTAGCGAGTTCTCATAGTCAAAATGATTTTAACCGCATACGATACATGTGGCATTCTAAACCTTTGGGAAACAACAACCTTATGACGAAATCAAGAAACAATAAATCATTTTGACATCATCAGTTTATGAAGAGGCATACTAATTAGCCTCTAACATTCCTTGAACCAATTTGTAGTACATACATTTTCTCAATAGATAACTACAAAACACATTCTTTCATCGTTATAATTTTTGAGTTATAGCTACGCTGGATTAGAAGCGATTATTCGAAATATTATGTCACTCGGCACCTAGATGATAATCGATATTCGAGCATGTGACCATTGAAGATTTACCGTGAACGTTGAAGGGAAAAATAGCTCAATTATGTAATAGGCAAATGTAGAAAAAAATAAAGAAAAAGAAAAAGTACATGCCGCTTCATAACTCATAAGGTTAAGGGGGGCAAATTAGTAAAATTAGAGAGAAGAAAAAACAAAAATTCAACCGACATAAATCCTATTTTGGGAGGAAGCTTATTTCCAAGCGCTTTTGAGCTTTTAAACATAGTGGCCGACATAAATCCTCCAACTACAATGAAGCATGCATGTGTCATGGCCCGAAAGAAGACCGATCCAAGAGGTTCCCAAGGGATGGCCGTGACTCATCTGTGGATCCCAATCGATCGGCCCGTGACACATGCGGGTAACATTTCCCAGAACCGTCCTATGATCCTCAACCACCATTTCTCATATATTGACCAAATGTCCTCCACTATTGGAGTAACTTGAAAGATTATGGACGGAATTCCTCCCAACGAAAATGAGACCTCATATGGCAATTACATTTCTATTTTTTTCCAATACGGCTTACTTATAGTGAAACATTAGAAGTAGAAAAAAAAATGACCAAAGTTATGGCGATTATTTTTAGGAAAAACCGTAAAACAAATGAAAAATCAATTTCTTCATCAAATGGAATGCGAACGAGCCAAGAAAAGAATTATATATGGTGTGGTATCCGTAAAAAGTCAACTGAAGGCATTTTTCCAGGCCCGCTTGCACCGTTTAGAAGTTGTGGGATTGACTGGAATTTTATGGTGCTTGCACAAAAGCTACACTTAGATGATAATCGATAAAGATCAGGTTGAGAAGATTTACCTTGGTATGTTGTTCGCAAAAATAGCTCAGTTATTTTATAGTAAAAAACAGAAAAAAAAAAAAGTACATACAGCTTCATAGCTCATAAGGTTAAGGGGACAATCTAGCAAAGTTAGAGACAAGAAAAAGGAAAAATTCTCAAGCCGGCAATCAAACCCAATGTTAATCAATAAATCGTTTTGGCATCATCAATCGGAAGGAGAGCCATATTAATTTGCCTCCATCATTCCTCGAATGCGTACATATTTTCTCCATAGAGAACAATAACACACATTCGATTGTTGTTACAATTTATACACGTGTAATTAGCAGAATCAATTAAAGGGACAATGTATTGGAAGTGATAAAATTTGTCACAAAAGTGTAATTGAATTCTAAAATTCTCAAAAAATCTAATCAAATCCTAAAACTTGTTAGCATTTTTAGTTTATTAAGTTGAATGGAGTTGATGGAAGAACTTGATTGCATAAATTTGACAAATTTTAAGAATTAATCGACTTATTTTTTTTTAAGTTTTAAGACTCAATTATACTATTATGACAAGTTTTAAAATTTTCAGTATATTTATCCTTTAATTGAATTTTTTTAACTTGCTCAAGATATTGGAGCATATGACCGATTGGATCAAAGATCGGGTCAAAAAGAAATTGCACGGGCAGCTTCATAAGGTTGAGGGGGCAAATTGCTGGAATCTAAGGAAAAAAAAAGGTAATTCTAAAACCGGTACCCTTTCCCAGAAATGTACTGCACTTTGATGTGCCTACTCCGGAGACGACATTATAAAACGCACCCCGATGACTACAAACTCATTACTTCGAATTTGGGCTTGAGTTCTTATATAAACTGTTCATCGTCTCCTTCATTTCTGTGCTACATTTGTTCCCGTTTGTTCAGCAGCCAAATCCTTCCAAGTTCTTGATGAGCTCCACAAAAGCAAAGAAAATCATGTCGACGCAAAAGAGAGCTTTGCCTTCCACTTCTTCAGGTCAAGCAAGTCTACTCAAGAGGCCACGCGGCGCTCGAATGAAGTAAGTTCACTCTTCCCTCTCAACATTTCGATGCTTGATCGATTATTTGATGATTGTGTTCGTTTTAGCTTTATTTGAGGGACTTTTTTTAATAATATTTTATTTTTTGGAATTATTTTATTAACTTTTATCCTTTTCATCCTTTTATTTTTTTCCCTCTCCCTCCTTCCTCCTCCTCTCTCCTCCTCCCTCCTTCTTCCTTTGGCTTTGGCGGCCGGCCCAGGGGAGGGCTGGCCGGTCGCCGGACTGAGGTGGCTAGGCAAGCCCTCCCCAGATCCGGTGAGAGGGGCCTCGCCGTCGCATTTGGCAAGGCCCTCCTTGCCGGAGCTCGCCTCGCGGTCGCCGGGCGAGGCAAGCCCTCGCCAAATCCGACGGGGGCTCTCCCCGCCATCGTTGGGCGCGAGCTCGTCGACTGGCGAGGCGAGCTCGCTCGACCGCCTCAATTCAGCGTTGGCCAACCTGGCCGATCGCCGGATCAAAGGAAGAAGGAGGGAGGAGAGAGGAAGAAGGAAGAAGGAAGAGGGAGAGAAAAAAGATAAAAAAAAAAAAAATTAATAAAATATTATTAAAAAATAGTCGCCAACACTAGTGAAAGGTCATGTCAGCGCCAACCGGCCAATTTTGACCGGATGAATTAATTTGTCATAATTGTAAAAGGTCTAAGACTTAATTGGTCAAAAAGATAAATTTAGGACTAAATCAATTATAATAGGTTTTAGGACTTTTTTTGTAATTTTCCCGAACTGTAAAAGGTCTAGGACTTAATTGGTCAAAAAGATAAATTTAGGATTGAATCAATTATAATAGGTTTTAGGACTTTTTTGGTAATTTTCCTGAACGAGGATATATGGCAATGGAAGCATAACATTGATTAGCTTTTGCCTCGTGACAGTTCTAAATCACTTTCGTTCTCTTTTTTGTTGGTGGGATTGGGCTGTGGATTAGATGCGAAGCATAAAGACCGCCAATGTTGCCATCTCGACTCTATTTTGCGATTTCGGCGCCAATCGCATTATTTCCTCCTGATTCGAATTAAACTTTCTTGGAAACTTTTACATAGCCAGTTAGCTGTTATTGTTACTGGGTTACTTTGCTGTCCTGTTTGCCAAATTGTACCATCTTGATTGTACTTTTGTGCTGACCTGATCTTCACGCAGTCAAACATGGCGTTGGTCCGGGAGAAATCTCGTGCCGAGGAGCTGGTTGACAGAGGACGATGTCCGGAGAGTGGTAAGATGAGTAAAGTAGCCAACTTGGACATACAAAATACAGTCTTTATTGTGCTTCAATTGCTGATCTCTTCAATTAGGAGCGGTTGGATGCATTTCTGACCTTCCAGTCGTTTCCGGATAGAAATCCGCATGAGAAATTGCTGCGAGATGAGTAGAAAATTATCGTCTGAGTGGTTAAAATGACCCACTGACTGTTCTAGGCTTTTCCTGTGAAGCAATTCCACTAAGAACATGATTTAGGCTTTTCATGTTGTTTCGGACAGTACGGATCACAAAAAGATCCAGATTTTCAATGAAGTGGCTTGGACATAATTTTTCCTTGAATCTTGGAAAATGTGGTCAATGACAACTTGCATGCGGAAGGAGAACAATGAAGATACCTGTGATGTGAAACTCGTATGAGATGAAGACGTGGCAGATTGCAATGTAATTTTTTGACATTGCTCCTTGCTGAACAGGTCAGGGATGTTAAGACTATAACTCAAGTGAATAGAAGAAAAGACTCTGCTGCTATAGATAAAGACTCTGCTGCTACGGATATTTCGCAAAGAGTGTAAAGCCAAGAAGAGCTTGAGCTCTCTGTTCAGCTCTCTGTTCGTATACTCTGTTTTTTCTCTTTGTAGTTCTTGTATTCAGTTAGTTAGTTAGTTGTTTCTTTGTTACTTTCTTGTTAGGTAGTTGTATTCATTCTTCAACCGTTCAATACTGGTAAAACAGATTATGATAAGAGAGTTAAGGTGTATAAAAAGGAAAACTCTCATAAGAATGATTCAAGAAAGTTGAAAATAAAGAAGAAGCATTGTTTCCATCTCTGGTTTTCTCTCTTCTTGTTCATAAACTTCTTCATGGTATCAGAGCTCTGTCGATCATCCTTATTGGATAGTTCGCTGCTTGCTAGATATGGATCCAACTCAATCCAAAGCTGATGGAGAAATCAGTGATATTGCCTATGGAGGTGACAGTGATTCCCACTCTGTGGCTTGATTCAGATCTCCACTGATTTTGCTTCAGCTTTTCTCGATCGGTTGTTTGAGCAGGAGCTTGAAGCGCGAAGCTCAGCATCATACTGAGTTCTGTGAGTTAGTATTCCTTACCTACATCTAAATCTTCTCCATCAGGGGATTGCATCGTCTAAGTAGATTGCATCTGTCAAAGATTTGTTCCTATTGCTCTGGATTTACTCTGTTCATAGGAACATACTGCAAAACTAGTAGAGTTTGTGTTTGAAACTTCAATTGTTCGAAGTTCTGAAAGAGAAGAATGGCAGTAAGAAGTTTGAGATATCCATTCCCTATTCATGTCAATATTTCGAACTTCGTTACCATCAAACTAGCTGAAGAAAATTTTCTTCTTTGGCAAGCCCAACTTTATAGGTTCTTGAGAAGTCAAGACCTATTTGGTTTTGTTAATGGCGAAGTTCCACCACCTGCTAAAACATTGCAGGTTGAAGAAGGAGGTCAAAACATTGAGATTTCCAATCCTGAGTATAATGATTGGATCAAGACAGATCAACTTATATCCTCTTGGATTAGTGGTGCTGTTTCATTTTAAAAATATACTCGTCCCCCGATAATTGGCTTAAACACTGCACATGAAGTTTGGCAGACCTTGCTCAATCGATTTACACAAAAATCTATGGCAAAAGAGTTTGAGTTAAGGGGAAAACTGCAGGTTTGTCAGAAGCGTGATAAAACGCTATCAACATATCTCAGAGAGTACAAATCAATATGTGATCAATTGAATGCAATAGGGAAACCAGTAGATGAAATCACAAAAGCTGTTTGGAATTTTAGAAGGTCAGGGTGCAGAGTATGAGAGCTTTAAAACAACAATTTATTGTTTAAAGCCTCAACCAGAATATGATGAAGTAATCTCACATTTAGAAAGATTTGAAACAAGGCTACAAACCTATTCTTCAAATCAATTCAATCCAAGTTTAGCCTACTATGGCCGAGAAAGAGGCGAAGCTATATACAAAGAGGAGTTTAACGAGACTTTGTACAACGGATCGATAATCGGAAGTTCAAGATGGAATGGTCGTGGAGGCAGAAATTATGGAAGAGGAAGGTCATTCAATAACAGATATAGAAACTTTGCATATCCTGGAAGAAATATGAGCTACAGAAACAATAATTCGAATTATGAACAGGGAAGTCAGCAACCTAAGCAGTATAATACTCTTTCTAATCTGGGTTCTGGTCAGGGATTCCGACCATATAATGGCTCAGCACAAAGGTATTCAAATACCAAGACCTATCCATCTTCAAATTCAACTCCTCATAACAGCCTGCAGGTAGAGAAAACAACAGAAAACACTCGGTTGGAGTGTCAAATCTGCAAAAAACCTGGTCATGATGCTTTACACTGTTGGTATCGATTTGATAATTCTTATCAAGCTGAGGAGATACCAACAGCTTTATCAGCACTACACATTGAGGAAGCAAATGGTGATGAATGGTATCCGGATTAATTGGAGCAACGACTCACATTACTGCTAATCTTTGGTATTCTTCATAACTTTTCTAAGAATGCTGGTATTGATACAGTCATGATAGGCAATGGTTCTTGCTTACCTGTCGAATACATTGGTAATGCATTGCTGAATACAGCTACTCATGTCTTACCTCTAAAAGATGTGTTGATTGTTCCTGAAATTAAGAAAAACCTTCTTTCGGTTTCTAAACTAACGAGATGATTATCCTTGTTCCTTTGTCTTTGACAAAGCGGGGTATACATAAAGGACAGCATCACCAACACAACCACGATGCTAGGAAAGAAGGTTAAAGGACTTTCTGAGTAGATCCCTATCTTTGCGAAGTCTTCTTTACTCAAAGACAAAGGCTTGCTGGTGTAAATGTCGGCACCGGCGTCTAGCTCATACAAATCAGCATATCCTGAAGCATCGAAGCATCAAAAGCTAATTCGGTGTCCTATAGAATCACAATTTGTATGTAGAAGTTGTCAACGGCTAAGAGTCTTGCACTCCCTTTCCCATTGTCGAATTCTACAGCTACTACACCCCTAGAACAAATCCATTGTGATATTTGGGGACCTTCTCCAGTTAACTCTCTTCAGCATTTCAAATACTATGTCATTTTTGTTGACAACTTCTCTCGATTCAGTTGGATCTATCCTTTGAAGCTCAAATCAGATTTCTATGGTATTTTTCTCATGTTTCAGAGACTAGTAGAAAACCAACTCAACTGTAAGATCAAGAGTTTCCAATGTGATGGTGGAGGAGAGTTTATCAGTCACAAGTTCAGAACTCACTTACAGAACTGTGGCATCCAACAGCATATCTCCTGTCCCTACACACCTGAACAAAATGGAATATCTGAAAGAAAACATCGTCATATTGTAGAACTTGGTCTGGCTATGATGTATCATGCAAAACTTCCACTCAAATTCTGGGTTGATGCATTTGTGACAGCCAATTATATCGTCAATCGTCTTCCCACTCCCAAGTTAAAGATGCAGTCTCCCTTTAGCAAGTTATATCAGCATCAGCCAAGATATGATCATCTCAGAGTGTTTGGGTGTGCTTGCTATCCCTGCCTTCGACCCTATGCCCAGCACAAGCTTGATCCACGATCCCTTACTTGTGTTTTTCTCTGATATAGTACTCACCATAAGGGATATCGCTGCCTTGTCCCTACTACTGGTCATGTGTATATCAGTCGCCATGTGGTGTTTGATGAGACTTTCTTCCCTTTTTCTAAGCAATTAGCAACAACCTCTTCAACTTACACACATTTGTATAAGTTGTGGACTGCAGAAGAGAAATTCTTGCACCCTACAAATTCCACCAAAACTTCATTATCTCCTCAGCCAGGTTATGTCCCAGACCCTACAACTGAGCAAACAACCTTTCCTAGCCCTACCGAACTACCAGCCTCTGTTCTCACCACTGACTTATCTCTGGATCCAGCATCTTCACAACCAGTAGATCTACCTGATGCCACAACAGAGACCATTGCTGAACCAGCTATGGAACAACCTGTTTCACATATTCAGACAGCCCTACCAGGTACACTATCTACTCATCCTATGCAAACTAGATCTAGATCAGGCATCATCAAACTCAATCCTCGATATGCCTGTCTTGTTCAATATCAAGTTCCTCCAGAACCAAAGTCTCTCAAATCTGCTCTAGCACATCCAGGATGGCACAAAGCAATGCAAGAGGAAATGGATGCATTACATCACAATCAAACTTGGTCATTAGTTCCCCGTACCAGTAACATGAATGTTATAGGGTCTAAATGGGTGTTCAAGACTAAACTTACCTCAGATGGCAGCCTTGATAGGTTAAAGGCTCGACTAGTAGCCAAGGGGTTTCATCAGGAAGAAGGCATAGATTTCACAGAAACCTTTAGTCCTGTTATTAAACATGCTACTGTTCGAATTATACTCTCTGTGGCGATGATCAAACACTGGCCTATACATCAACTTGATGTCAAGAATGCCTTTTTACATGGCAACTTAAATGAAACAGTTTACATGGAGCAACCCCCTGGCTTTGTACATCCACAGTACTCTCAGTATGTCTGTCTTCTTCAAAAATCACTTTATGGCCTACGTCAAGCCCCGCGTGCTTGGTATGACAAGTTCAGCACTTTTTTACTTGAAGCTGGAACTTTCTGCAGCTCAGCTGATCCTTCTTTGTTCATCCTTCATCAAGGGCAGGAGACAGTACTTCTGTTACTATACGTTGATGATATTATCATGACTGGTAGCTCAGATACATTGCTGCAACAACTTATTCACTCTCTTAGTATTCAATTCCATATGAAAGACCTTGGCCATCTCCATTACTTTCTTGGAATTGAAGCTACACGAACATCCTCTGAGTTATTCTTGCGTCAAACTAAGTATGCTCTTGACTTACTCTCTCGTGCTCATATGTCTGACTGCAAACCTATTGCCACTCCTCTCTCTCTTAAACCAGTCATGCTGAAAACAGATACTGATCTTCTCTCCAATCCTCTACACTACAGAAGCTTAGTAGGTGGCTTACAATATCTCACCATTACTCGTCCTGATCTTGCATTTGCCACTAATCTCTTATGTCAGAAACTGCAACAACCTACTGTTGGTGACTTCCTTAAACTCAAGCGAGTACTTCGTTATGTTAAAGGGACAGTTCACCTTGGCATCTACCTTCACTCTCGCAGTTCTCTCAATTTATATGGTTTTTCCGATGCCGATTGGGCTGGTTGTGGTCAAACCAGACGATCTACCACAGGCTTCTGTACTTATCTCAGATCTAATCTCATCTCCTGGGCAGCCAAGAAACAAACAACTGTTTCTCGCTCTTCCACTGAAGCGGAATATCGAGCCCTTGCTTCGACAACAGCTGATCTTACTTGGATCACATTTGTGCTCAGAGATATTGGCCTATCTCTCCACTCTCCCACTTTACTATTCTGTGATAATCAATCTGCCATATCACTCACAGCTAATCCCATACTTCATGCTCGTACCAAACATATTGAGGTAGATTTTCACTTCGTTCGCGAAAAAGTTGCCTCTGGATCTTTGTGTGTTCGATATGTTCCTAGCAAGACTCAAATTGCTGATATCTTCACCAAGTCTTTATCCCGGCTATCCCATTTTTCTCTTCGTCTCAAATTGGGCATTGGCTATTCCTCCCTGCCCAATTTGCGGGGGGATGTTAAGACTATAACTCAAGTGAATAGAAGAAAAGACTCTGCTGCTATAGATAAAGACTCTGCTGCTACGGATATTTCGCAAAGAGTGTAAAGCCAAGAAGAGCTTGAGCTCTCTGTTCAGCTCTCTGTTTGTATACTCTTTTTTTTCTCTTTGTAGTTCTTGTATTCAGTTAGTTAGTTAGTTGTTTCTTTGTTCCTTTCTTGTTAGGTAGTTGTATTCATTCTTCAACCGTTCAATACTGGTAAAACAGATTCTGATAAGAGAGTTAAGGTGTATAAAAGGAAAACTCTCATAAGAATGATTCAAGGAAGTTGAAAATAAAGAAGAAGCATTTTTTCCATCTCTGGTTTTCTCTCTTCTTGTTCATAAACTTCTTCAAGGGAAGAGCTGGAGCGTGCTAAATCTGACTTGGCTGAATCCTGTCGAAGGTGAATAAACTTTATTTGGTTTGTTAGCTGTAGCTCATCTGCATCAACTGATTCTTCTAGGAGAATTTCCATGTGTATTGTCTTGACAAGTAGAAATATCATGGAGTATCATAAGCCATCGGTCCATGATTCTGTTCAGCAAAGTGTAATACCGGCACAGACATTATTTTTTCAATCACTGAAAGGACGTTGCATTTGGAGATGGCTGCTAATTAAACTTTACTTGCTTCTGTTATCAATGTACTGGATAAAAATGTATTCCAGATTTGCGTTGACTTTTCTATGTTGCGTTACATTAAAGGAATGCATTTGATGAGTCTGGTAGACTGGTATCCATCTTTTTATACTGTAATCAAGTCTGACATTCGTATGAAGTAGTAACTAAAATGTTACGTATGGATATTTGTCTATTTGTGACAAATAAGTCCACAAGACAGCCGTTGTTCAAGGTGTCAGTTTTTCATGGTGTAGTTGCATTGGGGATGCTCTCAAAGATGTGGTACAACAGGTATGCTCAACAGAGAATGCTGTTCAAAAACCGGTAAGATAAACAAAGTTGATTGAATTTACACTTTGTCTGAGACATATCCCTTCTGCTTAACTTATTTTGAGGTCTCCAACCTTGGCAATTCTGCTGTTGGCGTTATTTGCCAGACGGAAGCAGTGGAGCTTGCAAACATTCACTCTCCCCACCTTGCAAGGTACGAATGCACATTCGTAGTTCGTAGTTTGTCTCTCTTTATAGTTACTTTTCCAATTTCCCGCTTCTGTACCCGCTCCTATTTCTAATGGTTGTTCTCTCGAGAGAATGCAGGCCTAATGGTAAATCTACGGCAAAGAATGATGCGAGAAACTTACGGCTTCAACTTCGAAACAAACTCTCACTTCCTCTATTTACTGAAAAGAATTTAGAAGGAGAGGGTGGTGCTCGCATTTCCGTTGCGTTGATCGATGCGGATACAGGGGATATCGTTACGTCAGGGCCAGAAGCCTCCATCAAGTTGGACGTCGTCGTGCTTGAAGGTGACTTCAACAAAGACGATGAGGAAAATTGGGCTCCAGAAGATTTTGATAGCTACGTGGTTAAAGAGCGAGAAGGAAAGAGACCTGATGTTTACTGACAATTCCAGCTGGAATCGAAGCAAAAGGTTCAGGATTGGGCTCAAAGTGGCATCGCGTGATAGTAAGAGTACACGAATCCGAGAAGCAAAAACAGATGCGTTTCCCGTTAGGGAACGTAGGACATAAGGTATGGGAAAGTTCCTATAATAATTATCGCATTTTTACGGTGAAATCATAAAACTTGTTAAATTGATATGGGAAAGTTCTTATAATAACTCCGTTCAATTTGTCTAATAGAAAAGACCAAAGTAGTTTTTTTTATTACAATCTTAATAACAAGCACCACATCAGAAATAAACTTGAAATTTTAAAAGGAAAAAGAAAAAGAAATTAAAAATTAAAAAAAAAAAAAAAAAGAGAGAGAGAGAGAAAGAAAAGGATAAGAATAAAACAGGGTTACAAATCTAAATAAGACAGATCGATCAGTTTTACTCTCCGCGCGGGAAAGAAGGGACGCAGTTGGGTGGGTCCTTGGCATGCCGAGGCTCAGCCTCCCTCCCTCCCTCGCGCAGAAGTTCGCCGTCTCTCTCTCTCTCTCTCTTTCTAAGTGACGTCATATCTTCGTCACCGTCGTCATCCGCTACGATTCAGGTAACGCAACGGAAACCTCCCACCCGCTCTTCTCGATTCCGTTCCAATTCCCCCTCTATAAATTCACACCCTCCTCCCCCTGGCTGACTCAGCTCGCTACACTTTCGCTGTCCTTTCGCTTCCCTTTTTCCCTCTCTCTCTTCCATCGCGCTCCGTAGCCTCGCTTGCTTTGCTCCTCTTCCCGCCAGCTGCCGGCCGCCATGGATCTCGACCTCTCCCGAAGCTCGCAAAGGAGGTGTATGGGGGTGACGGTGGGTCATACCACGCCTGGTGCCCGTCTGAGCTCCTGATGCTCTGCGAGGGCAACATCAGGGCCGCCAAGCTCGCCCTCGAGAAGGACGGCCTCGTCCTTCCCCCTACTGCGACTCTGCCAAGGTTGTCAGCTACCGGCCGCCGCCGATCGCCGGTCGCCAGCCACCGGACCCGTCCCACCACTATTCTTTTTTTTGTCGGACCTACCACTATTCAAGTAGAGAATATTTTGTACCATTTATAAGTAGAAATGGTACAGTAGAAATCGTTGGATACCCATAGATATGTTGTGTATATATGTATTTTATCGGTCCTACTATATTTTTACTTTAACTTTTATTCTCAAACTTTTGTTCTGCTTCCACATAAAATTAAAACATGAAAGTCGAAATTCATACTTAAAATTAAATCATCCCTATTCTAACTCCCCCCACCTTTCTCGTATCGTATATCTTCGTTTTTCACTTTTGGTTAACAGAGAAATTAGTCTTGTCAATATTGTACCGCGCAAAGAGTGTCCTGCCCATACTCTATTACGAGCTGTCAAGGTCTTAGAGAAGAGGTTTCCACGCCTATCGATATTTGCTGCTACTCATTAATCTAACAGGGACTGAGACCTTATTGACTTTGTTCTCTTCATTTTGCAGGATAAAAAACATCATCCGCCTGTATCGGATGATGAAGTCTGGTGGTTGAAGAAGATTGCAAAAAGATGGGAAAATCTCACTAAACTGAGTGAAGCTAGAATAAGGGCTTCCTTAGCTAATTTGTCTCAAAACTTCACCTAATAGCTTAGAGATTTTTTAGCTGTAAAACAAGTTTTGTTTGGCCTATTGATCTTGGCATTACTGCAATTTCATCCTCTACTCACTTTACAGCATACAAGAAACACTATCCACCGGCATCTGACGATGACGTCTGGAGATTGGAAAGTATCGCGAAGGATGGATCATTTCACTAGAGGCTGGTTGATACAGGAATATGTAAGGTGGAAGAGTTTTTACGACGACTCTCCATGGACCCTGAGAAACTGAGAGATGTGAGATTTTGCAGATGGTTCTCAATTTGGATTGAACTCCCTAAACCAAGAAGAGTAATGACGTGTTTGTTCATTGCAGATTCTTGGCATGACAGAGAAGAAGTGGAAAGCCCTCCTAGATCATGCAAAAACTTGCACTCCGAATGGGAAACTCTATGTGTACTATCAAGATAATGGAAATGATCACGGTGTTATATTCAACAGCGTTGGTCAAGTCAGAGGCCTAACTGCGGGCACGATGTATTATGCTGCCGACATATTTTCTCCCAAGCAGAAGGTAACTGGGAAATTTTTCCTTTTCTGGTATTTGCCATGCAATCTGCAAGGGACACCCCCTGACCTCAGATTATCAGTTAAAATTTTATCTACATTGTCAATATAGCGTAGGCATGATAGTTAATCAGATAGGTGTTTCTAAAAATTCGGTGCATTCATTTATGTTGAATTAGTGATTATTTTCTGTTGATGATTGCAATTTCGAGTTCCTAATGGGGTGTCTCTGATGCTAAGCTGTTTTAATCAGCTTTGCAAATGCCAGGGGAAAAGCAAAAACAAACACAAAATAGAGTTTCTCGATGATAATTTTCTATTTTTTTTTATAGGTAAAAGAAAATGGGCAGAAAAGGGGGGCAAAGCCATGTAGAGAAAAGCTTAGCACCAAAAGAGCTCATTTACAATACAAATCATCTACAATGTCGTTTAAAGCATTTACATGCACATATAACTTTCCATTATTGTGACATCCCGAAAATTCGACCCATTTCGACAAAGTGAAATGGGCTTTTCGTCGATGTGTCTACGGCCCTTTTTCTCTGAGCTGATCACTCACGAGTTAACCAACCCATTGAGTGAAGCCGTTAAGGGATGAATCTGCAGTGAAAATCCCTGAAAGCTGCTTAATTGGTTGGATTGGACTAAAATCGTGTCTGATTGATTTTAACCACGAAATTGAACTCGATTTCGGGAATCGAATTTTATGCGCGTCATAATTCTTATTTTTAGGACATCGTCTCATCGTCCGTCAATTTATTCACGAATCCGAAATTTCGAATAAGAAATTGTCGGAAGGAAATTCGAGGATCGGAAGAAAATAAAAAGAGAAAAAGAAAATAATTGAATAATTGGAATAGTAAAACTATTTTTACTATTTGATTATTATTATTTTATTTTTCTTCCCCTTTGTCTTTTTTTTTCTTTTTCTTTTCTTTTTCTCTCTCCTTCCTTTCTCTTTCCTCTCTCTCTCTCTCTCTCTCTCTCTCTCTCCTCTCCCCTCCCCATCCGTGCGAATGCCCCCCAAGCCAAATTCATTTTTTTCTTCTTCCTTCTTATCTCTTTCTTCTCTCTCCTCTCTCTTTCCCCCTCACCCCACATGCACGAGCCTTCTTCCTCCTCCTTCTTCTTGCTTTGCCCAAAACCAGAAATTGAAGAAGAGAGAAGTAGGAGCTCGCCGGCTTGACCAGCCACCGCGCCACCGCCGCACCGCGCCGCCGCCCGCACCACGCCATCGCCCGCGCCGCTCGCTCGTCCGCCCGCGCGCCGAGCCGTCCGCCCCTCTCCCCGCGCTCGGCCTCCGCCTCCGCCCCCTCCCGCTCGGCCCGACACCCCCAGCCCCGTCCGGCCCGCCGCCCGACTCCCGGCGCCCCTCCGCCCACCGCCGGCCTCCCCTCGCCGCCTCGGCCACCGGAGCAGCTCGGCCAGCCCTCCACAAAGCAAACCCGCGAGTGGGTTTCCAGCCCACTTCGGGCCCGCTTTTGGGCCACTTCCGAGCCGGACCCGACACCCGCTTTGGGGTTTGTTGTTTCTCGCGCCGAGCCCGTCGATTTGGTACCAATTGCGCGCAATTCCAGTAGGTAACCACACTAACGCTTGCTTAGTGGGTTAATTATGCTTAATTGGTTGTTAGTTTATTTAATCAAGCCTAGGTATTTTGATTAGGGTTTATTAATTGTTTTTTATGTGAATTAGTTAAATTGAATGCATATTTAGCAAGTAGACATGGTCTACTATTTATTGAGGGTAGCCCAGGTATTTTCCGGACCCTTTATTGGGCTTCAATTTGATATTTCGGCCTAAGTGGAATTTTTGGCATTTAAATATTATTTTTCGGAATTAAATTAAATAATTATTTATTTTCCGAAAATTCAACTGGATGGTACCAGCAGGAATATTATGCTGATGATCGCATGGTCCAGCCTTTTGTTTATTTAATCGAGCTTTATATTCGCTGAATTGAATTTATGATAATTATATATTTAATTCTCGAAATCAAATATTTAATTATTTATTTTCCGAAAATTCAAGTGTGATGGCCGGCGACCGGAATATTACGCTGAGGACAATGGTGAAGTCTGTTTATTTAATCGGGCTTTATTTTGAGCTAAATTGAATTTCTAATATTTATTATTTAATTTTCGAAATTAATTATTTTTCGGAAATTAAGGTTGAGATGGCCGACGACCGAAATCTCGTGCGATTGTCGTGGCGCAGCCCGTTTATTTATTTGAGCTCTACGTTGTTTGGAATTAATTAAATTGTGATATTTTAGGGTTTGCCCTAAATTGATTGGAATTGATTGAGATTGAATTATTGTTTGAAATTGGCCAAGTTTGTTATCTAGAATTCTTATGCTTTGTTGAGTTGTAAAGTATGTGGAATGGTGAGAGTGAGTCGGGAGTACTTTGGCTGAGACAGATCAAGTACGAAGTATAGACAGGCGTGGTTCGGTGATGGGGAAGATCACTGTGCGAAAACGGCGCCTTAAAGAACACACGTAGACTGTCTATGGCTTGTGACAGGCGTGGTTCGGTGATGGAGGAATATCACTGTGCGAAAACGATGCCTTAAAGAACGCACGTAGACTGCCTATGAATAGTGACGGGTGTGGTTCGGTGATGGGAAAGATCACTGTGCGAAAACGGCGCCTTAAAGAACGCACGTAGACCGTCGGTGAATTATGTCACCTTGGCGAACTTGACGCCCGAGAGCACTAATATGGCTCTATGACCGAGTGCACTATGAGAGGTTTTGTGGTGTGGAGTCAATGACCTAGGATGGTCCGTCTGACATGTAATCGACTAGTTCGATTGACCAGTGATTTGATTGATTGTTCGCTGTGAGCTATGAAATGTTGTATATCACCTTAAATTGCAGGTTGAGACTGAGGCCAAGGTAAGTCCTCTGACTCGTGCTGTGCTTAGGCAACCGAGTAGTGTATTGGCTCCCTAATTAAGACTTAGTGGGGTAGAACTCGCTGAGACGTAGTCTCATCCGGTTGTGGGATAACATTTCGTGGACCCGATGAGGAGCTGAAGAGGAGGAAGCCGAGAAGGAGAAGGATTTTGGAAGAAGAAGATAGCATAGAGAGGGATCTTGAGTACGATCCGGATGGACTGAGATCCCATCTTCTTTTGTGAACTCTTTTTGATGTGAATAGAGGTAGAGTAAAGGGTTGTGAATAGTTGTGAAATACTATGGTTTGTATTTTGCATAAAAGTTTGGTTATGAGTTTCAATATGAAAGTATGGCCCTACTTTTCTATCCCATTATTTTATTGTCTGGGGATTTTCTTTATACTTCCGCTTGCGCATATAAAATGATCAGGGTCGGCGATGCGTCCTGAGACGTCGCTATTAATCGACCAAGTGAGGGATGGGCACGTGTTCGAGGATCGGGGCGTGACAATTATACCGAAGTCTCAGAATAGAGTCTTCCTGGCAACATCCAGCTGACAATCTTCCATTTTAGTCTCCTAATGACACTATGTCCCGTCTCCACTAAATTTTTTTATTACCATTCTCTTGTCTCCATCATTCAGCCCCCTGACAATCGGAGACCTAATATTACCTTTATATAAACAACGAAGAGTCCTTTCCACTGCGACCACTCACAACCTCCTTTTTATGTCGGGAGTTTTATCATTATTGGTGGATCACTGAAGGCGTTTCAATTCGTTAATTTTTTTCAAGGACTTAAAATGCTCAGGGCCATTATTTCCATTCTCAAGCTCCTCGAAAAGATTCATGGCTGTATCTTGGAACACTCGCAAGGAGACTCCAAGGATTTGGCCAACAGCCTTGATATTGTTAAGTACCCAAAAGGAGACATCCTCCTCATTGTTTACCTCAAAACGATTCAACAATGGAACTGATAAAAAGAGAATCTTGCCTCATCAACCCCCATCAGCACCAAGACCAATGAATCTCCATCCACATCCAATTCAAACTCCTTCAAAGGCTGCCCTCTTCTTTTACTCTCACCCCTTGAGAAGACATTACCAGAAGCACCCCCTGTGGGGCCACAACCACTGTCCCCAACATGACGTGTGCAGTTAGCAGCTTAGAGCACTGTATGTTCATGCGGAGTTCTAAGTTTTTGACTCATTCACCATGTTATGGTTCTTTCAAGTCGAGATGCTTTTTGTTGCTTTCATCAAATTCTGTGAACTTGATGTCCATGATTTTCCTTATTGGTATTTTGACCACCAACTTTGCATCTTCCTACCTTGTTTGATCTGTCTGAGAAAAAAAGGGAACATATTAGACACATCTTCTTAGTGCCTTTGACATCCATACGCGTCCAGCCTGAATTATTTGAGTCACCTAGGGTGTAAGATAACCCTGATAAAGCGACTGGTTGAGGAAGTAGTAACTTTCAAGTCTTCCAGGTCTGTGCAGATAAATTGGTGAAAAAGGGCCTATGAAAATTGGAATGATGTCACGCCATACGAAGCTGAGGCTTCTTCAAGTTCCATGTCGGAGAAGATCTCGTGTTCTTTTCTGTGTGAAGTTCTAGGAGATCAACAATGCCCCCATCCAGCTCACAACAATACACCTCCACCGAGATTGGGCAGTCATGTTGATTTGAAACAACCTCCTAGAACTTCAGCATCCTCAGTGGAAGGTATGTGCTCTAATTGGCTGCGAGGAAAAGAAAAAGTTGCCTATAATTAAACACTAGCTGAGATGCAGCCACTTTTTTTTTTTTTTTTTTTTTTTGGTGATTTTAGATCATCAAAGTGATATGTTGCAACTAAAACCTTTCACAGTAGTGTACATCTTTGGGAGGGAAATATAATGGCTTCTAATGATATGGGTTTGGAGGTGATTAAAATCAACTGTTCCATAAGTAGTGTACAGTCAGTCAAGAATATGACGAAATATTTTACGAGGGAGGAGCATTGTTGTCTATTCTCGTTTCTCATGAAGTATGTGATTGCAATGCCCCAATTATTAGTTCTTCATATGGGTTTTGGGACCTAAATCTATTTAGCTGAACTGTTTGTATAAATCACAACATTAGGAACTTATGGACTCCACGTTGATCCCACACCTAGGAGACTTGCCTTTCCTGGCTTGCCACATTTCTATTATGGGCTTCATCAATTGGATGCTAATTTATGTTTAATCTCTCTCTTCAGGAAATCGGGGCATTACTGCTGCTCAATTGCTAATACAATCACAAAGTCTCAATCCCCAAAATGCCACTTTGAACCAAATGGAGCCTTCAGCAGATACAAATGTACGGCCATTAGGACAATCATACTGGTCAACATCAGGCTTCTTAGCTTTAAGTACGTTGAAATTTCTCCCTCCAATGTCAATTTCTTCGTGGCATAATATTGTTTATCCTGTCGTGTGGAAAAATTGAGAACAAAGATTGGGACTTCCACACTGAAGATATGTAGAATGAATTTTCGCTGTGATGATACGTGTGGTGCGAATATAACTTGCTGGAACAAAAGTAGATTGTTATCACGTCTTCGGCTTTGGTCTAGGGTTATCATCCTATTTCATCGGACAGATTCATGCTCGTGTAAGGAAGAGTAGGAATTGCATCAGCTCAATTCCTCTCCTTAAGGAACGCAGTTTTGTCCTTTTTCTTTCTTTTTTCTGCCAAGAAATGCACAAAGAGCAACCATAGAGAGAGTGCCAAAAAAACACTCAACACCTGACCACATTAGGAACCCATTTAATGAGTTTAAAAGAGGGATATTTTTGTGATATCTCTATTATCAAATCCCATTTCGGAACTAAATAGGTAAATGGGAAGCGGGCTGAATTGAAAGGCTAAATCATTTGGCATCTCAAGTATAATACTTGACTCAATTTTGTCACACTGGTAAGCTCTTTTTAGGGGTTTGATTGGGTCTAGTCAACTTACCAAATGTTGTAACTACATACAAAGAGAGTTATGTAGGTGTTTTATAAGATATTACTTTGTGATTATTTCTCTGCAACAGTTGCATCATCTCACTTATCTAATGGTAAGGACTGATCGAAATGTAATTTCCATGACCAATGCATCTAACATCTAGGGAAACCTGCAGTGGACATAGTGATGGCCTCATTAGTACTGTAACGCTCACTTAATATTCATCTATGGTTATGAGAAATTAGCAATCATGGTGTGTGAAGTATGGTCACATTCTAATATTATCTATATTGCTCTTTAGATACTGAAAACGACGAGTATGGTTGGGAACAGTTCTTTGAGGGCCCGAATCTTGTGGCTGCTGATCAAGCACTAGTTGCTCCCGGACAACCTTTTGGGATTTGACATTCAGGGCATTGGCCAAGGAGACTTACTATTTATCTCAATATCTTTAGTGTTTATTATGAGTTTCTAAATCGAAGTATGAATGCTATTTATCTCAATAGCTTGAGGTGAGTCATGTGTATTATGAGTTTCTAAATCAAAGTATGAACACTATGCTTGCTTGTTGGTGTAATGCACACATCCTGGTACAACTGGTTCTATCTCTGTTTGTCATTCTAGTTCTACCATGCCATGGGCTCAGAAAGGATCGAATTTGTGGACCAAATTACTGGCGATCACTGGTTTTTACTAGATTACTGTCCTTATAGATGGTTCGGCTTCCATGCATCTGTTGAAAGGGAGGGATCCCACGTTTGTGGCTTGGGGTTGAAAGTAACGACATCTTAAACCCTTGATATGGTTTTCTCGAGAGACTCTTAAAGACATTAGGTTAGAGAGGAAAGTTAGTGAAGGGAGCTGCTAAATTACGGTTAACTTCTTTCAGGAAAAAAGAAAGAAACAAGATTCAATGCCCGTTATAGCGTATTGTATTTAGTCTGGAAATACCGTGGAGTTGCCCCTAGAAAATTTTGTGGACTCGGCAAATTGAATAATATTATGAGATTTTAGAATAAGATAGTCGGTAATGCCCCACTCGCATAACAAAATTACAGTTTATGGACGTGGATTCATGATTAAGGCTTCGTTCGTTTCATCAACCAAATTTCCCACCGTTTGGCTCAAAGAGAATGAATGGATCAAGGAAAATAATTTCCGTCAACGGGAAAATCCTTCAAAATATGAGAAAATGGATGGAAATCATTTTCTTTTTCCCCGCGTTCGAGACAAAGCCTCCTCCCTCTTCTCTGCCTCCTCGCTCATCTCTCTCCGCCTCGAGAGCTCCTCCTCCTTGTCGCCCCGGCCTTCTCTTCAGCGATCTCCTCAGCTCGAGAGGAGTCCACGTGGACGAGGCGTACCCCCGGCTCGGTAGCGAACGCAGAGTTGATGGCGCGGTCGGCAGAGGATGAGCCGGTAGGGGCGGAGGCGGCGCGGGGGAGGAAGGCGAGGGAGTGGAGGAGGACGGCGGAGGCGGAGTCCATGGTGTGGTGGCTGAGGGGGACGTGCTAGACCGATGCTGTTGAGGGTGACGACGACGGGTCGGGCTGGTGATGCACCACCGGGAGGGAAGATCTGGTCATTGTCTCGGCGGTGGTGGTTGGCAGGGGCTAGTGGAATTAGGGTTTAGTGCTCGTGGATTTGGGGCATTTTTCAGGCCGATGAAGGTGGTGGTGGTGGTGGTGGTTTGGATCTTGCTCGACGCAAAAAGCGTTCGGGCGCAGAGAGGGTTGGGCGTGGAGCTGCTCTGGACGCAAAAGCTTTCGCGGAAAAATAATAATAAGAAAATAACGATTAATCTTTCAATTATATATGTACAGTTCAATACATGGGATGACCTCTTAACCGGACAATAGAATCTGTTCTTTTTTTTTTTTTCAAAAAAAAAAAAATTCTTTGCAGTAGTGATAGATTGGAAGTTACTGGGCAAACTGAACAAGCTGGTTTTTTGCTCTTTGCATGTTCGATGAGGCGTGAAATCATATGAAACCGAAAACTCCAAAAATCGGAAGCTGATGCATTTTCCGGAAAATTACCCGGACCTGATTTTCCCGGAAAATTACGCATCACGCCGCACTCTCTCTTTGTCGGACCCGCACGTGTGCGTACACACTGAAATTAGCAACAACAACCAGTCAAAACTTAAGCTAGGATTACATTCAATTGAGGATTCCATCTAGCTACTCCAATTTGTTAAAATTAGGTGTACAAACACAATGAAATAAAGAGTAAGTGTGGAAAAGAGAAATTGAGATATAAGATTTTATTTGATTTATCATTAAATTAGGGTTACATGTAGTAGATAATTTCATTACAATCAGCACCTTCCACTCCTCTGTTACGACTATCAATTACAAGAGAAAAAGCTTACATATATAGATGGCACAAAAAAGCCCAAAGGCCAAAGTATCTTCTTGTTGATGGGAAGCATAAACCGCATCTGAACACCTTTCATGTACACAAATGTCCCTTTTATTAGTCACGGGGATGATATTATCGCTGGGAATGTTTTTATTATTCTCAAGCAATACCGAGTGGTGTTTCTCTTCCTTCCTCTGTATGTTCTGGCATTACGCCAGGAGAACATTTGGTTGGTGAAAGAAAAGTGGAGGATGAAAAGAACAAAAGAGGGAGAAGAGGACAGGAGTTGTCGAGCGTGGAGGGGCGAGTTAGTGGGAAGTGAGGATTACAAGGAAAAAGGAAAGAGAGAGTGAAGATTTGTGTTTGACTGAGCTGGGTGTCTTGGTCTTCAGGTAACGAGTTGTGGGCGTAAATATTGATTTTTCGTCCGAATTTTAGTGCGCTGCTTTCCATTGGTCTTAATTGGAGCTATATGTGAACAAGAAGCTTAGTCGACAATGTAAAACTACTTTTATGGGATGTCTCCGAAGAGACGACAGAGTAAAACTACAAGCGGCGTAAGTTTTGCATGCCTTTAAATGAAATAATAGAAGATGGAAACGTTGAAAATGATAAAACGTAGTTTTTCTTAGACTAGATGTCATTTAGAGAGTAAACTTGGTGCCTTTTTCCTCTTTGAGTTTCATTTAGCTGTTGTCTCTCAATGAGTAGGTCTCTATGGTTTAGAATTAGACTTAGATTTAATTCTCATTTAGCTCTTGGGAAATCATTTCCTAGGGCTCTATAACAAGAATACGTGTATTTTTTGCTCGATTAATATTGGGTTACTTCTCTGCACTTTATCTTTTACTCGTCCTTATTACAATGTTTGATTTACTTGCTATGATTGCTTTTATATATTTTTGTGTCGTGATTTATTTTCTTGGTTGAGTGGCTGGGTTTTATTTTAAGCTCATAATGAACATAATAAACCCTAAAAGAACCTTGCGTGAACACGTAACGACATCAGATGATCTTTAGGACTCATAATTGATAAAAAGCTGTTTGATTACTTAGATGGAAAAATCACCCCAAGTTAGTTACAAAAAAGGCACTAATTAGTCATTAGCGTAATCAAGTCTCTAAAATTAATAATCTTTGGTTGTGTTAAAAACGAGACAAAACTCGTATCACGTTTGATTTTTCGGCGATCCCAAATGGCTAGTGGTGACTTTTAGAATCTTTTAAACTAAAAATAAGCTTAAAATTAATCTAAAGTCACGCAAGATATAGGCTGGGAAACGGCTGCACTTAATTGAGGATTGTTGGCCCATCTTTGAGCATTACCTCTAAACCTTGTCTTTTTATGTGGTCACGACAAGTACATCAATTGGTTCTATGGTTGTTTGTCATTCTAGTTCTACAATGCCATGGCTTGAAAAAGGGATTAAATGTATGGAGCAAATTACTGGCAATAATTACTCTAGAACTATTTAGCAAACAATTTCTCTCTTCTCATTACCAAGTAGCAACTTCAAACCCTTGAAGGGAGCTGTTAAATTTGATTAATTTTCTGCAAGAATGTTGCTGTACCTCTAAAAAAAAAAAATTGCAAACTAGGCAAATTGAGTACTGTTATGACAATTCAGAATCAAATAGTAAGCAATGCCCCACTACTCTTCACTCTCGGCCACCCTTCTACGTTATATTATTGTACGGTACAACTTTATTACGTCGAGTCATAACTAAGTATGAAAATGTCATGTACATAGATCCATGATGTTACGACTCTTCACCCGTAATCAAACTTAAGTTATTTAATTGCAGGGGTGGAGAAGGAGCCAGAACTCTGGCTAATGGGAGCAAGATTTCCAGCGCGTTTGAGTTTATCTTTTAATCCCAAGTTTTGGTAACGATGTAATTAACTTATTAATTAATCGATAATGCCAAAAAATGAAGATATTCATAAACATGCAATATCAAATAAAGAATATTATGCCCATAAGGCCCTCCCCCTTAATCCATAGACAAATGACCACCATTCTCGCTGATCGGGCTGGTGGGCTGATGGTCCCCTCCTAAATAGTAACAACTCATATATCATTAATTTGGCTGAAAGAGATGTTAGAAAAAATTAGGATTAATACCACAAAAAATCTCAAACTAGTATATTCATGACAAATTTATCTAAAAATAATTTTTTTATCACAAAAAATCTCCAACCGGTACATATATAACAAATTTACCCTCCGTTAATTTTCGTTAAATTTTACTATTGAATTGTTGAGTTGTATGACACTTGACAATTGACGAGTGTACTAGTTTGAGATTTTATCCTCCGTTTGTCACTTGTGTACCATTTTCTAGTTTATCATAGTATTAATACATTTTAATGGAAATTAATGGAAGGTAAATTTATTACAAATATATCAATTTGAGATTTTCTGTGATCAAATTATTAATTCTGAATAAATTTATTACAGATGTACCGGTTTTGGGTTTTTGGTGGAGAAAAAAAAATTAATTTAGAGTAAATTTGTTATGGGTATATCGGGTTTAGAGTTTTTCTTGATATTAACCATAAATATTAATAAAGGTCGGATCTCTACTATTCAATAGAATTACTTCAAACCGACTGGATTTTCTAGTTGCAGTAATTTCTTTTACGCCGTGGCTACGCAAGATGACTTTTTGAGGCATTCGGGAGAGTTTCTTCTTGTTTTTATTTTTATTTTTTATGTTTTGGGGTTCAAAAGGCATTTTGGAGAGGTTGAGAAATTGCGATTGAGGAAGAGGACAGCTCCGTGGTGCCTCTCGACTAGGAAGGCGACTGCTGCGATGAGAGTGGCAACAATAAGGAGGACATTGCAACTCTCGGTCGAGGAGTTGTGGGCTCGATGGAAGCACCTTGAGCAAAAGGGACATTACCAAAAAAGTTTTAAATCTATTGTATTTACTATATAGGCCTATAAACCTTTCAATTGTGTCAATTTATCCTAAATTTTTTGATAATTTGTCAATTTAGTCTCCGATCAATATTTATCGAAACAATCACGACAATCTAGTTAGCGTCAACCATCCCATATGGCATGGTCGATGCTAATATCAACAAATTTCTAAATTTTTTATTTTTTTCTTTTTCTTTCCTTTTTTGTTTATCTAACCTGAGGACAACAAGGGCCCTAATGCCATCAACTGATTTGGGTAAAGGCCGCGACCCTTGCCCATTGGCCAACGAGGGCATTGTAGGCCTCGCATGGATTTGGGTAAGGGCCAACACCCTCACTCATGGCCGACAAGGGAGAAGAAGCCCTCGCTAAGGCGTCACGAATGTTCAACAAGGAATTGACAATGCCAACAAGAGCATTGTCAACTCCAAGGTGTTGTCCAAGTCGAGCCTTGCTTGTGATCTATTATAAGCTATTGTCGAGGCCTAGTGACTATTGGAGGAAGAAGGAAGAAGGAAAAGAAAAAGGAAAGAAAAGAAAAAGAAAAATGATTTAAAAATTCATTTTTTGGGGTTGAGATAAAGTCATGCGATTAAAACTATTCATTTTTCAAATGAGATCCAAAAAAAAAAAAAAAAAATTAATTTACATATCACAAAACAAAGGAAAACTACTTATTTCCTTGAAAATTGATATTTTAGAAAATATTTTCCTGTATCATTAATTTTTCTTATTTAGCGGAAAATGAATGATTTGAAATTTTTTATCCTAAAATAATTGTTTGTATCAAAAAAACTTGTACAAACATAAAATATTTTCATTGTTTATCAAAATGTTGAGATACTACTTTGTTTTCGATAATGAAAATAATTTTTGTCGAATATTATTTCAATTAATAAAAACAATTTTTTCGGAAAATATTTTTCATATCATTTATTTTTTACGAAATAAATTGAATCTAAAGTAATAAAATCTCCATCTCTTGTCAAGCTGTCACACTTGGGCTCTATTTTGGAAGCTTAAAACCACCAAGAGAACACGAGATAAGTCGCTAATTTTGCGACGTAGTTTATTCACGGCATGCGCGTTTGAGCTTTTAAACAGAGTGGCCGACATAAATCTTCCAACTACAGCGAAGGACACATGCAAGTGTCATTTCATAGGACCTTCCTATGATCTGTCCGAAGAAATGGAGGATCTGAGCTTTTTACCTAATTAAGGCGAGATAATCAATTTTTCCTTTTGGGCGGTGGCTAAAGGCAAGAGAGGCTGACTTCTGTTAAGATGCATCCAAAGGGACAAAATGAGGTTCACAACATTTTCTGGAAGTAAGAGCGCATCTCTTTTTTACCTTCTCTTCGTTTTTTTGATTTTTTTTTTTTTATTGTCCTCCTTTAACTCTCTTCTCTCTCTTTCTAGTTTTTACTTTATCTTTTTTTCGCAGAACATGATAGTCAAAACTTATATCTGAAACTAAATATCTCTACCTAACATAATTTCCTTATCATTGGGCCAGATGCCTAATAGATTTCATTTTCTAGTTGACTAACCAAGTCATGACTGGATCTATAATGACTCGATGAGAAAGACCTTAATTGAAGGAAAAAGGATATAGAAAGAGTCAGAGAGATATATAGAAAACAGTCATCACAAGTTGAATATTAGAGCCCAAGGTTGCATCAATTTCTTCACCAAATAGGCCATTGAAAATATATTGTCCAATATCATAAATGGAACACAAATGGAATGGAAAGAAGCTAAGAGTAAACTGAAGGCATATAAATTTGCCTCAAATGTACATCATATTTTCTCAATAGATAACTCTAACACACATTCCTAACTATTATAATTTATAAGTTATAGTCGCATCGATTAGAAGCGAATAATTGAAATATCATGTTGCTTTTTCAAAAGCCAGACCTAGATGATATTCGATATTCGTGCAATGGGATCCATTGATTAGAGATCAATTTGATAAGATTCCCAATTATTTAATAGGCAAAAGGCGAAAAAAAAAAGAAAAAGAAAAAGAAAATGTTCACGCAGGTTCTTAACTTAACTCATAAGGTTAAGGGGAAAAATTAGTAAAGTTAGAGAAATGAAAAAGAGAAATTCTAAAGCCGCTCACGTTTCCCGGAAATGTACGTTGCTCTTCTAGGAAAATTACGTCCCCCTCCTCCAGATATATAAAAAGAAACGCACTCCAGTGATTACAAACTCATTACTCTGCGACGTTGTTTCAGCAAGCAAACACTCCCAAAATACCGACACTTTCTCCGTTCTTGTCAAGCTCTACAAAAGAAGAGAAAAGTCATGTCCATGCAAAAGAGAGCTTTGGATTCCACCTCGTCAGGTGAACCGAGTCAACCCAAGAGGCAATGCTTGATCCAAACAAGTAAGCTCACTCTTTCAGGTCTTAATGTTCCAATGCTTGATTAATTGTTTGACAATCGTGTTGGTTTTAGCTTACTTGAGTTCTTGAGTTGAAGATTCTTGAAACGAGAAATATGGAGAAGCTTGCGTTGAAGTATAACATTGATTAGCTTTTGCCTCATGACTGTTCTAAATCGTTGTCGTTCAGTTTTTTATTTGTTGGGTTGTGCTGCAGCTTTAATGTGAAAAATTAAGGACCTCAATAGTGTCATCTTGAATCTGTTATGCGATTTTCGCATTAGGCCAATGGCAGTAGTTCCTCCTTTTAGTTTTTTACACCGTGCAAAAGGGCTGTTATCATTCCCTTGATATCATGTTTGCTAAATAATCCTATCTCTGCTTTTTTTGTTTCTTTTCTTTTCCTTTTCTGTTTTTTTGGTTG